>SJYW01027140.1:954601-977715 GCA_006410735.1 Raphicerus campestris
TTTTTTTTTTTTCCCTTTTCCCTCTGCATGGTTCCACCATTTTGGACTCTCTCTTTTTTTCTTTTCCCTGCTATTCTAGTTACCTGACATAAGAAACCAGTTCCGAGGGCCTTCTTGGCTGGCCTTTTACCAATTTCTATTGATTAAAGAGTCCACGAGCCCAGGTGTTAACATAGGGACTGGGGAATGCAAAATCGGGGTGGAGAGGGGCTTTAGCCCCCTTTTCTCTAAAGAAGTCTCTTCTAAGGAAACCTCAGCTCCTTCTCCAGAACTGCGTGGGGTGGGGCGGGGGAGAGGGTGGCGCCCTTCTCTGAAGCTGTGATCCATGCGCTGTGATTTCTCCCCACCGGACACGCTTTTAGCCAGGGCGCAGTGGCTGCCATCCTGCCAACTTTGCCGTGACCTCCAGGGCGCTCAGGCTTCGTGCCTCTCCTGTCCTCTCCTCTCTCAGGGCCTGCCACACAGTAGCTCCTTGGCGCCAGGCAGAGCGAGATACTGCGCACCCAGCATCAGGGCCTGCCAAGGCCACCGCACGCCCCTCTCTTGTCCAGTAGCTTGCGTGAAGCCCAGGCACACGCTTACCCGCCGCGACAGAGCGGCTGCCCACCTCGGCTCGCGGCACCTTTTCAAGGGCGTCTGGCGGCTGCTGCGCAAGGCGGCCCTCACCGGAAGGAGGCGTCCGAGACACCGTTTTACCGAAGGTCGGAGGAGGAACAGCGCCATCCCAGCTCGAGAGTTAGGGTTACATGGTAAAAGGCACGCGCTACGTCCAACACTTGACCCCGCAAATGCTACCCGAGCTCCCCTAAAGTTCAGGCGCTGAGAGGGCGCCCAAGGCCTTGGGGGAGCTAGCTGCTACCAAGAGGCAGCGGCTGGCTGGGAGCCTGGCAGGGGGGCGGGACTTCAGAGCACAAGAGAACGCCACATAACTTTTCCAAAAGGTTTTCGAAGGGAGCCGAGGAGAGGAGGGACACTGACCGGAACCTGACAAGCAGTGGCCGTCCGTTCCACGTGATCCTAACCTGGTCAGGAAGGCGCCTCTCCCGCTCCTGGGAGACTGCTGCCCACAGTCCAGCTGGGACCCCCGGAACCCCTCTGCCTTGAGCGGCCGTCCCCAGCCCGGAAGACCCAGGCACCTCCTTGGGTCTCCGCCTGCGGCACCAGATCCCGTCAAGGGTCGCCCCATCATTTCCTCAAGTTCCGCGCCCCCACACCTCACGGCTCCTGCCTTGATTCTCCCAGCCTTCCGCAGTCAAGCTGGACCTTGCCTTCGGAGGCGCGCCCGGGGGTAGGTCTCCAGCGGGGGCTGGAGAGGCCCGCGAGGGGTGGGGCCCTCGGAGCCCAATCGCGACCCTCCTCCGAGCACCCCGCCCACCCTCTGGCCTGGGGCAGGGTCCACGTCACTTCGTCCAGCGTTTCAGGGCACCTGCGACCGACTACATCACTTCTGACCCGCGGGTCTGCCGCCTAGAGCGTGGTGTTCGCTCCCTGTCACTGCGGAAAAACCGAAGCCCCTGACGGCTTTTCAGTCCGGCAGTGACCCCGTCGGGCACCGGCAGCCCAAAGACACGGACTGGAGAAGGGTTTGGCCGGCGGATGGCGCTTGGGGTCGGCTCCAGCCTCCCCCCAGGGGCCCTCTGTCCCCCTCTAGTGACTCCGCATCCCGAGCTCCGGCCGCACCCCTTCCGGGCCGCCTGTTCCTCCCTGGCAGGCGCACTGGGCCTGGGTCTCAGCGGGAAAGGCCCCTGGCGTCGCGCCCGGGCCTCCCTTCCCGGGTTCCGCGTATAGGTGAGCGCTGTCCCCACGGCCCCCTGTGCAACGTCCCATTCCGCGCGCGCCGCCCCCATGACTCCCACAGGGCCTGACGCCCCCCAGCTCCAGTCTAGTGCCAGCAGCCCAGCCAGAAGGGAGGCAGCAGCCAGGCAGTAGGGCCCCGGGGCCTCCCGAGGTCCACAGCTTGGCATCAGCTAACTCTCCAATCAGGTCTCCTCCATACCTTCATCTCCTTTTCCCCAGAGCCACTGACTTTTTGAGCTCCTCTTCTTTAAGAAGCTTCCCTCCTGCCCCCACGATTCCCTGTGGGCTGAGCTATGCGCTTTTGCCAGAGGGCTAAAAAGGGGTGATACCCAATGCCTGGGGATTTTCCCGAGGGTGTGGTCAGGGAAGGCCCCACTGAGGTGACTTTTAGGGTGGGAGGTTACACTGGGAGGCAGTGGGGAAAGCGGTCTAGGAAAGGGGAGGAGCCAGGAAAAAGTCACCAGGTGGAATATTTGGTTGGGAGAGGGTGTGTCCCTTCCCTGTTAGGGAGAGGAAGAGAATAGCAGACAGGTCCTAGGGCCCTGTGGCCTGGAGGCACCCTACTCATCACAGCGTTTTCCATTGGAGACACGAACTCAAACCTTGGGCCTAATGTTGGGGTGGGGAAAAGCTTGATTTCCTGTAATCTTCCATATAAATGGTGGCCCAGCGCAGCTCAGTCTGAGTCTTGCATTAGGTTTGTTTCTGGCTGCCCCACCACACACGTCTTAGCTTGGCTCCTCTTGGCAAAGAAAATAAAGGAAACTTAAGAAAACTATTTGCAAGGGATGGGATTGAGACAGGTTGGGTGAGGCCTGGGAACTTCTGCTGCAGCGCTGCAATGTTTGCGCCTGCACACACTTCTCAAGCAACAAAATACAAAGAAACTATCATTGTTTAGTTGCTAAGACATGTTTGACTCTGCCACCTCATGGACTCCACCAGGCTCCTCTGTCCATGGCATTTCCCAGGTAAGAATACTAGAGTAGTTTGCCATTTCCTTCTCCAGGAGATCTTTCCAACACAGGGATCAAACCCGGGTCTTCTGCTTGGCAGGCAGATTCTTTACCACTGAACCACCAGGGAGGCCCACAAAGAAATTCTTAAGGGACTAAGATAGCTATGTGCATACAGTAATTGGGGCAAATTATAGACAAAAAAGGTACAAAAGGGCTAAAAATAACCAACTGCCACTTCTGAAGAGCCAGCAGAAATGCAGTATTGCACATGCCCCTCTCCTGCATTCAACACCACATAAGGGGTGGGCAAACCACCCAAGCCACCCCTTCAGTCAGGGCCCCTGTATACACCGCATACCCTCACCCCCCATATTAGGAACAAACTCACAGCCCCCCACTCCATCAGGGAGAGAGCTAGCACGGAAGCTGTTCCTTGTTTTCCCTCCCCTCTGCTGCAGCAGGGGCCCAGGAAGAGCCTCCTCCTTGGATCATAGGGACAGATTCTGGTTGCCAGCCCTATATCACCCTGGCATCTACTTGCTCTTTTGGCTCCCGGGGCCTGAAGAGACCCACGCAACAGCTCCGCACCTTGACTGCCTGCCTGATAAGATGTCATTGAGGTGGGTGGCAGCAAGGGGGCTGGGGATCCCCCTTGTTATGACGGCTGGTCATGGGATGCTGACTCACTGCCGGCCAGACCACCTGACCACAAGCGTAGGCGGAGAGGGCCCTGCCAGGGAGTTCCCCGGGCTGCCTCCTTGTTTACCTCCAGCAAGCCTTGGGGGAGAGCCGGCAGGCGGAGGGCAGGGCTCAGGATTGAGGCATGCTGGGAAGGCCAGAACACCTCCCCGCCCCCACCGTCCCTGCTCCCCAGCCGGGGTAGTCTGCCTGCTTCCCAGGGCCCCATTTCCTCCCACCCACCTTCTCCCTGAACTTTCCATTCGTCCCTGCAAACCCACCACTGTCTCAAACATTATAAGGCAAGAAAGCAGATGTTTTCCTAGGGGCAGTCTCTGTCTCAGCTGCCTCTGTTTAAACACAGAGGCTGTGCCCGGATTCCTTCCCAAAATGTGAGGTTTCCCTATAACCACAGGGCTTTGGTGGTGAACTCCTCACACTCTCAGCTGGGGACGATGAAGCTCTGGCCGGGGGTCAGGAAACCAGCTCTTGCCTTGCCCAGGGCTGAGTGACTCTCAAGCTGCTGAGTCACACAGGGGCACCTGTGGGGCACTACAGCCTCCACCCAGCACTGCTCCCTCTTTGTCCCTTAACTCTGTCTGTAGGGCAGTAGGCAGAGGGTCTTTTCCCAGGGTCAAAGTAGGGATGCTGGGAGAAGCCTGAGAACAGACTGTCCTCTCTATAGGAGTCTAGACAGCAGTTCAAAGCCTTGCCTTCTCTGGAGCTCTCTGGGAAGGACAAGACAGGCCTGTGAACAGGTCCCAGTTGCGCTTCCACAAGCATGGCACCAGTGCATCTGACTAGCCAAATCCAACTGACTTTCCTGTGGTCTCCAGGTTTCCCCTTACTCTAAGTTTTACCTGCTTCCACAAATCCCACCATGAAAAAGCATGAATTTGACTCAGCAGGTTTGACTTTCTACTCACAGAACCATACCTGGGAGGGTTCATAGGGTGACATACCTTCTCGACTACCTTCTTCTAAGACACTCATCCCAACCCCTTCCCCCAGGCTGTTTGAATAGGTCACTTTTGTCACATAAAACTGGATATGCACAGCACAGGAAGGAGGTAGGCTGTTGATCTGCCTATTAGGCTGCCCATGAGGCCAACAGACCTGAGACCCCCTCAGGCCCTTGGGTACCACCTGATGACAAATGGGTGTCCAGGCACCAATGGCGAGCCTTTTAGGGAGCACTGAACACTTGATGGCTACTGAGGCTCCAGGAAGCCTTGGAAATGGGGATATTCTCTGCTGTCCTGGCGCCTCTCAACCCTACCCTCTGTCAAACGGGGAGCTCCTGTGCTGCTTGCGCTTCAGTTGGGGGGGTCTGCCCCTCCACTCAGTAAAGGGCTGTCATGGAGGATGCTGGGGATGGTGGAGTGGGCTGCCACCTGAGAAGCTGATGGCTTCAAAGGGAGGGGCTTCTGCCAAGAGTGGCAAGGTCATGACAGCACCTCAGGAGCCAGTTTGTTCTAGATGATGGTGCCCGCTGAGCGCCTAGGAGCTTCCTGGCTTCGGGCTTCTGTCGCCCACCTTCCTCCTGCACCGGGCATCTCCAGGCCGCCTGGGCTCTGCTTTGCTGAGTCACAGCCAAGACCAGACCTGGGAGGGGTCCCCAGGGAAAGAGGCTGGCGAAAGATCTTTGATGTCGGAGTAGGGGGCCGGCCTCTTGGGGTGCCTGGTGCATTAGGGGCAGTAAAAAGGGGGCGGCAATGAGGGGGCCCGGCGGCGACGAGCGGGCAGTGAGCCTGGGGCTCCCGGAGGGCGGCTCGCGAGCCCCGGCTGGGCGCTTAGGCCCCGCCCCCAGAAGGCGGCGGGCGGGCGGGGGGGGGGGGCGCGGCTCCCCTCGTCCCTACAAAAGCCGCGCGCCTCCGCCCGCTGCTGCCCAGCTGTGCTCCAGCTCCTCGAGTGGTGGTGATGGCGTCGCTCACGGTGAAGGCCTACCTTCTGGGCAAGGAAGACGCAGCCCGCGAGATCCGCCGCTTCAGCTTCTGCTTTAGCCCGGAGCCCGAGGCCGAAGCCGAGGCCGCCCCTGGCCCCCGGCCCTGTGAGCGGCTGCTGAGCCGTGTGGCCGCGCTCTTTCCTGTGCTCCGGCCCGGCGGCTTTCAGGCGCACTACCGCGGTGAGCGGGCCCGGCGCCCTCGGCAGCGGTGCGGGGCCGTGACGCAGCCCTGCCCTGCCCTGCCGGGCGGGTCAACGGCCCCTCGCCTCGGTCTTGGGGGCGCCCGCGGGAGTTTTCTCTGGCAGCTCTCCGGGTGGACGGCGGCCCGCGTGGGCCCCTAGCGCGGTCCTGGTGCCGCCCTGCTGACGAGGAGCGGTGGCCGCAGCCAGCCCTTGAGGGGGGTGTCTGGCGCCGCCAGGCCCTCCCGGCGAGTCTCAGGCCTGGCGGCGTGAGTCCTCCTCCCCGCGGTGATAGTGCAGATTTTGGCGAGGGCGAGGGCGTCCTCACCTGCTCCCCCAGCGCCTCTCGGGTTACACCGACTCCTGGCTGCCGCAGTCCGGGTCTGCCGGCGCCAGGTGGGGGCTGTGGAGAGAACCCGGAAGAGCCGGGGCGGGCAGCCGCGGAAGGGCCGGCTGGGAGAGCGGTGACGCCGTTAAACGCCCCGGGAGGCCAGGCGCTCGGCGGTGCGGCCTGGCCCGCGACTCGCGGGCGGCTGGCAGAGGTCGAGCAGCCTCACGAACACCCAGGGCTAGGCGGAATCCAGGCGTTATCCCACTGACAGTGATGAGAGGCACAAGAGAAAACGTTCTTAGAAGTAATGGTGTAGGGACAGAGTCCAGGAGGCAGCTCAGTTTCTAGCTGCGCGGGTGAGAAGCTGGCTGCTGGGTGTGGGATTAGAGGAGGTTGTGCTGGGAGGGAGGCGGGCCCATGTACGTGGGGCGGTGCTAGGACCTTCTGGACTGCTGCCAGCCCAACTTTTTTTCCCACCTGTTTAAAAATTAGCGATTTTATTGAGCTACCACCCCATAGAATTCGTCCATTCAAAGTGTACAGTTTTTACCATATTCACGGATTTCTGCAGCCATTATCACAGTCATCTGGGAATCTTTCCATCACCTTCTGAAGAAACTTTCTGTCCTTCAGCGATTCTCCCATCCTATGCTTGCAGCCACAGATACCATAACCTACTTTATGGATTCCCTTGTTCTGGGCAGTTCATGTAGAAATATGTAGTCTGTTGTAACTGGCTTCTTTTATTTGGCATAATGTTTTTAAGGCTCATATATGTTCAGCATGTATCAGTATTTCATTCCTTTTTGTGGCTGAATAACATTCAATTTTATGGATACATACATTTTGTTGAGCTGTTCATTAGTTGATGGACATTTGAGTTGTTTCTGGCTTTTGATACAGCCACTGTTTTTATGGTAGATGTTGCATCTGGTGACCCACAGACCTGATCTAGCCTGCAGATGTATGGTGTGGTTTGTCTTGCATGGTGGTGTTTTAAACCATTTGCGCCAACATCTAAAAATTGGAGACTATATACATAGTTTTAACTTTGTTGGGGGCGGAAGCAGGCAGATGTATTTTGCTTTAGTCTTTAAAGCCACAAGCAGTCCAAGGGGGGGAGCAGGTCATAGATGGTGATCTCCACGTTGACGTGGGGACTGGGTCTGGCGCGATGTGCACAGAGACAGCAGCCTTCTGATGGGGCAGCTGGTCCAGAGCCAGAGCATAGTAGGCAGGAGCTGTCACTGCCGTCCCTGCACACACCCTGTTGCTGGCTCGTGTCCACAGCCGGGCTGGAGTCCTTACCTTCTGGGCAGTGGAGTGAGCAGGTGGTTTGCCCTCAGCCCTGCTTTTCTCTGGGTCAGACAGGTGGGCTTTGGTCTATAGCCTTGCAACGGCCCTTCAGCACCAGCCTCAGCCCTTTTCAGCAGCTTGTGTCCAACTGAGACACTCTGGGTTCTCACATGCTGTCTTTTAAACAATCTAGATGAGGACGGGGACTTGGTTGCCTTTTCCAGTGATGAGGAGCTGACGATGGCTATGTCATATGTGAAGGATGACATCTTCCGCATTTACATTAAAGGTAAGGGGCTGCACTGGGTTGCTGCCTAAAGCCTAGTCCTCCCGGCTGAGTGCAGCTGGCTTGAGGTTATGCAGAAGTTCGTCCAAAGAAGGGGTGAGGAGACTAGACCTCTTTAAGACAGGACCACAGTCATTACTCTGCTTGACCTGAGAAAGGGGTCTGTGTCCACCACAGGGGGTGAGGTTGGAGGGTCTCTGGGTTCACTCTTTTCTTGAGGGGGGTTCCCTCTTGATTGCAGTCATGGGCCAGGGCAGCTTCGGGGTTTAGTTTAGTGCAGGTCAAGACCGTAGCCATATGGACACAGCTCTCTGTTGCTCCTGCCTGGGCCACACGTCCCCAGGTCACAGGTTCAGAGACTGGAGCCTCAGCAGGTTCCGAAGCTGCTTTGTTGCTGTCAGTTGAGCACCTGAATTCTGGGTGGACTGTGTCTGAAGGGTGGCACTGTGGGCCTTCTGACCGATGGCCCCGAGTGCGATTCTTCGTGGCTCACCGAGAGTCTCGGCTCTCCATCCTGCCTGCAGAGAAGAAGGAGTGCCGGAGGGATCAGCGCCCCCCGTGCGCTCAGGAGGTGCCCCGAAACATGGTGCACCCCAACGTGATCTGTGATGGTTGTAATGGGCCCGTGGTGGGGACCCGCTACAAGTGCAGTGTCTGTCCTGACTATGACCTGTGCTCTGCCTGCGAGGGCAAGGGCCTGCACCGGGAGCACGGCAAGCTGGCCTTCCCCAGCCCCTTTGGGCACTGCTCTGAGGTGAGTAGGGCCTCCCTGTGGGTGGGTGCCGGGTAGCAGGAGCCCCCTGACTGGCACCACCTTGCTCCTTTGCTTGCCCCTTCCTAGGGCTTCTCTCACAGCCGCTGGCTCCGGAAGCTGAAACACGGGCACTTTGGGTGGCCTGGCTGGGAGATGGGCCCACCGGGGAACTGGAGCCCACGTCCTCCTCAGGCAGGAGATGCCCACCCTGGCCCTGCCACGGAATCAGGTGAGGGTTGTATCTGCTGGCCTCTGAAGAATGAGATGTGAGGGCCAGCAGAGCTGGAGGGCTTTCCCTGTGCCCTAAAATCCTGCATGCCTGTGGCTGGCCTAGGCACTTTGTGGCCATTTGTGCATTTAATCCTCATAAAATCCTACAAAGTGCAAGCATCATCTCCATTGTACATCTGGGAAAACTAGGTGCCTCGGTGCTCAAGGGCACTAATGCACCTGTCCTGGTGGCCCTCACATGCAGATGGGAGGCCCCTCCAGCACCTGCGTCTCCAGTCTGCTCTCTTCTTGTTCATGCTAGTTGTTAGGAAAGTCAGAGCCAGATTTGCTCACGTCTTGTAAAACAGTTCCCAGGTTAAAAATTTACACATAGCTTACATTCTGAACTTTTAGATTCTAGTTTTATTCTGATTTTATTAGTATTACTATGTCCTTTGATTAACCTTGTCTTTAGTGACAAAGATGAGGGTATTTGTTTGATTTGAGTAAATAATGCTTTTTTGGGGGGAGGAGTAAATAATACATTATACTCTGTGTCCAGAGTTTCTAGGCCCCAGGAAGGTAGATGAAGGGGGAGTGGTGTGAAAGACAAAGGGGCCCAGGAGGTGGCCTAGAGATGGGGAGAGAGGGAAGCAGCCTAGGGTATAGGCTGTGGGACCAGGCCCCGGGAGTAGGGCTTCTGGGACAGACAGGACTGTGACAGGTTTCAGTCACTGAGAGAGATGCTTTGAATTAAAAGTATCTTTGTTTTTTGAAACCAAAGCCTCTGGTCCATCAGAAGATCCCAGTGTGAATTTCCTCAAGAATGTAGGGGAGAGTGTGGCAGCTGCCCTCAGCCCTCTGGGTAAGTGCCCCTCCTTTGACATCAGCAGAGCATTTGGTAACTAGTGTGCAGGCGGCTATTCTGTGGCTTTCAGTTGGGATACTGCAGAGGAGGGGCAGCTGATGTGTCTTTGAGACCCGTAAGGATTCGTTGACCTCATATCAATCAATCTTGACCAAGTGCTGCACCACAGGCCGCTTGAGGTTGAACTCCCTGACAAATTCTTCAGCTTTCCACACAGAGTGAAGTGGAATCAGCCAAGAATCAGCCAGCATTTGGTTGGGTATCCCACTAGGGAGGGTAACCAGGCTCAGTTTTAAGGCTGGCCTTCATCTTCTTCCTGCTTGTCCTTTGGAAGACCACTCTGTATTTCTCCTTCCTTGAGCTTTGGGGTTTCTTTAAGGACTTCACTGAGTAGTTAGCTGAGATGCCATATTGCTTTTCTTCCCTATTTTGCAACCCCCAACCTTTCCTGGTGCTTCCTAAGAACTGGGCTTGTGCCAGTGTCAGAGAAAAAGGAGTAAGGGAAGAAGGTTCTCATGTCTGCTGCTGGGTTCCCAGTGTGCAGGCCCAGGGTAGGTGTCTGGGTGGGTGAGCTGTGCACCTTCATAGTGTGACCCGGCCCAAGGCTAAAATCTCCAAAACTTCAAAAAGCATTTGCTGTGTTGTGGCCATAAGANGCCCTGCCCTGCCGGGCGGGTCAACGGCCCCTCGCCTCGGTCTTGGGGGCGCCCGCGGGAGTTTTCTCTGGCAGCTCTCCGGGTGGACGGCGGCCCGCGTGGGCCCCTAGCGCGGTCCTGGTGCCGCCCTGCTGACGAGGAGCGGTGGCCGCAGCCAGCCCTTGAGGGGGGTGTCTGGCGCCGCCAGGCCCTCCCGGCGAGTCTCAGGCCTGGCGGCGTGAGTCCTCCTCCCCGCGGTGATAGTGCAGATTTTGGCGAGGGCGAGGGCGTCCTCACCTGCTCCCCCAGCGCCTCTCGGGTTACACCGACTCCTGGCTGCCGCAGTCCGGGTCTGCCGGCGCCAGGTGGGGGCTGTGGAGAGAACCCGGAAGAGCCGGGGCGGGCAGCCGCGGAAGGGCCGGCTGGGAGAGCGGTGACGCCGTTAAACGCCCCGGGAGGCCAGGCGCTCGGCGGTGCGGCCTGGCCCGCGACTCGCGGGCGGCTGGCAGAGGTCGAGCAGCCTCACGAACACCCAGGGCTAGGCGGAATCCAGGCGTTATCCCACTGACAGTGATGAGAGGCACAAGAGAAAACGTTCTTAGAAGTAATGGTGTAGGGACAGAGTCCAGGAGGCAGCTCAGTTTCTAGCTGCGCGGGTGAGAAGCTGGCTGCTGGATGTGGGATTAGAGGAGGTTGTGCTGGGAGGGAGGCGGGCCCATGTACGTGGGGCGGTGCTAGGACCTTCTGGACTGCTGCCAGCCCAACTTTTTTTCCCACCTGTTTAAAAATTAGCGATTTTATTGAGCTACCACCCCATAGAATTCGTCCATTCAAAGTGTACAGTTTTTACCATATTCACGGATTTCTGCAGCCATTATCACAGTCATCTGGGAATCTTTCCATCACCTTCTGAAGAAACTTTCTGTCCTTCAGCGATTCTCCCATCCTATGCTTGCAGCCACAGATACCATAACCTACTTTATGGATTCCCTTGTTCTGGGCAGTTCATGTAGAAATATGTAGTCTGTTGTAACTGGCTTCTTTTATTTGGCATAATGTTTTTAAGGCTCATATATGTTCAGCATGTATCAGTATTTCATTCCTTTTTGTGGCTGCATAACATTCAATTTTATGGATACATACATTTTGTTGAGCTGTTCATTAGTTGATGGACATTTGAGTTGTTTCTGGCTTTTGATACAGCCACTGTTTTTATGGTAGATGTTGCATCTGGTGACCCACAGACCTGATCTAGCCTGCAGATGTATGGTGTGGTTTGTCTTGCATGGTGGTGTTTTAAACCATTTGCGCCAACATCTAAAAATTGGAGACTATATACATAGTTTTAACTTTGTTGGGGGCGGAAGCAGGCAGATGTATTTTGCTTTAGTCTTTAAAGCCACAAGCAGTCCAAGGGGGGGAGCAGGTCATAGATGGTGATCTCCACGTTGACGTGGGGACTGGGTCTGGCGCGATGTGCACAGAGACAGCAGCCTTCTGATGGGGCAGCTGGTCCAGAGCCAGAGCATAGTGGGCAGGAGCTGTCACTGCCGTCCCTGCACACACCCTGTTGC
The DNA here is from genome assembly GCA_006410735.1 of Raphicerus campestris. Lineage (NCBI taxonomy): Eukaryota > Metazoa > Chordata > Mammalia > Artiodactyla > Bovidae > Raphicerus > Raphicerus campestris. The sequence goes on from SJYW01027140.1 coordinate 966,114, forward strand.
TGGCTCGTGTCCACAGCCGGGCTGGAGTCCTTACCTTCTGGGCAGTGGAGTGAGCAGGTGGTTTGCCCTCAGCCCTGCTTTTCTCTGGGTCAGACAGGTGGGCTTTGGTCTATAGCCTTGCAACGGCCCTTCAGCACCAGCCTCAGCCCTTTTCAGCAGCTTGTGTCCAACTGAGACACTCTGGGTTCTCACATGCTGTCTTTTAAACAATCTAGATGAGGACGGGGACTTGGTTGCCTTTTCCAGTGATGAGGAGCTGACGATGGCTATGTCATATGTGAAGGATGACATCTTCCGCATTTACATTAAAGGTAAGGGGCTGCACTGGGTTGCTGCCTAAAGCCTAGTCCTCCCGGCTGAGTGCAGCTGGCTTGAGGTTATGCAGAAGTTCGTCCAAAGAAGGGGTGAGGAGACTAGACCTCTTTAAGACAGGACCACAGTCATTACTCTGCTTGACCTGAGAAAGGGGTCTGTGTCCACCACAGGGGGTGAGGTTGGAGGGTCTCTGGGTTCACTCTTTTCTTGAGGGGGGTTCCCTCTTGATTGCAGTCATGGGCCAGGGCAGCTTCGGGGTTTAGTTTAGTGCAGGTCAAGACCGTAGCCATATGGACACAGCTCTCTGTTGCTCCTGCCTGGGCCACACGTCCCCAGGTCACAGGTTCAGAGACTGGAGCCTCAGCAGGTTCCGAAGCTGCTTTGTTGCTGTCAGTTGAGCACCTGAATTCTGGGTGGACTGTGTCTGAAGGGTGGCACTGTGGGCCTTCTGACCGATGGCCCTGAGTGCGATTCTTCGTGGCTCACCGAGAGTCTCGGCTCTCCATCCTGCCTGCAGAGAAGAAGGAGTGCCGGAGGGATCAGCGCCCCCCGTGCGCTCAGGAGGTGCCCCGAAACATGGTGCACCCCAACGTGATCTGTGATGGTTGTAATGGGCCCGTGGTGGGGACCCGCTACAAGTGCAGTGTCTGTCCTGACTATGACCTGTGCTCTGCCTGCGAGGGCAAGGGCCTGCACCGGGAGCACGGCAAGCTGGCCTTCCCCAGCCCCTTTGGGCACTGCTCTGAGGTGAGTAGGGCCTCCCTGTGGGTGGGTGCCGGGTAGCAGGAGCCCCCTGACTGGCACCACCTTGCTCCTTTGCTTGCCCCTTCCTAGGGCTTCTCTCACAGCCGCTGGCTCCGGAAGCTGAAACACGGGCACTTTGGGTGGCCTGGCTGGGAGATGGGCCCACCGGGGAACTGGAGCCCACGTCCTCCTCAGGCAGGAGATGCCCACCCTGGCCCTGCCACGGAATCAGGTGAGGGTTGTATCTGCTGGCCTCTGAAGAATGAGATGTGAGGGCCAGCAGAGCTGGAGGGCTTTCCCTGTGCCCTAAAATCCTGCATGCCTGTGGCTGGCCTAGGCACTTTGTGGCCATTTGTGCATTTAATCCTCATAAAATCCTACAAAGTGCAAGCATCATCTCCATTGTACATCTGGGAAAACTAGGTGCCTCGGTGCTCAAGGGCACTAATGCACCTGTCCTGGTGGCCCTCACATGCAGATGGGAGGCCCCTCCAGCACCTGCGTCTCCAGTCTGCTCTCTTCTTGTTCATGCTAGTTGTTAGGAAAGTCAGAGCCAGATTTGCTCACGTCTTGTAAAACAGTTCCCAGGTTAAAAATTTACACATAGCTTGCATTCTGAACTTTTAGATTCTAGTTTTATTCTGATTTTATTAGTATTACTATGTCCTTTGATTAACCTTGTCTTTAGTGACAAAGATGAGGGTATTTGTTTGATTTGAGTAAATAATGCTTTTTTGGGGGGAGGAGTAAATAATACATTATACTCTGTGTCCAGAGTTTCTAGGCCCCAGGAAGGTAGATGAAGGGGGAGTGGTGTGAAAGACAAAGGGGCCCAGGAGGTGGCCTAGAGATGGGGAGAGAGGGAAGCAGCCTAGGGTATAGGCTGTGGGACCAGGCCCCGGGAGTAGGGCTTCTGGGACAGACAGGACTGTGACAGGTTTCAGTCACTGAGAGAGATGCTTTGAATTAAAAGTATCTTTGTTTTTTGAAACCAAAGCCTCTGGTCCATCAGAAGATCCCAGTGTGAATTTCCTCAAGAATGTAGGGGAGAGTGTGGCAGCTGCCCTCAGCCCTCTGGGTAAGTGCCCCTCCTTTGACATCAGCAGAGCATTTGGTAACTAGTGTGCAGGCGGCTATTCTGTGGCTTTCAGTTGGGATACTGCAGAGGAGGGGCAGCTGATGTGTCTTTGAGACCCGTAAGGATTCGTTGACCTCATATCAATCAATCTTGACCAAGTGCTGCACCACAGGCCGCTTGAGGTTGAACTCCCTGACAAATTCTTCAGCTTTCCACACAGAGTGAAGTGGAATCAGCCAAGAATCAGCCAGCATTTGGTTGGGTATCCCACTAGGGAGGGTAACCAGGCTCAGTTTTAAGGCTGGCCTTCATCTTCTTCCTGCTTGTCCTTTGGAAGACCACTCTGTATTTCTCCTTCCTTGAGCTTTGGGGTTTCTTTAAGGACTTCACTGAGTAGTTAGCTGAGATGCCATATTGCTTTTCTTCCCTATTTTGCAACCCCCAACCTTTCCTGGTGCTTCCTAAGAACTGGGCTTGTGCCAGTGTCAGAGAAAAAGGAGTAAGGGAAGAAGGTTCTCATGTCTGCTGCTGGGTTCCCAGTGTGCAGGCCCAGGGTAGGTGTCTGGGTGGGTGAGCTGTGCACCTTCATAGTGTGACCCGGCCCAAGGCTAAAATCTCCAAAACTTCAAAAAGCATTTGCTGTGTTGTGGCCATAAGAATCAGCTGATGAAGGTGACTTATGATGGATCCATGATATCATCTTTGTGACTGCAGTGGCAGGAAGTGTCTACCTGGTCTGTCCAAAAGTTGTGTCCAGTGTCTGAAAGAATGCTGTAGGAGGGTGCCCAAGCTCACCCACCACCTGCCCTGTGTCTCACAGAGCATGACTGCCATTGCTTCCAACCTGAGACCATTTCTGCTCACATTGAAGCAGCTTTGACGTAGCAGTGACATCTTGGCATCGCTGCTACATGAAATAGCTCAGATCTCACACAGTTTCTGTATTGGAGTTAAAGACTCTTGAGCAAGTGAGGAAAAATAATTACTATATTTAATGCTTTCTAAGGAGGGTAACAGCGGAGTAGAGATGAAATAATTGGGAGATAGGTTATTCCTAAACTCTGCCACTCACTTAAGACATAATGAAGACATAGTAGGATTTTAAGTAATCCCAACTAATGGGTTGTACTTAGAGGCCACAGAAAATTTTTCTTTGGAAGATAGTAAATGGACAGTGGTTCTCAAGTCCACTGAACGTCAGAATCACCAATGAAAGGTTGGTTTTTATTTATTATCATTTTTTTTGTGGGAGGGTATATATTTTGGTGTATGGAAACTATTAAAACTGATTATCCTGACGAAAATGTTTTCTTTTGAAAGAATGAACAAGATAACTTGGGAAGTCACAAAACCACATCTACATTCAGGCAGGAGACTTTAATTAAAACAGTGAGGAGTTCCAGGTCCCTTGATTCGTTAAGTGGGTTTTGGGTAGGGCATGAGGGGTCTGTGTGTTCTGAAGGCTTCCCAGGAGACTGTCACGCTTGCTTTCTATCCTGAGACCCATCTGAGCTTGTGAAGTGTTTTAGAGCTGGACCTGGATTCTCCACTCAGGACACAAGGGAATAATTTTAGAAATGCTCTGAGGTCTTTGGCAGTAAGAATTAAGGCCATCTCAGGTCTTTCAAAGTGAGGGAGTGCTTTCTGCTAACTTGGGAGGCGTCTGGAACCCTATAAAACAAGTTTCAGTGGAATGTGTTTTTGAGTAGCTATTGAAGAGAACCATTCGAGGAATGGATTAAACTCTGTCTTTGGAGTTACAGATATTTTCCTTTCATTTGAGGAACTAACAGGATAACTCAGTCTACTAACTGCCTAGAAGGGAACATTAGTTCCAAGAGCAGGGGCCCAGGAGGGATGTAACCCCTAATACCTCTCAGAGGTATTAGTACAGAGGGCAGTCTGTACAGTGAGTCAGCGATTAAGATCTTTTTTTGATAAGTGCTGTGAGAGCCAGCTGAGCAAGAGCATGAGCCCAGGGCTGTACCCGGCTGGAGGTCACAGCCACTGACACCTAGGATGTAAAACAGCAGGGCCGTGGAGTCTTCCACAAACATCCCCTACACAGAGGCTTTGGGGATAGCAGGGCAGAGACTGTGGTACAGTCTTCTAAGCCCTGAAGTCTCAGATTAGCATCAAGTTGGAAAAACTCTAGTTCAGTAATCTCAATAATTCATTACAGAAGAGTCGCATCATTCACCCATTTTAGAAAGTATGTGGGTATCCATTGTACTGTTCTGTCTTTTCTGATTATTTGAACGTTTCACAATGAAAACTTCAGGGGAAATGGAAGAAGAAAAACAATGTAAATATTGCAGATAGGGGTACCAGTTGCTAAGCCTGCTTTTATTTTCTCCTTGCTCCTCATACTCTACTAAAATAATAGTGAAGGGGTTAAACAAAATAAAACAACATGGATTTAAAGAAAAAAATAATGGAGGACAAAATAAAACAATCTCATCAAACTTTGGAAGATGGAAAATGGATGGAGGAAAGTAACCACGGTGGGATAATTTGAGGATTAATCCTGGAGGCCCAATAAAGGATGAAAGAATTCCAGAGAGAAAACAAGAGTAAACTGAAGGGAGAAGATGAACAAATATAAGACAGTCTGTTGGCACTAGGACATTAACCTCTGGATTAAAAAGGGCCCCAGATGCCTTGGACAAGGACTGAAAAAGACCCCACACCAGAGCTTAAAATTGTCCTGTCAGAACCCTTTGGACAAAGAGACTGTTGAAACTCTGAAGGCTGCTGTAAAAGCTCGGGAACTTAAGGAGCACATTAAGAGCTAGAAGACACTGACTTCAGAAGTCTCATCTAAAACTGATTTTCAGCCTCAAATTCTGTACCCAACTAAAAGGATCAAGTGTGGGAGCAAAACAAAGTTGTCAGGAATGAAACTGACAAGGTCGTAATCATCGTACCTGGCCTTGAACCATCTCTCTGGCCAAAATAAACAAGTTCAGAATGAAGAAAGAGGTACTTGAAAATGGTACCCAACAGATGAGAGGGTGACAGCTATAGTTGCCAGGATGGAAGGAAAGGCATAGGCGCTGTGCCTCTGGTTCAGAGAGCTGCCTGTCCAGGCTGGAGCTGGAAGCGCCATGCCTGCCTGGGATGGTCTCCAGGGGAAAAACCAGAATGGATGGGGTATCTGATAACGCTTAATCTGTGTAGAAAATGCTATAGAGAAGCTGTTAGAGAATATGGGGAAAGTTGCTAAGTGAAAAAGAAAGCATCGTTACTGCTACAAATACAGAAAACTGAGGAAATAAGCCCACTTCTTAGCCAGCAAAGAACACTATATATAGTGTGGCATTGACATAAACACTGAATATTGTTTTTACCAAAACATGAGTTTTTGAAAGGATAGGGGAAGTGTTGATCATCTAGAGTTAGAAATAAATGGTAAACATAAGTAGTCAGGAAAGACAGAAAAAGCACATTGTCAGTTAAAAGTTGTCTCTGGAGGGTGTGCCAGGCTTTGTGGTGGGGCAGGGAATCTGTATTGCTTTTTTAATTTTATTGAGGCTTCCCTTGTAGCTCAGTCGGTAAAGCATTTGCCTGCAGTGCAGGAGACCCGGGTTCGATCCCTGGGTTGGGAAGATCCCCTGGAGAAGGAAATGGCAACCCACTCCAGTATCCTTGCCTGGAAAATCTCATGGACAGAGGAACCTGGTGGATTGCAGTCCATGGGGTCGAGTCGGGCACGACTGAGTGGCTAACACACACACACATAGTTGATTTATAATGTTAATTATGCTGTATAGCAAAGTGATTCAGTAACACATATATGTATTTTCCATTATGGTTTATCATAGGATATTGAATATGGTTCCCTGTGTTATACAGTAGGGCCTTGATGTTTATCCATCCCATAGTCTGAAAAACTTTTTTAAAATTTCTATGTGACTGCACTGAGTCTTGGTGCGTGTAGGCTTTCTTCACCTGGGGCAAGTGGGGGCTACTGTCTAGTTCTGCACAGGCTTCCCTTGGGAAGCACAGGCCACAGAGTGCAGACTTCAGTAGCTGTGACACTCGGGCTCACACGCTCCAGAGCACAGGCTCAGTAGTTGTGGCACACGGGCTTAGTTTCTCCAGGCCAGGGATCAAAACCATGGCCCCAGCATTGGCAGGATGATTCTTAACTACTGAACCACCAGAGAAGGCCCTGTTCTTTTGAACTTGCTTCACTCTAAGACATGGGGCATGTGTTTGGAGAAAGTAAAACGAATTATAAACCCAGTGAGTGTGCCCTCCCTTCCCTTCAGTGAGCATGTGCCCAGAGTGTGAGAGATTGGAGGTGGACACGCCATCTCACGGGTCTCACATAAAGCTTGCACGAGCTGTTTGCCTGCCTAAGCAGGGGTAGTGTGTTCAGTGTGCATGTTTTTCACATCACTCGGCCCCTGCCTGCAAGTAGGGTGCTTCAAGTGAGGACAAGAACGTCCTCTGCACTACGGTGCGGCTGCTGTCCTGCTCAGTGAGGGGAAGAGAGAGTCTGTTTATGGACTTTGTGGCTCTGAAGCTGACCTGGGATGTTGCTATTAATCAAGTTTTTGTTTCCCCCCCGGCTTCTAGGCATTGAAGTCGATATTGATGTGGAGCACGGAGGCAAGAGAAGCCGCCTGACCCCCACCTCTGCAGGCAGCTCCAGCACAGAGGAGAAGTGCAGCTCTCAGCCAAGCAGCTGCTGCTCTGACCCCAGCAAGCCAGACAGGGACGTGGAGGGCTCAGCACAGTCTCTGACGGAGCAAATGAATAAGATCGCCCTGGAGTCAGGGGGTCAGCCTGAGGCAAGTGCCCCCCTAACACATCCAGAGCTTCTCCCAGCACCTGAGTCACAGCCCCTCCCTGGCACTCACACAGCCGGCAGAACCCATTTCCGTTGCAGAGTAGTTGGTGGCATTTAAGTCGTCCTGTGAACCCTCCACTAGAATTCTGTAAAGCAAAAGGACTCTTGCTAGTCCTGCGTGCCCTGTCTCGCAGAGTTGAGGCTGTGGTCAGGTGGCCTGTTGTTCTCCTTCTTGTGCTCACTGATGGTCTGTTTCAGGAACAGATGGAGTCTGATAACTGTTCAGGAGGAGATGATGACTGGACTCATCTGTCTTCAAAAGAGGTAGACCCGTCTACAGGTGAACTCCAGTCTCTACAGATGCCTGAATCTGAAGCGCCAAGCTCTCTGGATCCTTCCCAGGAAGGACCCACAGGACTGAAGGAAGCTGCATTGTACCCACATCTGCCACCAGGCAAGGGATTTCAAATAGTTTTGTATTACTCCCTTTTCCACTCTGAGCATCCTATCACTTGCTTCTAGCAACGCAGACAGGCATTACATTCTCTACTGCAGGGCTTGTCTATTGATACAAGAGAAATCTAGAAGTTGGTTTTGTCCTCTGCGTCTATATGAGCCTTACTTAGTAAGCTCAGCTAGTTTTAGTAATTTCTAAAACCTAACACCTGGAATTATGAAGGCAAGTGTGACGTGGCGGCAGCACTGGCTTCGGGCACTGCCGTGCACTGCTGAAAGTGGACTCGGAGCCCATCTCCACTGTCTGCTCATGGGAAGTGCTGCTCTTAGGCAGGGGCCACAGTCACGCTTCCAGTAGCAGCCAGGCAGGGAGCCACCATGTAAAGTGGGTGGTGTGGAAGGCAGTAGGGCTGGGTGGAGAGTGTGGCAGCCTGGGGAACACACACTGAATAAATGAGGCCACTCACACTGTGCTCTGGTTCATCACTGTCACATGGCAGAGACATTTAAACCATTATTCAGGTGGAAACCCATCTATGCGCCAAATTCAGCCCTTGGGCTGCCAGTATTTATCTTCTCTGCCTTGAAGTGGGGAGTGGCAAACTATGGCCTATGGGCCAATAATGACTTTATCATTTTTATGATGGTTGGAAGAAAGTCAAGATGGGAAAATGAGATGAAATTCAAATCTGTAGTCATGAATGGACGTTTCACTGGAATATAGCCATGCTGATTTTTTACATATTGTGTGGCCGCTTTTATACTTCAACAGCCAAGTTGAATATTTGTGACAAAGACCAAATAGCCTGCAGAGCAGCTTAAAATATTTACTCTTGATTTTTTACAGAAAAAGGTTGATGGTCTCTGTGAGGATTAAGACCTTGTAAAAGGGCCGTGAACAGGCCACATTTGGGGCAGCGCCTCTTCCTCATAGCTGTCGTTACTCTCTCTGGCAGAAGCTGATCCCCGGCTTATTGAGTCCCTCTCCCAGATGCTCTCCATGGGGTTCTCTGATGAAGGCGGCTGGCTCACCAGGCTTCTGCAGACCAAGAATTACGACATCGGGGCTGCCCTGGACACCATCCAGTATTCAAAACACCCACCACCTTTGTGACGATGTTTGCTCACACATTCTGTGTCCCCTTTCTTGTCTCATAGTTGTGTTGAGTTAGTGTAGAACCCCAGTGCCTCTAAGTGCCAATTTCTCGTCCTTCTTCTTTCAGAATCTGGGGGGGTGGGGATGCACAAAGCCATTTAGGGCAGTAGAACATGTGACACGGGGGGAGTTCCAAGTGTCTGAGTGCTGCTTCTGAGAAACACTGATCAGTTTCCCATGGGTGTCTGGCTCCTTCCAGCCAGGGGAGCCCCCCCTGGGGCAGAGCGAGTCTCATACTGCATCCTATCCGCACTCCCCCTGCAGGATTATACCAGCAGTCCAGAGTAGATCTTGCCAAATGGCTTCCTGCTTTTTCTAATGACTACACTGATATGTAATTGATTTTCTGCTATAAGTTTGATATCCTCTGAATTTAGCTATAGGATCACCAGCATTCAGCCAGGGTGGAAGAGGCTGTCCTGTAGCGATTACAGCTCAGGACTATAGCTAACATCTGAGAATAAAGAAGGGCTGACAGAGGAACTGATGTTCAGAGTACTGCCTATTTCATAACCACTGTAGTTACCATTTCCAAATGTCGGCTGCTTTTAAAGTTAAGAAAATCGCTTTGTAGCCATTCTGTTATATTTGTAAACAATTTTAATTAAAGGAATAAACACTTTAATCAAAGATGGTACAAGAGTAATCTGTTTGGTCATATTTATTGTCGCTTCTTGTAGTTCCCATATCCTTAGTCCTACTATTTGAAAGCAACTTGGGGAACCCTGTTTTCAGTGGCACAGAGGTCACTGAATTGAAGGGTTCTTGTAACAAATATGTCTACATGAATAACATAGTAGTTTCAATTCACAGATCATCATCAAAGTCCTCCCCAGTTTTAAAAAGGTCACGTAGACGCATGAGTGAAGAACGTGCCTGCACCCCTTCTACCAAGGGCGCGCCCTCTGCCCGAGGGCCTGTGCTTTGTGACTGCTCGGGGATCCTCCCCCAGAGCCGCTTGGGCACAGGCATGGGAGTGTGTGTGGTCTGAGGAGACTGTCGGGCACCGGGGAGCCTGCAGAGGCCTCCTTCCCTTGGAGTCTGGGCACTGGGGGGGCCATGCTCAGCCTGTGCTGCCTGGATTGGCCTGAGGCCTCTCTGCAGAGGGCTGAGGGGCTCTGTGTCCAAATGTGAGCTGTTTCCAAGACATTGTTCCCACTTAGACATGGTCCTGACCTGCTGGGCAGGACACGGTGGTTCCCCCCGGGGAACAAGCTCCATGGTGTCCCGGTCCTCAGGACGGCTCTCTCTGCCCTTCCCTGCCAGGCCAGCATGGTCCTGCAGTGGAGACACGAGGCAATGGCACGTTCTCCCTTCAGAGGAACAAGTGTCTAGCAGATTTGGGGGACAGGGAGGAGCGGGTCCTGGGCATGCACTACTCTTGGACGGTACCTCTGGGCACTGACAACTTCTGCTCCGTGTTGTCTACTATCCTGTAGGCTGGCAGGCTAGGGATATGCCCTGACTTTGAGATTAAGCAAAGCACAGCAAATAAATGCCCTCTCTCTCACTCCAAATTCCATGACCAGGCGTTCCAGAAGAGCAAGATGTTCCCATGTGATAAGTGGATCTATCTCATGGGACCTTAGAATCAGATGAGGGAGTGCCAGAGGTGCGGGCAGGAAGGACCCTAAAACCATCTGGAGAAACCATGTGTTCATCGCCAGGCAGGGGGAAGGTCTTTCTATAGCCGTGTCGAGGGTTTTAAAGCTGCAGGTACGGAATGTGACCGTGCTGCTGGGGCCTGGCTTCTCCCTCTCCCTCAGGAAACAAGGGTTCACTGAAAAATGAGTGTCACTGCCTACAAAGGAATGTGAAAGCAATGATAGGAGGGACCTGCAGCACCAGCCCCAGGCAGCATGGAGAGGCTCTGGGTAGTTGTTAGTGAGCAGAGACTGCCAGCTCTGGGGCAGAGTTGCTGTGACCTCTTTGGACCTGTGCCAGCCTTGATTCCTCACCTTCAAAACAAAACAGGCTTGTGGTGAGCATTAGACAATGCAGTTAAAATGTTCAGCCCAGGGACTGGTACATCCGTAACTATCACACTCAGTCTATAATTTGGAGATTCAGCGCTGTATCCTTACCTGGGGGTCACATAGCTAGCTAGTAGCAACACCGAGTTTCATCTCTGCCTCTTGGCTTTGAATGGGTGCTCTGCACTCCTGTCTGACGCTGGTCAGGTCAGCCCTGGCCTATGTTGGTGCAGCAGTGACATATGCCTGGCAGAGTTCGTCTGTCTGGACGCCTGTGGCTCCCACGACAGCATAAAGCAAAACCCTCATTCTGTGGCCTGGAAGGTATGGTGGGGTCTGCTAGGTTTGGAGCATCAGTAACAAAAGCAGGTCCCAGGTGAAGAGAGTGCCTCAAATTCACAAGAACCCACCTGGGTAAACGAAGGTGACAGTTCCTCAGAAATCCAGGGCAGGTCCCAAGTTGAACAGTCTGGTGAAGACCTGGCACTCCATGTAGAATGAAGAGAACAGTCCTGATGCAGAAAAGTCCTACTGGTCAACCTTGCTTGTCTCCAAGGCATCAAGTTGCCCTTTTGACCCAGTTAACATCAGTAACAGCAGGGAAACAAGTGCAGGCCAGAGAAAGGAGTTGGCTTAAGACATAACAAGACACATGGGAAGTTGGACTTTGGGGACAGAGGGGGAGGGTATGTGTCTTTTAACAGTCCAAAAAAAACAATAAAAAAAATCCAGTGTGTGCTCAATGGCCACTGAGACACTGACCTTCAAGGACTTTGAGGTGACCTCACAGTTTCTGGAGTCCTGGACATGAGGGATGCATAGAGGCTGGACTGTGCTCTGGTTCCATTTCCTGGCAGAGAAAATGCTGTCAAGAATCTAGTCCTGGGACTACCCTGGTCCAGTGGTAAAGATTTTGCATTCCAATGCAAGGGGTGTGGGGTTCAACCCCTGGTCAAGGAGATCACACATGCCTCCTGGCCCAAAAACCAAAACATAAAATAGAAGCAATATTGTAACAAATTCAACAAAGATTTTTAAAATCGTCCATATTAAAAAAAAAATCTTAACAATGTAAAAAAAAA
>SJYW01027140.1:986016-1087852 GCA_006410735.1 Raphicerus campestris
CCCCCCCTGGGGCAGAGCGAGTCTCATACTGCATCCTATCCGCACTCCCCCTGCAGGATTATACCAGCAGTCCAGAGTAGATCTTGCCAAATGGCTTCCTGCTTTTTCTAATGACTACACTGATATGTAATTGATTTTCTGCTATAAGTTTGATATCCTCTGAATTTAGCTATAGGATCACCAGCATTCAGCCAGGGTGGAAGAGGCTGTCCTGTAGCGATTACAGCTCAGGACTATAGCTAACATCTGAGAATAAAGAAGGGCTGACAGAGGAACTGATGTTCAGAGTACTGCCTATTTCATAACCACTGTAGTTACCATTTCCAAATGTCGGCTGCTTTTAAAGTTAAGAAAATCGCTTTGTAGCCATTCTGTTATATTTGTAAACAATTTTAATTAAAGGAATAAACACTTTAATCAAAGATGGTACAAGAGTAATCTGTTTGGTCATATTTATTGTCGCTTCTTGTAGTTCCCATATCCTTAGTCCTACTATTTGAAAGCAACTTGGGGAACCCTGTTTTCAGTGGCACAGAGGTCACTGAATTGAAGGGTTCTTGTAACAAATATGTCTACATGAATAACATAGTAGTTTCAATTCACAGATCATCATCAAAGTCCTCCCCAGTTTTAAAAAGGTCACGTAGACGCATGAGTGAAGAACGTGCCTGCACCCCTTCTACCAAGGGCGCGCCCTCTGCCCGAGGGCCTGTGCTTTGTGACTGCTCGGGGATCCTCCCCCAGAGCCGCTTGGGCACAGGCATGGGAGTGTGTGTGGTCTGAGGAGACTGTCGGGCACCGGGGAGCCTGCAGAGGCCTCCTTCCCTTGGAGTCTGGGCACTGGGGGGGCCATGCTCAGCCTGTGCTGCCTGGATTGGCCTGAGGCCTCTCTGCAGAGGGCTGAGGGGCTCTGTGTCCAAATGTGAGCTGTTTCCAAGACATTGTTCCCACTTAGACATGGTCCTGACCTGCTGGGCAGGACACGGTGGTTCCCCCCGGGGAACAAGCTCCATGGTGTCCCGGTCCTCAGGACGGCTCTCTCTGCCCTTCCCTGCCAGGCCAGCATGGTCCTGCAGTGGAGACACGAGGCAATGGCACGTTCTCCCTTCAGAGGAACAAGTGTCTAGCAGATTTGGGGGACAGGGAGGAGCGGGTCCTGGGCATGCACTACTCTTGGACGGTACCTCTGGGCACTGACAACTTCTGCTCCGTGTTGTCTACTATCCTGTAGGCTGGCAGGCTAGGGATATGCCCTGACTTTGAGATTAAGCAAAGCACAGCAAATAAATGCCCTCTCTCTCACTCCAAATTCCATGACCAGGCGTTCCAGAAGAGCAAGATGTTCCCATGTGATAAGTGGATCTATCTCATGGGACCTTAGAATCAGATGAGGGAGTGCCAGAGGTGCGGGCAGGAAGGACCCTAAAACCATCTGGAGAAACCATGTGTTCATCGCCAGGCAGGGGGAAGGTCTTTCTATAGCCGTGTCGAGGGTTTTAAAGCTGCAGGTACGGAATGTGACCGTGCTGCTGGGGCCTGGCTTCTCCCTCTCCCTCAGGAAACAAGGGTTCACTGAAAAATGAGTGTCACTGCCTACAAAGGAATGTGAAAGCAATGATAGGAGGGACCTGCAGCACCAGCCCCAGGCAGCATGGAGAGGCTCTGGGTAGTTGTTAGTGAGCAGAGACTGCCAGCTCTGGGGCAGAGTTGCTGTGACCTCTTTGGACCTGTGCCAGCCTTGATTCCTCACCTTCAAAACAAAACAGGCTTGTGGTGAGCATTAGACAATGCAGTTAAAATGTTCAGCCCAGGGACTGGTACATCCGTAACTATCACACTCAGTCTATAATTTGGAGATTCAGCGCTGTATCCTTACCTGGGGGTCACATAGCTAGCTAGTAGCAACACCGAGTTTCATCTCTGCCTCTTGGCTTTGAATGGGTGCTCTGCACTCCTGTCTGACGCTGGTCAGGTCAGCCCTGGCCTATGTTGGTGCAGCAGTGACATATGCCTGGCAGAGTTCGTCTGTCTGGACGCCTGTGGCTCCCACGACAGCATAAAGCAAAACCCTCATTCTGTGGCCTGGAAGGTATGGTGGGGTCTGCTAGGTTTGGAGCATCAGTAACAAAAGCAGGTCCCAGGTGAAGAGAGTGCCTCAAATTCACAAGAACCCACCTGGGTAAACGAAGGTGACAGTTCCTCAGAAATCCAGGGCAGGTCCCAAGTTGAACAGTCTGGTGAAGACCTGGCACTCCATGTAGAATGAAGAGAACAGTCCTGATGCAGAAAAGTCCTACTGGTCAACCTTGCTTGTCTCCAAGGCATCAAGTTGCCCTTTTGACCCAGTTAACATCAGTAACAGCAGGGAAACAAGTGCAGGCCAGAGAAAGGAGTTGGCTTAAGACATAACAAGACACATGGGAAGTTGGACTTTGGGGACAGAGGGGGAGGGTATGTGTCTTTTAACAGTCCAAAAAAAACAATAAAAAAAATCCAGTGTGTGCTCAATGGCCACTGAGACACTGACCTTCAAGGACTTTGAGGTGACCTCACAGTTTCTGGAGTCCTGGACATGAGGGATGCATAGAGGCTGGACTGTGCTCTGGTTCCATTTCCTGGCAGAGAAAATGCTGTCAAGAATCTAGTCCTGAGACTACCCTGGTCCAGTGGTAAAGATTTTGCATTCCAATGCAAGGGGTGTGGGGTTCAACCCCTGGTCAAGGAGATCACACATGCCTCCTGGCCCAAAAACCAAAACATAAAATAGAAGCAATATTGTAACAAATTCAACAAAGATTTTTAAAATCGTCCATATTAAAAAAAAAATCTTAACAATGGTAAAAAAAAAGATCCAGTCCTCCTTGTAATAATCTATAATGGAAAAGAAATTCAAAAAGAATATATGTACACACATATGTATTATTACTACTATATATATATATATGTATAACCAAATCACTTTGTAAACCTGAAACTAATGCAACATTATAAATCATCTATACTTCATACAACCGAGTCCTACCATTGAGCAGTGGTCTGATCCTGACTTGGTGGTCACCTGCTCTGACACCTAGCACCTTGCCATCCCTTATAGCTTCCCAGATGGCTTCTGCCCTATTGCCAACATGTTGCCCAATGACATCCAAGGCAGTCCATTTCTCTGCTCTATAGCTTGCAGTTGCTAAAAGTTCTTATTTTGAACTGGAATCTACCTCCCCAAAGCAGCTGCCCTGGAAGAGCCACCCTAAGCCTGCATGAGGTGGTCTCCCAGAAAACTCACTGAAATGCAGGTTAAGCTGAGAGAGGAGACCTGTGACAATCAGGCCTTTCCTGCTCTCAGCCAAACTCTCCCAGGCCCATTAGCTTCTCTGGCCCCATTTCACTTTGTCAGCCTTGCCCTTGAGCTCCTCCCTGAGGTCAGCACAGTCTAGATATTCTGAATTAAGTGAGACTCCTCAGAGGCGCCTCCACTGGCATCTTGCTCAGCCTCCACCTCTGCGCCTGGTGCCCAGCCCGGCCAGGGGCCTGTGCTGACGGCGCCTCCTGGCTCACAACCCTCAGGCTCCCTGCCAACCATGGAAGCTGCCTGTCTCTCCCCAAACCACGGGGCAGTTAGGTGGGGGTGGGTGAGGCTAGATTGGTGACGGGCTTGGCACCTTTTCCTAGGCAGGCCTGTGCTGAACGGAGGGTCTGGCTTTTCTCTCTTGGATGAAGGCTGTCTGTTGAAACACAATCCTTCTTTCAGCCCCAGTTCTTCGGAGTCCCTTTCCAGATACTTCAGCCAGCGGTTCTTTGAGGGTTGAGGTTTTTCCTACAGAATTGGGAAGTAAATTTATTCTCAAAAGTAGGCACCTTTACTGAGAATCCTCAGTGCAACTCTGAAGCCCAAGGGCCTCAGGACCCATGCCTACACCACCACCAGAAAAGGAATTTGACCGACAGGTGATGAGAGAGAGAGATGTCTTGAACAGAGCACACTGGCACACACCTGGGGAAAAGCTTCAAGGCACAACTTACCAAGACCTTTGCGAATGTCCACACTCCCTGGTCCAGTAGTTTCAAATGAAGATGAAGGCATGAAGATGCTCATTAAAGTGTTACCAATAATAGCAAATATTTGTAACAGCAGAAGTTTGGTAAATGCCCAATAAGAAGGGAATAAAAGTGAAGTCGCTCAGTCGTGTCCGACTGTTTGCGACCCCATGGACTGTAGCCTATCAAGCTCCTCTGCCCATGGGATTTTCCAGGCAATAGTACTGGAGTGGGTTGCCACTTCCTTCTCCACAAGAAGGGAATAAATATTGGCAAATCCACTATATTCTGTAGATACTTTTAAAAAATGAAAATAGTTGAAAGCTATATAGCAACACAGAAGATACAAGTGAAAATTCCAGGATAATGCAAACAAGTATTTCTTACAGAAGCGATGATGAAAGATTAAGTCTATAAGTAAAGAAACGGAAAGGACAGACTCAAGCATGCAAGAGCTGATGTGTTAAAGTGGTGTGCTGAAGAGTATATCTCCCTTATTTATAATAAAAATACGAAGAGAACCTGGAGTGTAGATGCTGCCAGCATAATTCTGTGATCAAAGGTGGAGCTCTTTCAGGGAGCCTGTCAGACAGTTGTATCCCCTGTCCCTGGCAGGACAGTGATCTTGTACCCATGGCATCTTGGATGTACCAATGGTGTCATCTGCTCAGTCACTGGAGCTCTGACACACTGCCCACCCAACACTGAGTACCAACTTTGAGGCCTTGGGACAGAACAGCAGAACGAGAGCCTGTTGTGTGGCTCCATCTAGAGAAAGGGGACATACCAACCCAGGTACTCTACAACAGCATCCTTTCCCCGCCCAGGGTGCTTCGGAACAAGTGGAAGAGGACAAGGAGGTGAAATTCAAGTTAAGTTCAGAAGCATTTGCCAAGCGGTCAGAAGAAAAAGCCCTTTTCATAGTATTGCAAATATTTGTTTACATGGCTGTCTACACACTTATAAAAGGGAAAGGTTTATTCATTTTTGTATTCCCTGCAGCTCTATGCCAAGTTTTCATCAGTCAGTGACATCAACATTTGTTTAAAGAACAGATGATGAATGAACGAATAAATGGAACCTCCTCGTGGTAGAGCTGGCTCAGGTAGCTGGGCTGAGATGGGGCTGCTGGCTCACCTGGGGACCTGCACGGGCAGCCTGCCAAGGACCCACGTTTTCTTCCTCATTGGCACTTACGGATTCTCCCAGAGACCTTAGGGAAAGATTGTACAATTGTTCTTTGTAAAATGACCAGGAAGATGAAGGGCAGTGAAGGCAGGAACAGTATGATGCACAGACTTAACAATGGCGATCAAAGCCTGCTCAGGGGAACTTATTGATTGAACTGATCTCTGTTGTTTCGATGTGACTTGGACATCTTCCAGCAGTTCAGAAGGCACAGGGACCATCTGTTCCCTGGAGCAACAGGAAAAGTAACATCGGGCAGAAGGGGTGCTCTTCGTGGCTTTGCCAAAGACTGGCCATCATAGACTGTGTGACTCTGGGAACATCACTGTATCCCAGTTTTCTTATTTACAAATGGGGATAATAGTGCAAGGGGACTGCGAAGATAAATGAGACAACACACGTGTACCTGCCCTGCTCAGGGCCTGAATCGAGACTAATTCGGCTGAACTCTGACAGTCCCCCCCATCAGCAGCGGCGAGGTCCCCACTGCAGAGGGTGACAGGAGTGTCTTTACAGTTGTGTGATATCTCAGCCGCTACGAGGTAAGGCCTTTTCCTGAGATGTGTCTTCACCCAGCCTCCCAGGGACAGCAGGGGTCTTTCATCACACAGAGAGCACAGTGAGGAGCCGGAGCCTCTGCAGCCTCGGTGGAGCCGGATGGCCAATTAAAACACGCATTGTTAAAGGGCTGAAGGCTAGCACCGAAGCCGCAACCACCCATGTCCAACGGGGCTGCTACCTCACAGGAGGAACTCTCTCTACTGACCTACGATGGAAACCCAAGTCCACCAAATGTGGGCACCTCTATGTCAGTTTCTTCATTTGCAAACCAAAGCGAATGATCCTCCTGGGGTGACGAGGAAGATGAAATGGGATCATGCACGTGAAATGCCTACTCTGCCACACGGTCGATACCCCAGTGTCTAGCTGAGCAGTGTCCTGCCTGCTACTGACCAGAACTCTGCTCACCATACTATGATCTGGGAACTCAGCTCCATCAACTACAGAACCTCTCTCTGCAATATGAAGGTATGGTCTGTCTTCTCACTTCTGATGTTACCCTGAGAACTGGGCGTCTTATTTCTCAGTAGGTGATTTCTCTTTTCTCCAGCTACATTTTAGTTCTTCCCTTTGTTTTCCATGTTCTGTAATTTCATTATGTTGTTGCGTCAAAGGGTGGATTTTATCTTTTAAAATTAACTTATTGAGGTATAAGTTATAATTAACCTACCCTAAAATGTACCAAGTTAAGTGTTGGTACATCAGATGAGTTTGGTAAGTTATATTTTTGAAACTATTACTCCAATCAAGATATAGAAAATTTACCGAGATATAATTAGCAAGATTTAGAAAATTTTCATCACCCTAAAATTCCCTTATCTGCCCATGTAGGTGAAAGCCACTCATCCTTACAAGTATCTGGTCTTTTGTGTCTGACATCTTTCACTTAGCAATGTTTTGGAGGCTTGCCCATGCCATTTTTGTTGCTGAGTAGTATTGTACTGTATGAAAATACCACAGTATGCATATTCAAAATCACAGTCTTGACTGCTGTAGTGTACACGAAATCTTGAAATCAGGCTGTATAGGTCCTCCAGTTTTGTCATCAAAATCA
The DNA here is from genome assembly GCA_006410735.1 of Raphicerus campestris. Taxonomy (NCBI): domain Eukaryota; kingdom Metazoa; phylum Chordata; class Mammalia; order Artiodactyla; family Bovidae; genus Raphicerus; species Raphicerus campestris. The sequence goes on from SJYW01027140.1 coordinate 992,852, forward strand.
ATTTGGCAACTGCATTTCTATATAAATTTTAGGATCAGTTTGTCAATTTCATACAAAAAACAACAACTGCTGGAATTTTGACTGGGATCAAGATGACTCTATAGATCAATTTAGGATGAACTGACATCATGACAATACTGAATGTTCTAATCCATGGACATATTTCATCATTTAGATCTTTTCAAAATTTCTCTCAGCAAAGTTGTGTAATTTTTACTGAAAATATCTTGCACATTTTTGGGTTATATTTATCCCCAAGTATCCTATTTTTGGATGGTATCATAAATGGTATTTGATTTTAAAAATTGTTTTCCAGCTATTCACTGCAGTTATATAAAAATAAAATTTAGTTTTGTATGTTGACCATGTATCCTTGTGATTTTGCTAAATTATTAGTTCTAGTAGCTTTCACTTTTCACTTTCGTGCATTGGAGAAGGAAATGGCAACTCACCCCAGTGTTCTTGTCTGGAGAATTCTAGGGATGGCGGAGCCTGATGGGCTGCCATCTATGGGGTTGCATGGAGTCGGACATGACTGAAGTGACTTAGCAGCAGCAGCAGCAGCAGCTTTTGGATAGGTTCATTAGGATCTGCTACAGACACAATGTTTTTATCCAGTTTGGGATCAGATGCATTTCCTGAATCTAAGAATGTAAGCCCTTTGATTCTGGAAAAAGTTATGTTCATTTCTACAAACATTGCCTTTTCCCATTCTTTTTATTATCTTTTGCTGGAACTCATCTCTGTATATTTCATGTCTCTGAACTTTTGTATTTTTTACCTTTCTGTCTTATTCATATTGACAATGTGCATAATTTCTTCAGATTTATCTTCCATTTCACCAATTCTCTCTTTAGTTGCATTTAATCTGCTTACCAGTCCACTAAGCTGTTTTAAAAATATTTATTTATCTGTTCATATTTGGCTGTGCTGGGCCTCTGTGGCTGCACGTGGGCTTTCTCGTGGGCTTCTCACTGCGGCGGCTCCTCCTGTTGCAGAGCACTGGCTCTAGACGCGTGGGCTGCCTGTGCAGCCGCCTGTGGGCTCCAGAGCACAGGCTCAGGGGTTGCGGTGCCGGGCCTGACTGCTCCATGACACGTGGGATCTCCCGGTACCAGGGACTGAACTAGGGTCCCTTGCACTGCAAGGCGAAGTCTTAACCACTAGAACAACAGGGAAGCCACTGAACTTTTAATTTCAATGACTAAGCTTTTCATTTCTATAAACTTTTTGGTTGTTCTTTAAAAAAACTGGTTAATTTTTCAAGTCTCTTGCTCTTCTTTATATCAACCATCCTCATTTAATTTCATTAAATATATTAAACATACAATATTATATATTCTGAACTCTTTTTGGACCTGACTTCTCTGTCATTTCTGCTGTCTTTTCCTCACGGTGACATGCTTCCTTAAGTTAAATGATCTTTAACTTTGGATATATGCCACTTGGAATTTTATATATCTTTGATGCCTGGGTTGAAGATGTATTGCTCCAAAAAGGAGCTACATTTATCTCTGCTTCCTGGGACAATTTAAAAATAAGTTTGAAGGGCTTCCCTGGTGGCTCAGTGGTAAAGAATCTGCCTGTCAATGCAGGAGACATGGGTTTGATTCCTGGTCTGGAAAGATCCCCCGTGTCATGGAGCAACTAAGCCTGTCTGCCACAACTATCGAGTCTGTGTTCAGAGCTTGGGAACTACTGAAGCCCACGCACCTTAGATTCCATGCTCTGCAACAGGAGACTCAGCCGCGACAAGCAGCCCACATGCTGCCACTCCAGAGCGCAGCCCCCGGCTTGCTCCAGCGAGAGAAGAGCCTGTGCAGCAACAGGGACCCAGCAGTCAAGAAAGTAAACTAGGTCCTCAGCTTGACACTTTTCACACAGCATGTGTAAAGGTCACGTGACAGCGTCCTTGTGCTTACAAAATCCTGGAGCAGTGTTTCCCCTCTAGCCAGTGCCAAGGGCAAGACAGGCTGGGTCAACCTGCCTCTGAGGGGTGCCTTTCTAGGTCATTTGTACACCAAGGGGGTAGTCCTTTGGGGACTCACTCTATGTGGTGGTCTCCGACTGACCTTCCCACACTGAACAGACTTTGTCTTCATCTCCTGCCTCCCTCCCAGCTACTTGGAAGCTGCAGGGCAACAGGTTTCAAATGCCCCAGCAGCCCAGCTTATTCTCTGGATTTGGGCTTTTGCTTCATTTTTGATCTCTGATGGCTACTTACCTTCTTGTCATCTCATCAGTGCCTTTAAAATATTGTGGCTGGCATTTTAAAATTAACTTCAGTGGGAAGATTGTTCAATATCTAATCACCATGTTGTTGGACATGGAAATCTAAGGGATTTCTCAATCATATACTCCCACCGTCCCCTCAAGATGAAAACAGGGCAAGACAACCAGGCCTCCCTCAAACTATCATACCTGAGTGACATCTCTGAAATNTATGTTTAATATATTTAATGAAATTAAATGAGGATGGTTGATATAAAGAAGAGCAAGAGACTTGAAAAATTAACCAGTTTTTTTAAAGAACAACCAAAAAGTTTATAGAAATGAAAAGCTTAGTCATTGAAATTAAAAGTTCAGTGGCTTCCCTGTTGTTCTAGTGGTTAAGACTTCGCCTTGCAGTGCAAGGGACCCTAGTTCAGTCCCTGGTACCGGGCTGTCTCTTATACACATCTCCCACCGTCCTCTCAAGATGAAAACAGGGCAAGACAACCAGGCCTCCCTCAAACTATCATACCTGAGTGACATCTCTGAAATCTGTCCCTGCAGCAGGTTTAATTTTTGGACATGGCGTCTACAGTCAGCACCAGAGCCCTCACCGTAAGCCTGAGAAACAAACACAGATATGAGTTTAAAAAGTATTGACAGAATGTTGAGAAATAGATCCATTCAAGACACAACTCAGGGAAGATAAAAATGTACTATGCAAGGCCTGAAGCACCATGCAGGAACTCAAATAATGATGGCCATTTCTGCAGTGATTTACACACTAACAGTCTCAGGGACTAATTTCAGTCAATCTGGCTGCACACCATCACCCTGAATTTTACATATCAAAACCAAACTCAACCCAAACCCCACACAAATTGGTTAATAAACATAAGGAATTCAGAAGAGAAGTAACGCAAACTGCCAAAGACATGATATGATCCTTAACCCTCATTCACAATCAAAACAATATAAAACAAATGAGATACTTATTTTTCACTTAGTAGTCACTCATTTGTTCAATATATATTTATGAAGTCCCTATTATGTGCCAGGACCTGAACTAGGTAAGGACAATACAACAGTGTATAAACATCACTGTCATCACAGAGCTCTGTAGTGTAAGAGACAGATAATAAGACACCTATACGGCCATCAGATGTGAGAAGTGCGACACAGGAAAGCAAGGCAATGCAGTGGGGGTGGGCAGAGTGCAGACACAGTAGGTAATTTTATACGAGGTGTTCAAGAGATCCACGAGTGGATCACTGAGAGGGTAACATCTGAACACAAAACAGGAAGATAAGCGGGAACGAATCATGTAGATAGCAGAAGCAATGGAATGGAAAGGAGTGCAAACACCTTGAGCCCGGCATTTTGGAGAAACAGCGAAGAGGCCACGTGGCTGGCGTTGAACGGTCTAGGGCAGAGAGGGTAGGAGATGAGGTTTGAGAGTGAAGGCCCTGTTACAGGAAAAGTCAGCCTTATGGGCATGAGATCTGCTCCACTCTCTTTCTTGAAATTCTTAATCATCTCATCTTTGAACCTGTGTTGTGTAAGTGAAGTCTGATGAGATGATGAAACATGTTCTAAGCTGTGGACAGCAAATGTGCCCACCATTCCTTGGCACTCTGTTTGCACAGAGCATGCTGGATGCCCTGGCAGCAGAGCCCCGGTGAGCTCGCAGTGTGTGAGAGCCCAGGGAGGCTCCAGGTGTAGGCGGCGTGCGCTGTCTGGGCCTAAGTCCAGGAGGTGCGCCCCTGCCTGAGGGGCCACGGCTCCCAGGGGGACCGGAACCTGCTTCAGCTGCAGAAAGAAGGCAAGGGTATTTCACCAAAAGCATCAACAACCAATAAAAACCTATCATATCTCTTCTTATTCCTATTACCTCCCTGGAAGAGCCTGTGCTGAAAACGCCACAGAAAAAGGGACAGAAGCACAATCCACAGTTCCTCTTCTTCTTGGTATTTCCTTACTAGTCAGTGAGTGGAAGGTTGGAAGTGTAGGTAGAAGGTGTGTGTGTCAAGCAGTGAGGTAAAAATAGTTAATTTTGCGCAACATCTCCGCTCTTAAGAATAAAATATGCAGGCATATATGAGCTACAAAAGAAAAACTGTGCTATTTTGATCATTCTACCTGTGTACTAAATGCTCTTATATTATTCTGTATATATTCCACATACGTACTAATGTTCTTAGCATTTAAAACCAGTGTTGCATAGTCTAAATGGTACTGCAGTATTTAAATGTTAGCTTTTAACATGTTAAAATGTTGGTTAAAACTAACATTTAGTTAGTTTTTCTTTACACAGGAATAAATTATATAGTAAATTTAAAAAATAGTAAATAGGGACTTTCCTAGTGGTGCAGTGGCTAAGGCCTGAGTTCTATCGCTGTTGGGGGAACTGGATCCCACACGCTTCAACTGAAAGGCCCTGCACGTTGCAACTAAGACCTGCAGCAGTCAAATAAATTAGTAAATAGAAGTAAATATTTAAACCATTAGTAAATAAAAAACCTTAGGAAAAGTCAGGAGATCATGCAAGAAGAGCTTAATATTTAGAACCCTTAATAGCAGTTTTTTTCTGCTTTTGCAAAGGGACCCCACATTTCCATTTTACATTGTCTCCTGCCCCGTCCAGGCCCTGCCTGAAGGCACATATATATTACTCCAGCCTGGAAGGTCTGATGTGACCCTGCGCACGCAGGACACTGTGGCTGTGTTGCTGAGACTGTATGGCTGCAACAGGCGACCAGTCAGGAGGGGGCTGCACATTCTGTGGCAACTCAGCCCACTGTGATAACAAGCGGGCACCATGTGAGTATGTTGTGACTAAATTTGCTGATGGGTCACATNGAGGTAAAAATAGTTAATTTTGCGCAACATCTCCGCTCTTAAGAATAAAATATGCAGGCATATATGAGCTACAAAAGAAAAACTGTGCTACTTTGATCATTCTACATGTGTACTAAATGCTCTTATATTATTCTGTATATATTCCACATACGTACTAATGTTCTTAGCATTTAAAACCAGTGTTGCATAGTCTAAATGGTACTGCAGTATTTAAATGTTAGCTTTTAACATGTTAAAATGTTGGTTAAAACTAACATTTAGTTAGTTTTTCTTTACACAGGAATAAATTATATAGTAAATTTAAAAAATAGTAAATAGGGACTTTCCTAGTGGTGCAGTGGCTAAGGCCTGAGTTCTATCGCTGTTGGGGGAACTGGATCCCACACGCTTCAACTGAAAGGCCCTGCACGTTGCAACTAAGACCTGCAGCAGTCAAATAAATTAGTAAATAGAAGTAAATATTTAAACCATTAGTAAATAAAAAACCTTAGGAAAAGTCAGGAGATCATGCAAGAAGAGCTTAATATTTAGAACCCTTAATAGCAGTTTTTTTCTGCTTTTGCAAAGGGACCCCACATTTCCATTTTACATTGTCTCCTGCCCCGTCCAGGCCCTGCCTGAAGGCACATATATATTACTCCAGCCTGGAAGGTCTGATGTGACCCTGCGCACGCAGGACACTGTGGCTGTGTTGCTGAGACTGTATGGCTGCAACAGGCGACCAGTCAGGAGGGGGCTGCACATTCTGTGGCAACTCAGCCCACTGTGATAACAAGCGGGCACCATGTGAGTATGTTGTGACTAAATTTGCTGATGGGTCACATGGAGAGTATAAAAGAAAAAGAAGAGTCAGGGATGAGTTCAAGGTTTGTACCCCAACTAGAAAGAGACTGGGCAGTTGATGGGGATGACTGTGGGGAAGCAGGCAGGTGAAAGGAAGGGGAGGGCCTCCATTTGGAGTGGAGATTTGGGATGCTTGTTAAATAGCCAGCAGAGAGGCAGTGGCTAGAAGCATATACGAGCTCACTGGCAGGCCTCGGGCCTGACACAGACACTTATCTCAGACCACTAAGGGGATGGCTGCGGCTGGGGAAGAGGTAAAAACAAAACAAAGACTGAGTTCCAGAGCACTCCAGAGTTTAGACGATGAGGAGACGGGAAGAACTAGCAAAGACTGAAACACAAGCCAGGGAGATAGGAGGAAAGCCGGGAGCAGGTGGCTGGAGTCCAGGCAGAGACTTCAAGGAGGAAGAAGCGGCTGACAAATGCCGCCAGTGAGCCACGTCACTTGAGGACCGAGAACCAACCATTATTTTCAGCAACACAGAGACCATTGCTGACTTGGACGTGAGCAATTTTAGAAGACTGGTGGGGAGTGAAATCCTATTTGGGGCAAGTTCAAGTGAGAATGGGAGGAGATGAACTGGAGAGAGTAAAGGCAAAATTTAAAAAGATTGATAACTGGCTTATGATTGCCAAGAGGGAGTAGGGTGGGGAAGGGATGGACTGGGAGTTTAGGGCTAGCTAGTATAAACTATTATATATAGAATGGATCAACAATAGTGCTCTACTGTACAGCACAGGGAACTATATTCAATATCCTATGATAAACCATAATGAAAAATATGAAAAAGGATGTGTGCGTGTGTATACACACTTACAATTTCTGCAAATAACTGCATCACTTGGCTGTACAGCAGAAATGAACCCAATATTGTAATTCAACTATACTTTAATAAAATAAATTGAAAAATTAAATAAATTCCCAAAAGACTGACAACTTATGTATGGCATAACTGGGAGGGTGTGTGCTCTCTTGCATGGCAGAAACTGCTCTCTGAACACTCAAATGCATTCTCTCCTCATCTGAGAGCAGACTAGACTACACTTTCCAGTCTTTCTGGCAGTCAGGTGTGGCCGTGAAACTGGGTTCTTCCCGCTGGAATCTGAACCACTTCCAGATTCTTCCTGGGTAGTGTCTTCCTGATCTTGCACCTTTAGGGGCTTGTGACATCAGGCGACAAGCTTCAGGGAATAGCAGAACCTCAAGATGACAGGTGCCAGGGTCCCAAATGATCACACCAAGTACAGCTACCCTGCTGATCTCAAACTCTACCAGGACTGTTCAAAACAGCAAGAGAAACAACTTCTATTGTGTTAAGCCACAATTGTGGTGTCTGTTAATGTGGCCTAGTCAGTCCTAAGCCATTCACCATTGCATAAGGATGGGAGGTGCTGAGAGGAAGGCAAACCTTCCTCAAGAATTCAGAAATACAGGTTGATATCTAAAACATGTACAGTCATCAGCCAGCCTCCTAACTTCTGAGACCCCATCTGAAGGTAGGCCTCAGCTGCCATACTTAGCGACAGATGACCTATCCCCACTCCTACCCATCCCAACTGACAGGACCAGAGGTGGACATCTGAGTCAACCACATTAATCAGATTATTTCTCCCAGGAGTTTATAACTGGGACTCAGCTCTTTCAGTTGGTTTGAAATGAGATTCTGTGGTCTGTGAGAAGAGTAAGTTACTGTGAGCTGGAAAGAGAGAGAAAGGAAAGGAAAGCTGGAAAGGGAGAGGAGGAGGAAGGTATAGTGAGAAACTTGGTGAAGGGAGGAGGAGGGAGGGAAAGGAGGATGCTTGTGTGCCTGGCAGCTCTTCAGGTCTTGGGGTTGGTTCTTCAAAGGTCAAGGGCAGTTCTTCCCCTGGATCCCCACAAGATATCCCAATACCTTGCCAGTGCATTTTAAATTTTGCTGAAGTGTTTTTTCCTATAATCTGCAACTGAGAGAACCTTGGTCGAAAGAATTCCTCTAACTTGTAAATTTGTCCTAAGGAAATAATTGGTCCAGTAAAGAAAGAGGTATTTGTAAGAAGCTTCACTACAGAGTTCGCTGGAGGCTTAGTAAAAAGTCTGCCTGCAATGTAGGAGACCTGGGTTCAATCCCTGGATCAGGAAGATCCCCTGGAGAAGGGAATGGCAATCCACTCCAGTATTCTTGCCTAGAGAATTCCATGGACAGAGGAGCGTGGTGGGCTACAGTTCATGGGGTCACAAAGAGTTGGACATGATTGAACGACTACACTTTCTTTCTTCCTTTTACTGCAGAGTTGTTCATAATAATGAAAGCTAAAATCAACCTAAGTGCCCGTCAATGTGGGGCTGGTCATTTATTCATTTGACAGACAGTCCTTGAGCAAGCACTATCTCACAGGCACTGTGCTAGGTACCAAGAGTATGCAGTAAAATGTAGAAAAAAGGGTATATGTGTGTCCATCAACAGATGAATGGATACAGAAGATGTGAAGTGTGTGCATGTGTGTATGTCTGTATATATAAATCTAATGGAATATTAGTCATAAAAAAGAATGAAATATTGCCATCTGCATCAACATGGATAGACCCAGAATGTATTGAGTGAAGCAAGTCAAACACAAATATTATAGGATATGACTTATATGTGGAATCTAAAAATAATACAAACGAACTTATTTACAAAACAGAAACAGACACATAGACATAGAAAACAAACTTACGGTTATCAAAAGGGAAAGAGGGGGAGAGGAATAAATTAAGAATATGGGATTAACAGATATACACCACTACATATAAACAAGGATTTATTATATAGCATAGGGAACTACATTCAATTTCTTATAATTATTTGTAATGGAAAAGAACAGGAAAAAATATGTATAACTAAACCACTTTGCTATATACCTAAAACTAACATAATATTGCAAATCAACTATACCTCAATTTTTAAAAAAAGCATATGTAAATAAAAGAGGCAAAACATTTACTCTCAAGGACTTACAGTCTGAGATGGACAATACTCACATAAACACACTTGAATCTATTTCTGACAGGGAAGTGAGATTAACTAGGGGATGCCCCAACAACAAGCACACAGAGGGAAGCAGGTCTGGATTGTTTCAAGGTCAGAAGGAAAAGCCCCTGCAGGTGAAGGACAAGAATGATGCGATGAGGCTGCAGAGGTGGAACCAAGGGTTGGAAGAGGTGGACAAAGGGCTCAGTGAGGAGACTTTGCGGGTGGGTCAATAAGTACGGACTTGGGGAAAAACTGTAATCTGGGTGAAAAATTGGGTTAATAAGAGCATTTACAAGCTGCTCCCTTCAGTCCATGCGCTCTTTCACCTCCTGACTACCTTCACACCCTGCCCGCCCCTTCCATACCCTTGGATCTCTGATAGCTGTCTGTCCACCCCTAGTTAGCTCTGATTACTCTTACAGACTCTGCATTCTCCTCTCATTGTGCTCAGTTTACTTTTAAATTACATGTGTGGTTTTAGTTTCTCTTCCCCTTTCACAAGGGCAGATCTGTACAGGCAATAAGGACACCTTCTTACCTTTCACTGTTTCCCATGCCTACACATAGAAGGTACTCAGTAAATACTGACTGACTGAATAAACAAAAGAAGGCCACTTTTCAGGCACTGCTCCATCCACTTCACTTCCTGAAGGAAGATGATTTTAGGGAGCAGGAGCGCTGTATCTAATGAACCTGAGTCAATAATGGAACAGTGGGTTCCATGAGAAACACACTTCTGCATGGCTGGGTCCTACCTGCTTTCTGGTGCGCGTATTAGATACCCTGCTTCTTGGGACTCACCTGCAAAAATGATTGCTTCTTTCCACAAGCTTTGCATGTCCACTTGAGACTCTTTTTCACCTACAATGAAATTTCAGAAATATAGCTACAATAATTATTTGAAACAGTTGGAACTGGATCAGAAATAGTAATTTAAAGAGATCAGTGGAAAAGAATAGAGTCTAGAAACAAATCAACACATGTATGAAAACTTAGTATATTATAAAGGTGAAGAAAGAAGAGCCTATATAATAAGTGGTTCTGGGAAACTGGGTATCCATATATTAATAAACAAAATCAAATTAGATCTCTACTATCTGTTATTCTCAAAAAATTCCATAACATTTCAAGTCTTAATAAATCTGATTAGATGTGGTGTCTCAACATAATAAATTGGCTTATTTCCAGCTCTAAAGCTGCAGAATCACCATGAGCATTCCCATGAAAGTCAAGAACAAGACAAAGAATTGCACTATTATTTACTCTTTTTGGATGTGCTCGCCAATAGAACTGGAAAAGAGAAAGTAAGAGATATGAAAATGGAGGGGAAAAAACTAACCTTATTTATGAATATTATGATTTATTTCTTTAAAACCCAAGATAATCAAATGAAAAACTACTAAAACCAGTAAGACAATATATTAACATAGGCGCTAGATAGAAAATTAATGTATCTTCAAAAATTAATATCATTTATAAGCAAACATATAGTTAGAAGAGATAATGAAAGAAAAGTCCATTTATAATGGCAACAAAGAAAATACTACCAAGAGGCATCAAAGCTGTTTTAACATGTGGAATGAGGACTTCCCTGGTGGTGCAGCAGTTAATCCGCCTGCTGATGCAGGGGAGACCGCGCTGACGCCTGGTCTGGGATGACTCCACAAGCCTCAGAGCAACTAGGCCTCTACACAACTAGACCTGTGCTCTGCAACTCTTGAAGCCTGCCCTGCTATAGCCCGCACTCTGCAACAAGAGAAGCCAAGGCAATGAAGACCCAGCGCAGCCAAAACCAAACTAATTAATACTAACAATAAAAACTCTTTAGAAAAGAGATGGAATGAGATAGCATGCTTAACATCATGAAGATGTCTAAGTTGACTCATAAAAATAAATACAATTGAAACAAAAATCATCGGGTCTTTTGGAGAAGTACCTAAAAGGATTCTAGGGAGGACAAACAACATATATTACAAATTTAAGTGGGTATACAAATTTAAGAGTCTACTTCTCAGCATCTACTTTCAAACACCATAAACATATTGTGTACTTTCTATAGCTACATATGCAAGTAAGAAATGCAATAAAAAATAATAAATGTTATGAAAGGACAAGCTGTAACTGACTAGCTCTGAGGGGCTAGAAAGAGCGAGACAGAAAGAGAATATGGTATAAAAGGATCTTTACAATTGGACAGGCCTAGCAGAGGAGCTTCGGAGAAGGCAATGGCACCCCACTCCAGTACTCTTGCCCAGAAAATCCCATGGACGGAGGAGCCTGGTAGGCTGCGGTCCATGGGGTCGCTGAGGGTTGGACACGACTGAGCGACTTCACTTTCACTTTTTTTGCATGCATTGGAGAAGGAAATGGCAACCCACTCCAGTGTTCTTGCCTGGAGAATCCCAGGGACGGGGGAGCCTGGTGGGCTGCTGTCTATGGGGTCGCACAGAGTCGGACACGACTGAAGTGACTTAGCAGCAGCAGCAGCAGCAGCAGAGGAGGAGCTTGGCCGGCTACAGTCCTCGGGGTCGCAAAGAGTCGGAAACGAATGAGCACGCCCGTCCTGGGTCTTCTAGTTTCAGCTAGCGGGAGCTACACTTTAGTTGTGGTGCCACGGTTTTTCATGGCGGTAGCTTCTCTTGTTGCAGAGCATCAGCTCTAGGGCTCCTGGACTCACAGCTGTAGCTCATGGGTTTTGGCACATGGGCTTAAGTGCTTGGAGGCATGTGGACTCTTCCCCAACCAGGAATAAAACCCCTGTCCCCTGCATTGGCAGGCAGATTCTGACCCACTGTACCACCAGGGAAGTCCTGGTTTCTACAAATCTTATAACCAAAAAGCAAAATGCCCCCCAAAGGCCACAACAACGGGTGTGGAGAAGTGACATCAATAAAACCTAGTTTTCACAACTGATACACCATCACTTGTCCGGGCCTCAAGCACACTTCACAACCCCACGAGACTGAGCCCACGTCTGCAGGCAGGACATGGGGAAGAGCTCTAGCCTCTCAAGGCTCCATCTCGTCCTGCCCGCCACCCCCGCGCTCGGGGGAGGGGAGGCCCCACCTGGTGAGCCTGGAAAAGGCTGCAACAACAGCATCGAAGGACCCTCGCCTGCTGAGGAGAAGCCATCGCGTCCCCCTCGCCCCCGCGTTTTACCGGCTTCCGGGTCCGCCGCGGCCCCGCCCCTTCACGCGCTCCGTGCGCTCCAGCCTCGGCCCCGCCTCCTACGCGCGTGCGCCGGGGGCTGCGGCCGCTGGCGCTCCGGCCCGCCTGCGCACCTGGGCAGGTGGGGTGTCCAGCGTTTGTCAGCGGTCAGCTGGGATCCTGGGCGCACTCAGGAGTCGGGTATCTATGCTACAAGTTGGGCACTGTTTGGGGGTTTTCGTCAGCCAGATCACTGGTTCTCTGTCTGAGCCCGGACTCCCTGGGAAGGTTCAGGTTGGTGGGGCGGGGTCTCCAGCCGGCTCTTGGGGTCTGGCCTTTCCTGGTCCCATTTCTTCTGCTTCTTCAGGTCGGGGAAGAGCGAGCCGGAGGTCTCCTCCCTGCTCCGGCCGATTCCCTGGGCCCACGGTTGGAATTTGCAGGACCTCTGATCAGAGGTGGTGAGTTAACGTTTGAGCGGGAGTACCGAGAATCCTGCGGAAACAGGCAGTTCACCAGCCCTACGCTTCTCCGAGAGGGAAACTGAAACGCCCGCCGGTTGAAAACGAAATCAGTCTTTCCTGCAGTCCCAGGAAAGCTCTGCTCTGAAAGATGAAGACCAAGTCCAGTTCAGAGCAGAGGGAAAAGATTGCATCCCTCTTGTCCCAACCTCACCGGGACCCTAACGCCATCCCGCCAAGACATTCCCACGTGCCTGACAATGTAAATCTTGTTAAAGTTTAAAATGCCCAGTCTAACCACAAGACTGTGGTTAGAGAGAACCTTTCTTATTGGATGCTGGTAAAAGGGGAAAACAATCTGGCGTTTATTTCGATCCAAAAAATAATCTGAATCACCCAAGTGTATTATTTATAACCAAAGTATAACAGGAAAAAAGTGGAAATAAGTATTCTAAAGAATGGCCCATCATGCAGGTCCATTACAGAGTTTGAAGTGAAAATGCGAGCATGTGTATTGTTGGGAAGCAAGGAAGTTACCAGGTATACACAATAGCAGTTAGATATACAATGTGCATGGGCAAGGGTTATAAATGACTTTTTAAAGTGATTTAAAAATTTTAATATTTTCCAAATTTAATATACAATAGCATATATTAGAAAAAGCCAGTTAACTTAAAAAATTATGTTTGAGACTGACTATACAGTGACCAGAACCACCTATGACCACCTGTGCGTCAACCGGACTCCCTTTCACCCTCGGCCAAACCACAACTTCTACAGCAGTCAGGACTTGGTCAATGACTACCAGTTGCCCACATTTTTAGACTTCTCCACCAACCAAGAGGAAGCCGATTGTGCTCCCCAAACCAAACACGTAAGGCATCCTGCTTCCCCACCAGCAGCTTCTGATCAGAGCGTACCTGAAGCCCTCCCTTGCTCTCACATAAGGCCTTCCCATGCTTCTGACTGCCTTTTAGTCTCTGCCAAACGCAGGTGCTGGTGGCTGACTCCTCTTCTATAGCAAGCTCTTGAAAAATGGTTCCTGTCCTCATTTGGGTGGTTATTGTTTATCTCCAAGTCTCATCATTGTGGATGAGAGTTTCTGGCAGCTACAAAGAATGTTTTGTGGTTAATGAAAAGGGCAGAATAAAAATTTCATAAATGATGTGAGTTCAACTTTGAAAAAGACAAATACAGGGGAAAAAACACCAAAATAATGAATAGCAGTCTTAAATACTAGGAATAATTGTTTTTCTACTGTTCTGTATTTTTCCCTTTTTCTGCAACAAACATGTAATCCTTTAAAATTCATATGCATTTTTTTTCTTGGAAATTATGACTCGAATAGTTTGGTACAACAGATCACTTGGTAAGGAGTTTTGAAATGTACACTGTTTATTTACAGAATCCAAATATATTTAAAACTTTATTTTTATTATCCATATATTATTTAGTGTTACTGTTCTTGTTATTGGGCCTCCCTAATAGCTCAGTTGGTAAAGAACCCACCATTAATGCAAGAAATGTTATTAAACATTTTAACTATCATGCCAGGTTAAATGATTAGCAGATGAAAGTATATTGTTTATTTTTATACGCTTATCACATAAAAAGGCTAATGCCCTCTTTTATATTGTTCACTTTCTTCGGTATACTCTTATATTTATACTTCTACCTGGTATACAAAACATTTATTTACATTCCAAATTATTTGAATCTAATTGATTATAATCAATTTGATTTTAAACTGCCAATTTCATGGTTCCTATATATATCCTTAGTTTCATTATGGCCAAGAACTATAATTTCATTACAGTCTTTCTGGCAGTAAATCCTTTGAAATTAATTTATGACAAAGCATGTAGTCAGCTTGTGTAAATACTAGAAAGGAAATTACATTACTGACTGAAGAAAGAAATTACATTACTGAAGAAAGAAAAGTTGTTACGTTTCCTTGATGTTGTTTTGCTGTTTGTTGTTTTCAATAGAAAAGTGACTCCACAGTTGTGCACAAGGTAAAATCATGGAGGCTTTTATTTTAAAAAACATCGATAAAATCTAAAGAGCTGTAAAATAGATCAGAACCTGGAGCTGCGGAGGAGTGGGGGATACAGTTGTTGGCAGCACGTGGCCAGGAGGGGTCTTTCTGGGGTGATGGAAATATTCTAAAGTTGTGGCGATGGCTGCACAGCTCTCAGTTTACTAACAATCACTGAATTGTAGCTTAAAACAGCTGAATTTTATGGTATGTAAGTTTTGCCTCAATAAGGCTATTCAATTAAAAAACCAAACAAGAGCCACAGAGATGCTATCTTTTAGTAAAAATGAGGGGTGACTGTGTTGAGGGCAAATGCTGGACATGATAATCAGCTCCTGCTGCAAAGCTAAGGGGGTCTTTATGGCTCAGCCTCTTGCACATGTCCCTACACTCTGCTTCCTGAACCCAAAGGCTGACTGCAGCCAGGCCTGAGCACACAGCTCCTAGCCCTAGACCCAGGCTATTGACCCCCGCAGAGCAGGTTTTCTCTGTGGGTGCAGCTCTGCACACGGCCTGCCCAATCAGCAGCTTCGGTGTCCCCCTCCTGCCTGGGGTCTTGAAGTCTCTCACAGGAAGTGAGGTTTCAAGTGTTGGGAACTTCTGGATTTCAGCCTCGGTCCCATACCTGCCTGGGGAGGAGCCAGGAGGCTGAAGCAGTGATTGAGGGTCACATTAATTCTCTATACACAGTGTGGTTTTTCATTTTTTCAGGGATTTATTAAGGCATTGAGCATAGTGAAATCTTTTTAGCCAACTGAAATGAATACAAGGAAACATATCAGGACCCGAGGGATATGTTTTTAAGGTTAATGGTGAGGATGATGAGCTGAAAGAGAATTGAGAGGAACATCTGTGCTGGAGGTAACCCACCCTGATGCAGTAGAAGCTTTCTGCCCGTGTCCTCAACCAGAAGCAGGCTCGGGGTTCCTCGAAGGCATCTCGAAGCTCTCACCACGTTGGTGCCCAACAGGCACACCACCTCCCTACCTGGTGCCCAGTGGCAGGAAAGCCCCCAGAGCACGCAGCTGCAGGGGAGGAGGAGGAGGACAGGGTGTGGCCTGGCCACAGTGCAGGGCGAGCAAGGGCAGATCACAGAGCGCCCGACACTGCAGGGGCCAGGAGGCCCAAGGCAGAATGAGGGCCTGGGCACCCTCTGCCTTGGCCCCAGCTGTGGCTGCTCAGCCTTCTTTCCATTTACAACTCAATTCTGGGGAGAACTGGAGGGACGTGTTCTTAAGGAGAAAACAAAGGGAAGGAGGGAAGAGAGGCCAGTCCTCAGGCCTTGGAGCCCTCAGCCCAAAACCACAGACTGCTCATGGTCACTGGAGGTGCTGAACTGTCTCTCTACCTTCCTGTGGTCCTTGATCTTGAGTCCAATGTCTACCCTCTTCTCAAAGAAGTTCACCAGCACAGACTCTGTCAGGATGGAGGCCAGGATCTGCTCGAATGAGATGCACCAGTCTGTGTCAACGGTACCCCCACCGTGCGTGGTGGCCACAGGGCTGCGAGCCTCCTCGCCCACCAGCACTGTGTCGTCAGCCAGGTCTTCGCACTGCAGGGAGCCAGTGCTGACCATGGAGTAGGAGGACATGGACATGTCGTCTTTGGTTTCATCATCGGACAGAGGCTGGGAGGGAGAGCCCCGGCCCTCCCCGCCGCCCCCTTCACCCACCGCCTGGCTCTCCTGTGGTGTTTTCCCGAGCTGGGTGTCTCCACCTGCTTTGGCTTGGGGGTCCCCTGCCGCGGGTGGCTGCAGTTCCCAGGCGGGGTCTTGAGGGGGGTCTGGGGCTGGTGGCTCCTCCTCATCGGGGGCACCGTCCCTGGACTTCCTGCCTGGCCATGCAGAAAACCTCTTCCCCACCTCCCCGATGCGGAGTAGCAGGCTGGCCACCGTGGCGATGGCGTGGTACAAGTCCTGCTCCATGGGGTCTTCACTGAACATGTTGTAAAGTGTCTTGCACAGCTCAATGAATTGCTCCTTTTGAGGGGAAAAACAGAAAAGGGACAGGGAGATGAAAAAAGTTGGGTCAGACTACCTCCAATCAGTCAGACTCACAATGCTGGCCATTCTGACTGGCGTGAGGGTGTTGTCTTGTTAGTTATCTTCCTATACCTGTGCTTTGACATAACCCATTTCACAGATTAGGACACTGAGGTGCAGAGGGAAAGGCTTTCTTTCCCAGCTGTCTTTCTTTCTCAGCACATAAAGAGACATTTGGAGTCTCTCTATGCCTGTTCTGATAGCAGAGACAGACCTATGTCTATCATAACTTTTCAAACCCAGTGACTACAAGGACTTCACTGTGTTTTAGAATCAGTTTAAGTGTTTTAGATCTTTAATTAGAAGCCACTTCAACTCTCCTTAACAAAGCTCTTTAGAGAGTGATGACAAGGTAAGGCAGCCTGGGTTAGTTGAGAGGGATGAAGAGGTCAAGTTCAGATCCTGAAACCACATTTAGGCCTCTTGGCCTGAGAATGAGATGAAACCTCCCTCCACAGGGCATCCCATTCTTCAGGCCTGTGGGTCAAAGAGCACCCAGATGGCAAGGGGCCCCTCTGGGCAGAGCAGGCTGTGATCAGGCTACAGCTCAGCAGCGGCCTTTGGTTAGACGTCTGTGGTCCTGGCTGTTAAGACCCTGGAGGCCGCAGTCCTGACCTGGGGACCCGGATGTGACTATTGGGCAGAGGGGCAAGTGGGCCTGTATGCGGGGCTCGGAGCCAGGCTGGAGGGACAAGTGCCATGACACCAGCTCATGAATGGCAGTGTGAGTTTCTGCCTATTGAGGCTGACCTTCCCCAGTGCTTCTCCGGTTCACGGATGCCAATCAAAGCAAGTCAGCACCAAGGGAGTGTCCTGGACAAGGCCCTGGAACAACCAGCCCCTGTCCTCCAAGGCGGTCCGACTGCCGCTGACTAGTGGGTCTAAAGGTAGGCAGGAGAATCCCTCCATTCCAGGGGTGCGGGGAGGGTAGGAGGGCCCAGACTTGGTTGGAATTTTCCAGAAACATCTCTTGGGTGTTCTGATTGGGCCTACCTGGTTCATCTTGGGAAGATCCTTAATCGTCTCCTTTTGAACCTCTTTCTCCTTGGCCCACATTCGAAGGTAGTGCCGATAGTCAGGAGGGCTAGTTCCCTTCTCCTCTGTGAGTTGGAAGAAAAATATTAATCTCCATCTGTCAAATGAGAGAAAGAGGGCTGGGGGCTGGTAGCAGGGGATAAGGGGGTGTAAGGATTATCTGGCATGAAGTCACCTGGGCCCTATTACAAAGCATCCTGGTGTTTGGGGAGGTACTGATGGGAAAAACACACAGCAGCCCGCAACCTTTTTGGCACCAGGGCCCAGGTTTATAGAAAACAGGTTTTTCTAGAGATTGGGGGTGTGGGGGTGGGATGGTTTCAGGATGATTCAAGTGCATTACATTCACTGCGCACTTTATTATTATTACATCAGCTGCAGCTCAGATCATCAGGCATTAGATCCTGGAGGCTGGGGACCCCTGCAGGACCACTCAAGGGTCCCCCCCCTGAGCTATGCTGAAGTAGGTTTGAGCTAAGCTGATGACAATGGCCCCATTATGTCCTCCCCAAGATGGTGATGGGACCACACGGAGGCTGGAGAAAGGGTGGAGAGCCAGAGCACCCCCAGAGGGAGGCAGTGATGGCTGGGGGTGCTCGTGGCCACAGGAAATTCAGGCCTGGGGCTGATGAGTGGGAGCTGGGTGGCTGATGGGCTGGGCCTTTACCTCAGCGAGAGCTCTGCTCTCAAGCATGCGCCTACCATTAAGTACGGGGGCTATTCTGCAGTGACAGGGCGACCAGATCCCACCCACCCCAGGACCTCTACCAGCATCAGCAGACACACACACACACATACCTCTTCTTTTATCTTGGATGTCATTTCCAACTTCCTCTCGCTCCTCCTGCTGTAATACTTCTGGACACCAAAAAGAACAAGAACATTCTTCTGTTATGACTCCAAACCACTAAGGTCTAGTCTGTGCTTTCCTGTGGAAGTGGACCTGGTCCTGAGCCCTGGCCCAGCAGGTCCTACAGGCTGCTGCTTCTCTGCCCCACCTGGTTACATTAAACCAGAGAGCCATTGAACTCTCACATCTCTTTCCAAAGAATACAAGTCACACCACACAGTTCTTAAATCAACGATGATGCATGTTACAGGCAAAAATTCTGAGACCAATAATTTCTATATTTTCTGCCGATAAAGTTCAAACTCAGGGGAGTCTCTGTTACCAATTCAACCTGTAACTGCCATGCCAGCTGATGAAGAATTTTACATCCCTGCATCCTGTGCTCAGCACTGCATCTCTTAAAGTGACACATATGTGTGCACCATGGACCTGGGGAGAGCAGGCTGCCCAGCCCCCCCCAACCTGCCCCCGAGGGGGTGCAGCTGGGGGAATGTCAGGTGGGGAGGCAGGCTGCCCAGTCCCCCCGATCTGCCCCCTGAGGGAGTGCGGCTGGGGGAACGTCAGGTGGGGAGGCAGGTGCCAGCTCCCCCAGACCTGCTCAGCTCCCCCAGACCTGCCCCCTGAGGGAGTGCAGCTGGGGGAACATCAGGTGGGGAGGCAGGTGCCAGCTCCCCCAGACCTGCTCAGCTCCCCCAGACCTGCCCCCTGAGGGAGTGCAGCTGGGGGAACATCAGGTGGGGAGGCAGGTGCCAGCTCCCCCAGACCTGCTCAGCTCCCCCAGACCTGCCCCCTGAGGGAGTGCAGCTGGGGGAACATCAGGTGGGGAGGCAGGTGCCAGCTCCCCCAGACCTGCTCAGCTCCCCCAGACCTGCCCCCTGAGGGAGTGCAGCTGGGGGAACATCAGGTGGGGAGGCAGGTGCCAGCTCCCCCAGACCTGCTCAGCTCCCCCAGACCTGCCCCCTGAGGGAGTGCAGCTGGGGGAACATCAGGTGGGGAGGCAGGTGCCAGCTCCCCCAGACCTGCTCAGCTCCCCCAGACCTGCCCCCTGAGGGAGTGCAGCTGGGGGAACATCAGGTGGGGAGGCAGGTGCCAGCTCCCCCAGACCTGCTCAGCTCCCCCAGACCTGCCCCCTGAGGGAGTGCAGCTGGGGGAACATCAGGTGGGGAGGCAGGTGCCAGCTCCCCCAGACCTGCTCAGCTCCCCCAGACCTGCCCCCTGAGGGAGTGCAGCTGGGGGAACATCAGGTGGGGAGGCAGGTGCCAGCTCCCCCAGACCTGCTCAGCTCCCCCAGACCTGCCCCCTGAGGGAGTGCAGCTGGGGGAACATCAGGTGGGGAGGCAGGTGCCAGCTCCCCCAGACCTGCTCAGCTCCCCCAGACCTGCCCCCTGAGGGAGTGCAGCTGGGGGAACATCAGGTGGGGAGGCAGGTGCCAGCTCCCCCAGACCTGCTCAGCTCCCCCAGACCTGCCCCCTGAGGGAGTGCAGCTGGGGGAACATCAGGTGGGGAGGCAGGTGCCAGCTCCCCCAGACCTGCTCAGCTCCCCCAGACCTGCCCCCTGAGGGAGTGCAGCTGGGGGAACATCAGGTGGGGAGGCAGGTGCCAGCTCCCCCAGACCTGCTCAGCTCCCCCAGACCTGCCCCCTGAGGGAGTGCAGCTGGGGGAACATCAGGTGGGGAGGCAGGTGCCAGCTCCCCCAGACCTGCTCAGCTCCCCCAGACCTGCCCCCTGAGGGAGTGCAGCTGGGGGAACATCAGGTGGGGAGGCAGGTGCCAGCTCCCCCAGACCTGCTCAGCTCCCCCAGACCTGCCCCCTGAGGGAGTGCAGCTGGGGGAACATCAGGTGGGGAGGCAGGTGCCAGCTCCCCCAGACCTGCTCAGCTCCCCCAGACCTGCCCCCTGAGGGAGTGCAGCTGGGGGAACATCAGGTGGGGAGGCAGGTGCCAGCTCCCCCAGACCTGCTCAGCTCCCCCAGACCTGCCCCCTGAGGGAGTGCAGCTGGGGGAACATCAGGTGGGGAGGCAGGTGCCAGCTCCCCCAGACCTGCTCAGCTCCCCCAGACCTGCCCCTTGAGGGGGTGCGGCTGGGGGAACATCAGGTGGGGAGGCAGGTGCCAGCTCCCCCAGACCTGCCCCCTGAGGGGGTGCGGCTGGGGGAACGTCAGGTGGGGTGGCAGGCTGCCCAGCCCCCCGAGATCTGCCTCCTGAGGGAGTGCAGCTGGGGGAAGGTCAGGTGGATAGAGCAGGCTGCCCAGCTCCCCCAGACCTACCCCTTGAGGGGGTGCGGCTGGGGGAATGTCAGGTATGGAGGCAGGTGCCAGCCCCCTAGACCTGCCTCCTGAGGGAGTGCAGCTGGGGGAACGTCAGGTGGGGAGGCAGGTGCCAGCTCCCCCAGACCTGCTCAGCTCCCCCAGACCTGCCCCCTGAGGGAGTGCAGCTGGGGGAACATCAGGTGGGGAGGCAGGTGCCAGCTCCCCCAGACCTGCTCAGCTCCCCCAGACCTGCCCCTTGAGGGGGTGCGGCTGGGGGAACATCAGGTGGGGAGGCAGGTGCCAGCTCCCCCAGACCTGCCCCCTGAGGGGGTGCGGCTGGGGGAACGTCAGGTGGGGTGGCAGGCTGCCCAGCCCCCCGAGATCTGCCTCCTGAGGGAGTGCAGCTGGGGGAAGGTCAGGTGGATAGAGCAGGCTGCCCAGCTCCCCCAGACCTACCCCTTGAGGGGTGCGGCTGGGGGAATGTCAGGTATGGAGGCAGGTGCCAGCCTCCTAGACCTGCCTCCTGAGGGAGTGCAGCTGGGGGAATGTCAGGTGGGGAGGCAGGTGCCAGCTCCCCCAGACCTGCCTCCTGAGGGGGTGCGGCTGGGGGAACATCACGTGGGGAGAGCAGGCTGCCCAGCCCCCCGAGACCTGCCCCCTGAGGGGGTGTGGCTGGGGGAATGTCACGTGGGGAGGCAGGGGCCAGCTCCAGACGACCTCGGCAACTCTGCGGTGGCAGGGAAGGGTGCAGCCCTCTGGGCTCAGGGTTTTCATCAGGGAATGGACTGCTGCCTGGAGGTTACATGAGCTCCGAGGACAGGGCCCTGTACCCTCAGCCCGTGGCCTCTCCTCAGCTGCCTGGGACAAGCCTATTTGCTTAGGTTCCAAGTATGACAGAAGATACATCTGTTTTTTTAGTTTGTATAATTGAAATCAAGGTCCCCAAGCTTCACAGCCAAGTAAGCCTTTGACACTGTCAGAAAGATTGCTTTGGGTATCTTGATACTATCTTTCAGTTTCCCTTTTGAGTGTGTATTATCCTGGATGTGTTATTACCTATCCCCCGTGAGCAATGATAGGGTGGTGTTTTGGTCGGTTTTCTGGGTGCATTACACACTGCCAGCTTGACTGCCAAATCCCAGCCCAGAATACCTCACTGCCTTGGGCTCAGTGCTCCCTGCGGGCTTTAAATGCAGCACAGGGCTGACTTCTAACAGGCACTCAACATACACATCATTCCTCAACTAAAAGATTGTATGGAACATAAAACTGTTTCCAAGGAAAGCCTCCACCACTCTTTTCTACTTCCACTCATCTGTGTCATCACAATGACAGTTTTGCAAGAATAGTATTTTGTGTTTTTCCTATGACCATGATGACAGAATAGTTTTTCCATGTGGCCAGGAGGTGATACGCTGGTACCTGTGCAACACCACGATGCCGTGTGTCACCAATTTCTGCCCCTACGACAAGAACAGCAGCTACCGCTCTCCACCCAGGTCTGCAGCTGGCTATTCAGAACTTAGCCACACAGGAGGCATCTCGGGGACCAAGAGCTTCCAGGCCTCTTGACCATGCAGGGGAGTGTTCAGAAGACGAAGCCCAAGGCCCTGGGGAAGCCAAGTGCAAAGGGGGCACCCTTGCCCCCCAGGCACTGACCTTGAACCTTCCAGGGCAGGAAAAGATCCAGATCGGAAGCCAGAGGAGACGCTGGAAGGGACAGCGAGGAGGAGCAGAGGCAGAAGGAAGGAGGAGCCAGGGTCCAGGAAGGCAGAGACAAGAGAAACAGGAGTGAGAACACTCCCGGGGCCCTGGCCCTTGTTCTGCAGCTCCCCATGCAGCACACCCCCCACGGCCGGGGAGGGCTGCAGGCCACCCGCACGGCCCTCAGCAACTCTGCTTGGCACAGGGCCCGAGGCCAGTGGTAGAGAGTGCTCACCTTCTAAGGAGCTGTCCTCGGTGAAATAATGGGCTGCTTCCAGGGCTGACTCAGCCTCCTCAGGGCTCAGGGCTGTGTTCGGAGAGAGAGGAGAATGAGGGCAGGAGGGAACAACCTGACTCTCACCAGAGGAAACCTCCCCGAGTCCTGAACAAAGTCCCTCCCCTCCCCTACTGAGTGTGCCCACCAACACAGTGTGTAGTCACAGCGGTTAACAGCTGGTGACTGCTTCTGGTTAACTTGTACACTGTGCTTGAAACTGCAATACACATCCAGTCACAGGAGTCGGCTGAACGGCCATCCTCTTCCCCACTCCGTGATGCTGTGGCCCAGAGGCTCCTTTCGGGACGTGCGCAGGGGCCAAGCAGGCACAGACAGCCTGTTCTCACGTCACACCCTCGGGCACTGTCCCACACCAGTACGCACTGGCTTGTCTCACTCTGCGGCAGTCTCTGTTCCTGGCTCAGTTCTCCCCACTCTGTGGAGGGGGAGGGAGTGAGCAAGGTTTAAGGGTGCATGGCCCGTGGGGAGGTGCTAGGCCCCAGGTGAAGCAAGGTGGGCTGAGGCGGTTTGGGAGTGGCAGGGCCGGCCCCATGTGCCCTCATCCATAGGCTCTTGGCCCAGTGGGGTCTGCCCAGCTCAAGCCTCTCTCAGCAGAATGAGAAGTGCCTGTGCCAGTCTTCCCCAGGAGGTGTACCCAAGACCACTGTTGCCTGTTGCAACAGGGAAAGACCAGCCACAGGTCAGAATCCCTGTGCTATGTGTGCCAGGAGCAGGGCCCCCCAGCTCTGGATGCAGAGAGCCCTGTAGGGAGCTGTAGAAATACAGTCTGAGCCCTGCACCCCGTCAGTCAGGTCTCTGGGATGATAAATCACTCCGGTCAACTCTGAGGCAGCTCCTAACTCCCTGGGGGGGTGGGGGTGGCGGGCAGGGTCATGGACAAAAGCAGGAACCCAGGACAGCTCTACCCC
The DNA here is from genome assembly GCA_006410735.1 of Raphicerus campestris. Taxonomy (NCBI): domain Eukaryota; kingdom Metazoa; phylum Chordata; class Mammalia; order Artiodactyla; family Bovidae; genus Raphicerus; species Raphicerus campestris. Next base: position 1,016,484 of record SJYW01027140.1, read on the forward strand.
AGAGCAGAACCCCAGGGGCTAGAACTTTTGCCTGCCCCAGTCTCAGCTCCCTCTGTGAAAATACAGAAGCCCACCCACGGCCCTTGCAGAATTCTGAGTGGCCACGTCCGGTGAGCCAGGTGAGCTAGGCTGACACAGGCTACCCACTGTCCGTGTCCCAGCGGGCCCCAAACTAAGAGAGAAGGCAGGGGAGAGAGCCACACAGGCTCTTCCGCCTCCCCGGGCCTCGGCGGTGCCCCCAGGCTGCCCCTCTGGTGACAGACAGGGGTCCTTGACAGATTTAAGGACAAGCCAATGAACTGAGAAGACTCAAACCCGAGTCTCCACTCCTGTGGCCACCCCTCTTGGGGTCCATGGAGGGGCCTGGTGCTGCGTCTGGGCCTCTGACCGTGCGTGGAGCCCTGAGATACCCGCACGTCCCCCCAGGCCACGCGGGGCCTGGCACTGCTCTCAGATGGAGACGGACCCGGCCTCGGCTCCATCCGCTAGCTATTCTGCACTCTGTCAGGATGAGGGAGCCTCCACTGTGCTGGGAGCCCAGCTGCCACGAGGCCCAGCAACGCACTGAGGCCTGGGCCTCGGAAGGCCGCAGCTCCGGCTCTGCACTCTGGAGAGCCCTTGCTGGGGAGTGGGAGAGGCGGCGCTCACCTGGAGGCAAGTGCAGCTTGTAGAGAACCTTGAGCTTCTCCATCAGGTCCCCATGGTACATCCCACCTGTGGGGAAAGGCCAGCAGGAAGGCAGGCTGGCAGGAGGGCACAAGAGCCCGTGGCCAGGCCATATCTGAGTCCTCCTCCTCCAGGGGGTGCTCCTCGCCACCCGACTCTCTCCCTGGAGAGACCCCAGGGGTGAGCATCAGGCCTCAGGCCTGCTCCTTCTCAGGGGCCTGCAGCAGCAAACTGAGAGAGGGGAGGGAAAGGGAGGGGAGGGGAGGGGAGGGGAAGGCTCCCATCACCTATCTCTGTGGGAAAACTGCCCTCCTTTATCAAGGGTTAAGGGCTCTAGGCTGCCCTGGGCTCACTATGGTGGGCAGGCTGGCTGGGACTGGTACCTGGAAGTTTCCTGAGAAAGGGCAAGGGTAGGGACGAGTCCCTGCAGGCCCTAGAGCCACTCACTCATCCCTGTCACAAACTCCTTGAAGTTGATCAGCGAGTCCTTATTTTCATCCAGGAGCCGAAACATCCGCCCTGCCAGCACAGGTGTGTGGGTGCCACAGGCCCAAGGCGTCAGGCTGGCAAAGAGCTCCCGGAACTGGTGGGCGTCAATGCGGTACTGCTCCAGGTAGGGCAGGCTGGGGTCCCGACGCACAGCCGCAGGGCGGCTGCTCCCCCAGTACTGGCTTGCTAGGTGCTTGGCCTGCAGGGGGCACAGCTTGGTGAGATGGCCTGGCCTCCTGGGCCCTGGGTGCTCAGGGTCACCAGGCTGACTGGTGTGTTCGCCCGCCTCCTCCATCCAAGTCCACAGCCTCCTGCGCACTGAGTGCTGGGCTAGACCCAGCATCTCACAGAGCCTCCGGCGCGGGCACTGCCACCCCCTTGTTTAGCGCCGTGGGAGTCGAGACAGGGCTGAGGACCACCAGGCACAGCAGGCCACTGGCTGGACCACTCTGACCTGAAGGCCGTCCCAGGGCGGTTCCCTAGGAGGCTGAACCCCGGGCAGCGGGAAGGGCAGATGGGATATGACAGGGAGAGCAGACGGGCAGTGCAGACGTGGCTGTCTCTGCTTGTTCCTCATACCCTTTCCCGTTCCTTGGTAACCAGCACCTGAACTTTTCCTGGAGATCCCCTCCTGTCCCCAACCCAGGCCATGGAGTGTGCGTGTGGCCCAGCCTGCGGTCAGCAGCGAACAGTGTCCTGTGGCCACAGCACCCAACTTGAGTCACTCCAGCAATCAACCCTGGGCTTCTTATTAAAACCACCTGGGAGGAAAAATCCTCTTTTCATGGGGTTGCGGCAAGGATGACCCCGGAGGCAGCGGACGAGAGTCCTGCCGCTCTGCAGGAAGAGCAGTCCCCGTGATATCTGATGGCAGAGCTTAGCAGGAGGTCGGAACACCTAGATCCGGCCATGCCTGAAGCTGCACATTCCTAGACTTTTCAGTTTCATGAGCCAGTGCATTCCCTCTTGTGTAAGCTGACTTCAGCAAATTTTCAGCCACTTAAAAGAGTATCTTGCCTAAACTCTGGAAAGGATTAAATTCTACCATGTGAGCTTTGTAATAACTGCATCTGAGGATGTTTTTAAATGCTTTACATCTCTCNCCCAGGGGCTAGAACTTTTGCCTGCCCCAGTCTCAGCTCCCTCTGTGAAAATACAGAAGCCCACCCACGGCCCTTGCAGAATTCTGAGTGGCCACGTCCGGTGAGCCAGGTGAGCTAGGCTGACACAGGCTACCCACTGTCCGTGTCCCAGCGGGCCCCAAACTAAGAGAGAAGGCAGGGGAGAGAGCCACACAGGCTCCTCCACCTCCCTGGGCCTCGGCGGTGCCCCCAGGCTGCCCCTCTGGTGACAGACAGGGGTCCTTGACAGATTTAAGGACAAGCCAATGAACTGAGAAGACTCAAACCCGAGTCTCCACTCCTGTGGCCACCCCTCTTGGGGTCCATGGAGGGGCCTGGTGCTGCGTCTGGGCCTCTGACCGTGCGTGGAGCCCTGAGATACCCGCACGTCCCCCCAGGCCACGCGGGGCCTGGCACTGCTCTCAGATGGAGACGGACCCGGCCTCGGCTCCATCCGCTAGCTATTCTGCACTCTGTCAGGATGAGGGAGCCTCCACTGTGCTGGGAGCCCAGCTGCCACGAGGCCCAGCAACGCACTGAGGCCTGGGCCTCGGAAGGCCGCAGCTCCGGCTCTGCGCTCTGGAGAGCCCTTGCTGGGGAGTGGGAGAGGCGGCGCTCACCTGGAGGCAAGTGCAGCTTGTAGAGAACCTTGAGCTTCTCCATCAGGTCCCCATGGTACATCCCACCTGTGGGGAAAGGCCAGCAGGAAGGCAGGCTGGCAGGAGGGCACAAGAGCCCGTGGCCAGGCCATATCCGAGTCCTCCTCCTCCAGGGGGTGCTCCTTGNGGGCCCCCCAGCTCTGGATGCAGAGAGCCCTGTAGGGAGCTGTAGAAATACAGTCTGAGCCCTGCACCCCGTCAGTCAGGTCTCTGGGATGATAAATCACTCCGGTCAACTCTGAGGCAGCTCCTAACTCCCTGGGGGGGTGGGGGTGGCGGGCAGGGTCATGGACAAAAGCAGGAACCCAGGACAGCTCTACCCCAGAGCAGAACCCCAGGGGCTAGAACTTTTGCCTGCCCCAGTCTCAGCTCCCTCTGTGAAAATACAGAAGCCCACCCACGGCCCTTGCAGAATTCTGAGTGGCCACGTCCGCTGAGCCAGGTGAGCTAGGCTGACACAGGCTACCCACTGTCCGTGTCCCAGCGGGCCCCAAACTAAGAGAGAAGGCAGGGGAGAGAGCCACACAGGCTCTTCCGCCTCCCCGGGCCTCGGCGGTGCCCCCAGGCTGCCCCTCTGGTGACAGACAGGGGTCCTTGACAGATTTAAGGACAAGCCAATGAACTGAGAAGACTCAAACCCGAGTCTCCACTCCTGTGGCCACCCCTCTTGGGGTCCATGGAGGGGCCTGGTGCTGCGTCTGGGCCTCTGACCGTGCGTGGAGCCCTGAGATACCCGCACGTCCCCCCAGGCCACGCGGGGCCTGGCACTGCTCTCAGATGGAGACGGACCCGGCCTCGGCTCCATCCGCTAGCTATTCTGCACTCTGTCAGGATGAGGGAGCCTCCACTGTGCTGGGAGCCCAGCTGCCACGAGGCCCAGCAACGCACTGAGGCCTGGGCCTCGGAAGGCCGCAGCTCCGGCTCTGCACTCTGGAGAGCCCTTGCTGGGGAGTGGGAGAGGCGGCGCTCACCTGGAGGCAAGTGCAGCTTGTAGAGAACCTTGAGCTTCTCCATCAGGTCCCCATGGTACATCCCACCTGTGGGGAAAGGCCAGCAGGAAGGCAGGCTGGCAGGAGGGCACAAGAGCCCGTGGCCAGGCCATATCTGAGTCCTCCTCCTCCAGGGGGTGCTCCTCGCCACCCGACTCTCTCCCTGGAGAGACCCCAGGGGTGAGCATCAGGCCTCAGGCCTGCTCCTTCTCAGGGGCCTGCAGCAGCAAACTGAGAGAGGGGAGGGAAAGGGAGGGGAGGGGAGGGGAGGGGAAGGCTCCCATCACCTATCTCTGTGGGAAAACTGCCCTCCTTTATCAAGGGTTAAGGGCTCTAGGCTGCCCTGGGCTCACTATGGTGGGCAGGCTGGCTGGGACTGGTACCCGGAAGTTTCCTGAGAAAGGGCAAGGGTAGGGACGAGTCCCTGCAGGCCCTAGAGCCACTCACTCATCCCTGTCACAAACTCCTTGAAGTTGATCAGCGAGTCCTTATTTTCATCCAGGAGCCGAAACATCCGCCCTGCCAGCACAGGTGTGTGGGTGCCACAGGCCCAAGGCGTCAGGCTGGCAAAGAGCTCCCGGAACTGGTGGGCGTCAATGCGGTACTGCTCCAGGTAGGGCAGGCTGGGGTCCCGACGCACAGCCGCAGGGCGGCTGCTCCCCCAGTACTGGCTTGCTAGGTGCTTGGCCTGCAGGGGGCACAGCTTGGTGAGATGGCCTGGCCTCCTGGGCCCTGGGTGCTCAGGGTCACCAGGCTGACTGGTGTGTTCGCCCGCCTCCTCCATCCAAGTCCACAGCCTCCTGCGCACTGAGCGCTGGGCTAGACCCAGCATCTCACAGAGCCTCCGGCGCGGGCACTGCCACCCCCTTGTTTAGCGCCGTGGGAGTCGAGACAGGGCTGAGGACCACCAGGCACAGCAGGCCACTGGCTGGACCACTCTGACCTGAAGGCCGTCCCAGGGCGGTTCCCTAGGAGGCAGCGGGAAGGGCAGATGGGATATGACATGGAGAGCAGACGGGCAGTGCAGACGTGGCTGTCTCTGCTTGTTCCTCATACCCTTTCCCGTTCCTTGGTAACCAGCACCTGAACTTTTCCTGGAGATCCCCTCCTGTCCCCAACCCAGGCCATGGAGTGTGCGTGTGGCCCAGCCTGCGGTCAGCAGCGAACAGTGTCCTGTGGCCACAGCACCCAACTTGAGTCACTCCAGCAATCAACCCTGGGCTTCTTATTAAAACCACCTGGGAGGAAAAATCCTCTTTTCATGGGGTTGCGGCAAGGATGACCCCGGAGGCAGCGGACGAGAGTCCTGCCGCTCTGCAGGAAGAGCAGTCTCCGTGACATCTGATGGCAGAGCTTAGCAGGAGGTCGGAACACCTAGATCCGGCCATGCCTGAAGCTGCACATTCCTAGACTTTTCAGTTTCATGAGCCAGTGCATTCCCTCTTGTGTAAGCTGACTTCAGCAAATTTTCAGCCACTTAAAAGAGTATCTTGCCTAAACTCTGGAAAGGATTAAATTCTACCATGTGAGCTTTGTAATAACTGCATCTGAGGATGTTTTTAAATGCTTTACATCTCTCCTGGCAGGAGGCTGCTGCACAGAGGATGAATTTAGGGGACTAGGATGGGATACTGGTCCTCCCTTGCTCTTGGCTATTACCTTAAAAACCATGTAAAGGTCCTCCAGTTCTTCAATTGAGAAACCAATGTCCCCAGGTATAGCTCGGACCTAGAAGGCAAGAGATGCAAGATGCATTAATGAATTCTCAAGGTCTTGCTCTTTGAGGGAATCCCCATGTGGCATCAACTACCCTTCCGGTGTTGCCAGCTGGCGGGCCTTTTTGTTCTCAACACTGAGTCCAGGACATGGGGTGAGGGGTGGTGATCTAGAAATTGCCATCTGGATTCCTAGAAAGGCCCTGGCAAAGCTCTTTGGAACATAACTTAGAACTTCCCAGTGATTTCTTCCTATAGAGACAAGAGGGCAAAATCTGACAGCAAGGTCAGTGGGCTGAGTGGGCAGGGGCTGAGGGGCTGTCACTACCCAGGGGAAGGGGTTAAAGCCAGGCTGGCAGGCTCAGTCCAGAGTGGGCTCGTGCTTGGCCTTCAGGCATCAAGGCAAAAGAGAAGCTTCCCTGTGACCAATCCGCAACAGAAGAGAGTGACCAGCCCTCTCTCCACATCCCCAAATCTGTCCCTCCACTTCTGTGTCCTAGTCCCACACAGGACAGTGCTGGGGGCCCCTGCACCCCGCTTCTCAGGGCAGTCTGGGGCGGCTCGGCATACGCAGTCCACTTAGTCCCCATCCCAACCCCAGCTCCAGCTCGCACCCTGGGGCCACGAGAGCCCAGGTCCATCCATACCACACTCCTCTTGGCTGTATCCTCCAAGGACTGGATCACTTTAAGCCTCTGTTTAAACCGCATCTGCTCAATGTCCTCCGCCCTCAGGCTGCTGAATTTCTACCAGTCAGAGGTGATTCAGTGAGATCAGGTGGAACCACAGAGCAGAGGCCAGCCACCCACCACGGCCAACTGTACCCACATAGCCCAATGGAATGGTCTGGCCAAATAGCCCTGGTGAGTGCTGACCTCATATGACACCTTCAGGAGGTCAAAGATGTCCACCTCTTCAGGAGGGTCATCTCCACTGGTCAGCAGGGCATGGAGGTGTGGGATAGGAGGAGAGACACTCTGCTTATTGACCACATTATCCAGGTATCTGTAAGGATTGAAGGACAGAAGTCTAGATCCCCACAGGTGACAGGATGTCTCACCCACAGCTGAACAATGTGGAGACTTAATCTGCCTAGACTCTCAACGCATGAGTATGCTAGGGCCAGGCATCCACCAGGAGGGTGAAAGATGGGTCACTGCAGGGAGAGGCATGCCCTGGCGGGTGCCCTGACACACCAGGGGTGCCCCCTGGAGGCAATGGGAGAAGGCCTCCCCCCTAGAAGGCTTGAGCACTTAATTCTGAGAAAGCTAGGCTGGCCACCAGGGTCCCACGAGTGGGGACCCTTTATGACTCCAGACCCTACTACACAAGGAGAAAATTGTGTCCCAGTTGGAGGGATGACACACTCCCTCTGTCTGGTGAGTCCCTGGGGATGTGAGGACTCCCTGCTCTGGCCAGGGAGAATCAGAGACCAAAGGAGTGCTCCAGGAGGAGCCCTGCCTAGGAGCACAGTCTCAGGACTGGGCCTGACTCCATGGGACCAGCCCAGCCAGGACCTCACACCCTTCCAGATGCTCTGGCTGGGCCTGACACTCAGGAGGGAGAAAGCAGTGGGTCCCCCACACCCACTGGCCCTGGCCCTGATCCTGCTCAGGCCCTGCTCTGGGCGAAGGGCCCTATCTCGGTCTGGTGTAGGAGACGGGCACAGAAACCACTTCCGGCTCTGTTCACAGGCTGCCTGTCTTCCGGGCTCAGGGCAGAGAGCCGGCATGGCCCACAGCAGAGCAGCCACAGCTCTGCCAGCCTGGGACCCTTGCAGGCTCCCAGTCAGCACCTGGGCCGGCTCAGCATGCGGTGACGGTGTCCTGGCAGTCCTGGGGGGCTGGGGGTGCTTCAGGCTGAGCAGATACATGCTTATGGGCTGGCAGGACGGTACAGAGCTCAGGGCCTGGGCCAGAGGGAGGCCCCCAGAAGAGCACCTGCATATGAAGGGCTTGAAGGTCAGGCTGGGGACTCAGCTCCTTTGTCCAGAAAACCACCAGGGCCACAAGGGATCCCCACGTCCCCGGGGAGGAACAGTCAGATTCTGGTTAGGAAGAGCCCTGTGGGATGCTGGTGAGTGAAACCGGTGCAGAGTCAACTGTTACGATGTGGGCACAGGGCCCCGGGCAAGGCTGTCAGGGGCTGGCCCTGAGGCTTTGGGGACCGAGGGAAGGGGCTGGATCCCAGAGAGAGTCTGTGAGGATGGGGCGTGGGCACCGAGGGAGGGGGCAGCGGCCAGGATGACCTGGACCGCAGGTGTGCCTAGCTGAGATCAGCCCACGCAGCTACAGCAGGCCCAGCACGGGCTCCCCGTCTAGCTGCCCTGGAGAAACTGATGCTCCTGAGCCAGGGAAGGTGCACCGGGATGGCTCTGCGGGAGTCACAGACATCCAGCCTTTGCTGGAGATGGGAGGCTCGGCCTAGTCCCACCTACCTCCTGCCCGGCAAGCCCTCCAGGACAGTGTGCTCTGGTCTGCCACTGTCTCACCTCTAACTACTGCTTCTCCCGAGGAATGACTGCTCCCAGAAAGGAGCCTCTCTCCTGTCTCTGGAGCATCCCTAGGTCGACCCTAGGCTGGGCATGTGGTAGGTACAGTCCCAGGACGCTGACTGGGGAGCACCCAGGACTGGGGAGGGGATGGTCCTGTGGTCCAGTGGGGTACTGGCCAGCTCCCCAACAAGAGGAGGCAGGCTGGCGCGGTTACCTGCCCAGGACGGTCATGGCCTCGCCTTCATCGCCACAGCCCAGCAGCTGCTCCATGTTGGCATCCAGGATGGCCAAGGCCACCTGCAGGATCACCTTGATGCCCTCATAGAAGAAGCAGTCAACGATGACCACAGCGCTCTCAAAGGGCATGACACTGAGGAAGAGGGTCAGGAACCAGGAGAGAGAGATGCTGGAAATCACCCCCAGGTCCTGCATCTTTTTGGAGAGCTGGGGCAGGAAGTCTCTTGTGAGCTCTTCAAAGATGCCTTGGTCCACCAGGGCCCCTAGGGAGAAGACAAAGGAGTCTGAATAGTGAGCTCACGTTCCTGGCTCAGGCAGGCCCTCATGTGGGACCCTGGGGTCTGAGGTCCAAGAAGCCCCCGGTCCCTGGCCAGCTCTGCTTACAACTGAGGGCTGGAAGGGGGCAGGTGGGATGGAGAAAGGAAGAAAAGAAAAAATCCTATAAGTTTCGTTTCTACTGCTTCCAAACCATTGTGTGAAAAGAAAAGATTTCTTTCACTTTACTTGGATTTTCTTCTTGGGAAATACTAATTTCTCTCTAGGGTGTCAGAACTAAACAGTGCCCTGAATAGCTTATGTGTCTCCTGACCTGAAGCTGGGGAACAGAGGCAATTCTGAAGGACCTGGAGAGTGGAAACCCACCAAACCAGCACAGGAAGGACATTTTAGATAGATTTAATTATATATGTAATTAAATCTATTTACAAGGTCACAGATTCTACCTTTCATAAGTCAACATGGGGGTATATACTATATGCTCTAGTTATGATTTTGGAAATTTTCTACAATAAAAATGTTTAATGAGAGTTAGCTGGATGTGAATGTAAACCCCAAGCTAACTTTTTCTCTCACTTCCAGCAACCCCTAGGGAATCTGCATAAAGTCTGGGAGGGATGGTTGGGATCTGTGTTTGGCTTTCCACCTTCTAGCTGTGTGAAGATTTTGCAGCTTTCTAACCTATGGAGTGGGAGACATGACTGACTGTGGCAAGTCTACGAGGCCTCCAGGAGCCCAGCTGTGGGCTGTGCGCTGAGAAGGCCTCCAGCAGCCCGGCTGTGGGCTGTGCACTGAGAAGGCCTCCAGGAGCCCGGCTGTGGGCTGTGCGCTGAGAAGGCCTCCAGGAGCCCGGCTGTGGGCTATGCGCTGAGAAGGCCTCCAGGAGGCCGGCTGTGGGCTGTGCGCTGAGAAGGCCTCCAGGAGGCCGGCTGTGGGCTGTGCGCTGAGAAGGCCTCCAGGAGGCCGGCTGTGGGCTGTGCGCTGAGAAGGCCTCCAGGAGCCCGGCTGTGGGCTGTGCGCTGAGGAAGGCCTGCCACCCCCACCAGGAGCTGCCAGCCGTGGGCACTCACCCACCACCCTGGTGTTGTAGTAGTCGGGCAGCATGCGCTCGCAGAGGGCCACCAGCAGCCAGAAGGCCTCCTCCTCACTGCCATAGAGCAGAAGCACTGAGGTGACGATGTTCATGGCCTGTGGGCACAGTGAGGGGGGCTCACAGAGCTGTCCCTTCCCAACCAGCAAGCCTGGAAGGGACAAACTGTCCCACCCAACTCTAGGCAATTTGCCAAAAGGCAATTTGCAGGAAATCAGTGTGACCAGGTGACAGCTGTACAACGATATACCTAGTGCCACTGAACTGTACGCTTCAGATGATTACTATGGTAAGCTTTATGTTATAACACACACACACACACACACACACACACACACAACGATCCAACACCTTCAGGACCCAGACCAGAAGCACACAGAAGATAGCTTGATAGACAGCATGAGGATGGAGAGAGAGACAAACACTGTTTCTAATTTCATCTTTTTCTGGAATCAGGATCTTTCTGGGGGGCCGAGGCACGGTTGCAAGTGTGCAAGGCCGTCACTCAGGACCAGAGCACGTGCAGCTGGCCCTGCTGAGCCCCCGTACCTGGCAGTAGCCGATGGTCGGGTTTCGGAAAGCGTAGGCGGTCAGCACTCGGCGGAGGGCCGCGATCCCGAGCTCATTCTGGAAGGCAGGGTGCTCGGGCATCGAGCGGTGGAGGTCTCGCTCGATCTCCTCTGTGGCCAGGCTGTACTTCCCCGTGGACTTCTCCACCAGCTCGGCATAGTAGCCGGGGTGAGTCACCATCTCATTCCAGGCCCCTGTGGAGACACAGCTGAGAGCTGGCTCCCTCCTCCTCCCCACCTGGGACTTTGAAGGCATGGACAGGGCCGGGTGGAGATGTCAATGCACTGCAGAAGGGCAGGGGCCCTTGGGTGCCAGGCAGAACTTTCCTCATGACTGCTCCTGAGAAGATTCACCCAACCACGTTTCAAATGGCTGACCTGCCCTCCTGAAAGCATTCAAGTGGCCAAGGGTGTGAATGCTGTCAGAGCCTGCCCGTGGAGAGGAGGTGTCAAGAGGCCGGATCTCCTCCCACGGCCGGTGGGAAGGTGTGCCCCTCCTGGCACACACGCCTCATCACGGCCGGGAGCCCCATTCCTGCCCTCTAAAGGTGGCAGTCCCTGCCTGCCCACTCAAAAGCTGGCTGGGGTCAGCGGAGCTCCTGCGTGGAGGCGGGGTGTGGGGCTGCGAGGCAGGGCAGCTCACCAGAGAAGAGGAGCCAGAGCTCGCCCCGGAGGCTCTCTGGGATGCCCTTCAGCACCAGCTCGCGCGTTCGCGCCGTGCGGTACATGCACATCCCACGCCCGAACTCGAAGAAGTGGATGTTCCACGACTCCTCTTTCATCTTCTCCTTGGCCTGGGGGAGCAGCAGACAGGGGGCCTGCGGGTGACCCAGCGCCACCTCCACCTCTCCTCCGAGGACTGGGGTGGTGCTGCGCATGGCACCGCCCTCAGCACCCCTGGGCCCCATGGGCAGTCGGAAGCCCACGGTCAGCGCTGCGGCACCAGTCAGGCAGGGCGTCCCCAGCACTGCGCAGGGTCACCCGAGGGCCACAGACGCCACCCCACCCCCTGGCCAGCGGTGGGGCTCATCATCTGGGCTTACCCCCTTGGCGCCCAGGTCCTCCACGGGCGTGTTTCTCTGGAAGAGTCTGAGCAGGCCCTGGGAGGCAGTTGGCGCCTCCTGTGCACGGGCCCCTGGGAGGCCACCGAGGGGCGAGGTCGGGCGGGCGGGCTGTTCCGACAGCTCCTGGGGCGCGGGGGAAGGCTGGGAAACAGAGTAGCAGGGCGGCCCCTGAGCGAGGCTGCAGCCTCATGGCCGGCGGGTGCCGGGCCGGGCCGGGCAGGAGGCCACAGGGTGCCCAGCCCTGCCTCCTCTCTGCCCGAACACACACCTGACTGCCCTTGGGCATCTGGGCCAGGCTCTGGGGCCCGTCCCATCAGACCCTCTCTCCGGGAGCTCAGGGCCAGGAGAGAAGCAGCTCCCAGGAGAGTTCTTCTGAACTGTGTCCCCTACAAGGGCCTGATGGGCCACACTCATGGGTACTCCCTGGGGAGCTCCTGCTCCGGCCTCAGGGTGCAGACCCTGCCAACCCCTGGAGACACAGCTGTCCTTGAGCCCCAAGCCCCACGAGGCCCCTGGCCACAGTGACCAGCTCGGGGGGAAGGGTTGGGAGAGAGCCTCAGGGCCCCTCCGGGACACTGGGCTCTCCTTAGCAGTCTGCCATGCTTCTGACAAGGCTACTGGGGCTCCAGGAGGTGGAGATGCAAGACACAGATCCAGAACCAGGTGTGTGTGTGGGGAGTGCCTGCCCGTGGGCCGTCTCTAACCGGCAACAGGTCCCTGGTAGGGCTGTAGGCCCTTCCCCAGGGGGAATCCGGCCAAACAGCAAGAGAAATGGATCCTGGGGGGTTCTGGGAATATCCTGGGGGGCATTTGGGGCTGGGAGAAAAAAGAGGGGCACTGGGGACAACGGTCTAGAAGAAAGCCCTGATATTCAGGGTTCTTCCCTGGCTTTCTGGAATTGTGGCCCCTAGTCCCCACCCAGTAGAGCTAGAGAGTAAGTTCTTAGGCCCCTTCAAGTACAGTGTAGATGACAACAGACTTCTGTCCCCTGCTTATGGTCTGGGTTCCAGCTGCAGCCTCCTGACTTCAAGGTGAGCGCATGGTCATAGGAGACGGTCTCTGTAGGGAGCTTGCTCCAGGGCCCAGGGTCAGGCAGGCCAGAGCCCGAGCCCCCACTTTCTGCTCTCCCCTCAGCTACCTCCCTGGGTGCCCACCAGCAGGAACACCGCTGTTGGATGGACACTGGTCACTGGCTCCCCTGGATCCACTTCTGCTGCCGCAGGGGCTCCCCAATTTTGGGGGGACACAGCATATCTCTCCCTACTCTTGGCCCCACACTTTGTGGAATCCCTTGAAGCATGGGGTGGTGGCCAGAAGCTAATTAGTATTTGCTGCCCCTGGGTTCGGGGGCTTGGGGGTACTATGTCGGTCACTTTGTGGGGAATGTCAGGACAAGTCAAGGAGGGTGCAGAGGGCGGCGCCACCATCCGGGGGTCACACACAACTGGGGATGACAACCTCCTGGCTGAAAGCCACGTCTAGTAGAGAGAGCCCAGCCCTGCTAGCAGGCAGCTGAGCGTGTGGCCAGGGAGCTCTGCATGCTTCGGTCAGAGCTGGGTTTCCGCCCTTGTGCTCATCAGCTCTGACCCCCCCGGCTGTGGTCCATCCGGTATGCAGCAGGGATACGGATGCTCCCTACACAAGAACCATGGCTGTGACTGCTTTGCAGGGAACATATTCTAAACTCATCAAACTGTACTCTTTCAATACGTACATCAAGCTTACCTCAGTAGAACTGTAGAACTGTTTTTAACAGAAAGGAAAAAACGGAGAGAAAATTCTGCTAGGTTCACATCCATGGGAAGATCCCCCGGGGACGGGAAAGGCTGCCCACTCCAGTATTCTGGTCTAGAGAATCCCATGGACTGTGCCCATTGGCTCTCAAGGAGTCGGACACGACTGAGCGGCTTTCACTTTCTTCTTTCCCTCACATCCATGGTCTGTCCCTCTGCCCATGCCTGGTGTTTTCAAAATGGACTTTAGGTCAACTACAAACACATTTTCAAGACAAACTGTCTGAATCCAGGGGCAAGACCCTAGACTGAAAGCATCCTGATGCAGAGATTTCTGCTTCTGGCCCGAGGATCCCGGCAGAGACAAGGACCCAGATGGACTTTCAGGCCACAGAGCGCTGCAGAGAATAGAAACCTCAGTGCTGGAAAGGAGACTGACTTGAGGGCGCGACCGCAGCCATGACCATCCCTCATGACAGACAGGCTCCTGGGGTGATGGTGAGCCTGAGCCCAGGCCTGGGAATCCTGTGTGTTCCTAATCCAGTCTCTCTCTCCTTCCCCTCAGTAACTGTCTTACCCATTCTTCCAGCACCAACCTGGCAAACCACCTGCCTTCCTCACTTCTACAGCCAACTATTTATCTGAGCACGCAGAAGCATGAGCAATTTCACGGCCATCCACAGTCGCTCCCGCTGGCCCGCCCTCCTGCCTCTGAGGCTGTGCATGCCAGGCCCAACTCTCCCTCCACTTGGGCCCCAAATCCTACCGCTCTGGCCTCTAGGAGCTTCTTCCGGCATGCGTAGAAGAAACCCCCTCTCCACTGGATTCATTACCATCAGTACAGAAATCATGCTGGTGTCCCTACCAGCCCTCCCTGTTCTTCATCTGGATGGTGCTCACACGTTGTGTCCACTTGGCAGAAGTGTGCCAAGTTGTGCCCTTAGGATCCACGTACTTTAGAGCATATACATCACACTCTGATTAAAGTCAGTCCCTGAAGGCATCCCTGTGAGTCTCAGCTGGCCTTTCTACAAAGTTTCTGGAAAGAGTTGCCTAAATTCACCGTACCTTTTCCTCTTCCTCTCCTTTTTCTTGAGAAAGTGTCAGAAAGTGCACATTTATGTTCTAACAATTACCTTCATCCTATTGATGTCTTTATCTAACACCCTGGGTCCCCTCTTTTTAGACACTGGACTGCCCCCTAGGGACAATACTGAAATTGGCCAGCAGCTCTGTTTTTCCCCGCCCCATCCTTTCCCCTGCCGCCATATAATTTAGTGACGGACTTTTGTTCTTATTTTAAAAGGCGGTCAGTGAGCTTATTCTGCTCTCCACACTTCCTGCTGTCACGTCTGCATCACACTCTGTGCTGCCAGAGCACGCAGAATCACACGTGTCTCGTCACCTGTTCCTCATCTGTATCTATGCCGCATATACACACTCACTGCTTCCACCAGGCCGCCTGCCAAAGTCTCTCTGGTTGTCTGAGGTTGTTCACTATTAGACTCATCAAAACCTGATGGCTTCCCTGATTTCCTGCATGTTCCTGACGGCTTGTGGTCTTGATACTTAAATGTCAGTTTCTCAGATAGAAAATCCAGGGACCACAGCATTTTTTACTGTATATTTAAAAAATCTTGCTCTATTTGTATTAAAATGTTGCTATGAAAATGTCTGATGCCTCTCTGATTTCCATTCCTTCATAAATGACTTGGTGTTTCTTGACTGATTGTCCAGAAGAATTTTTTTAGAGTCCCACAGTTTTACTAGATTATAACTCAGTGTGTACATATTACATACTATTTCGTACTGATTTTCCAGATGTACAAGATGCTTTTCCACCAGGCGGGTTTAAGTTTTCTTTTATATTCAGAAAACTTTTCTTGGATCACAGTTTCTATCAGCTATTATCTCGTGGCTCTCGTTTCCTTTTTGGGGAGCTATGTCACACAGAAATTGGATCTTCTTTGCCTCACTTGTTTCTCACATCTCTTGACTGCTGCTGCTGCCGCCAAGTTGTTTCAGTCGTGTCTAACTCTGTGCGACCCCATGGACTGCAGCCCACCAAGCTCCCCTGTCCCTGGGATTCTCCAGGCAAGAACACTGGAGTGGGTTGCCATTTCCTTCTCCAATGCATGAAAGTGAAAAGTGAAAGTGAAGTTGCTCAGTCGTGTCCGCGGACTAGCGACCTGTGGACTGCAGCCTACCAGGCTCCTCCGTCCATGGGATTTTCCAGGTAAGAGTACTGGAGTGGGGTGCCATTGCCTGCCCCGCGTCTCTTGACTATTTTCTCTCTACTGGACTCTCCTTTTTCTTTTCTGAATCTGCTGCCTCTGGCGTGCAGTTTTTGCTTAGAGCACATTCCAGTATGGGCCGGTTGCCCTTCAAGTGCTCAGTAGCCATCTGTGGCTACTGTACTGACAGCTGCAGCTTGATTCCATTCTCAATATGCAGCCAGAGCGTTCTGCTACAACACAAACAGACCACGTCCCTTCTCCAGCCCAGACTCTCCACTGGCTCCCACCTCACTCAGAGTCAAGGCTCAGTGCTTACAAAGGCCTACAGGCTCCATGTGCTCCAGCTTCCCACTCCCTCTCCCATCTCAGGCCTGAGCCCTGTCTGCACTCCTCTCGGCAGCCCTTTCCCCAGATACTTCCTGGCTGGCCCCTTGCTTTCTTCAGTGCCACTCAATCAGAGCCCTCCTGTCCCCTGGCAATCCTGATCCTTTTATCCTGTTTTACTTTTTCCATGGCCCTTACTGCCACTTGACATATTTAATGTTTATTTCCTTACTGACTTGTCTTTCTCATTAGAATATAAGCTCTGCTGCTAAGTCACTTCAGTCGTATCTGACTCTGTGTGATCCCATGGATGGCAGCCCACCAGGCTCCCCCATCCCTGGGATTCTC
This sequence comes from Raphicerus campestris, assembly GCA_006410735.1. Lineage (NCBI taxonomy): Eukaryota > Metazoa > Chordata > Mammalia > Artiodactyla > Bovidae > Raphicerus > Raphicerus campestris. The sequence goes on from SJYW01027140.1 coordinate 1,032,495, forward strand.
CAGGCAAGAACACTGGAGTGGGTTGCCATTTCCTTCTCCAATGCATGAAAGTGAAAAGTGAAAGGGAAGTCGCTCAGTCGTGTCCGACTCTTAGCGGCCCCATGGACTGCAGCCCACCAGGCTCCTCCGTCCATGGGATTTTCCAGGCAAGAGTACTGGAGTGGGGTGCCATTATATAAGCTCTAAAGGGGCATGAATTTTGTCTAATCAGTTCTATTTTTAGCGCCTAGAAGAGTATCTGACACCTATCAGGAATGCAATAAAATGTGTTGGATGAAGAAGGGCAGGTGCTCAGAAGGGACCGTGGAGCTAAGCTTAGTCTGGCTGCTCAGGTCCTGCCGTCTGTGTCACTGGGCCTTGAAAAGGCAGTTCAACATTGCTGCTCACATCCCTTTTCACCAGACCAACCTCACTATTTCTTGAAATCACAGATCAAGCCCAACCTCCTCTAAGAAACTTTCTTAAAGTCTCCAACATGTACTATTCTGCCTGTTCCCTTCCCATCCATTCTTTGTCTGCTTAATAGTTTACTGAGCATTGATTAATGAGTGGAAAATTTATGGCTCCAATGCTACCTGGTGGGAATGTAGGCCCTGCAATGCCAGAGCTCCTGATTTTCCTGGAGCAGCCAGACAGGTGGATTTTTATATGGACTCTTCTAGTGTTTTCACAAATCTAGATTGATAATAGCACAGACATCTTGTTATACCAAGAAGGAAGGAAGTGATCAAACAAAGTCACAGTAATGTCAAAAGGACTCATGCCACCTGAATAATTGTCCTTTGGTCACAGACAGAATGAGGATTAAAACTGTCCTGAGCTGAAACAAATCAAGTTGCTTAAATATGTAAGTTCATAATTATACTAAAAAGTAAACACAAAAGCTGAATTGGTCACATTTGGAGGATACTAGAAAACCAACGTGTCATTTTAACAACTGGTGAATAAAAAAAGAATTTATTCTGCTTTTTCTATATGAACTGTGCCTCAGGGTAACCAAATAGCTAATGAGGGTAAGTTTCTCTATACAAAAGTATTCCAGCTAATGAACAGAAGAAATGATAGAATTAAGAGTGCTCCCATTTGCAATCCTAATGAGTTACCTGAGGCATTACTTAGGCAATACTTGTCAATGACCAGTAACAGGAAATAACCAGGTATTGTATACACCTCTTGGTAGAAGTACACAGTTCAATCCTGCCTACAAGTGCCTGTTCCACACCTCGCACCAACATAAACAAAGCAAAAGTCAAGCTGGATCTTACCACTCAACCACCAACTTACAAGAAGTAGGGCACAAAAGAACCTATTAAATGCATGCAGGGGAGGCAGTCAGCAAACACCAGGCTGTGAGAAACTCTACAGCACAAATGACCAATTCCTTCAATAAAATACTGCAAGAAAAGAGAGCGAGGGAGCGGGAGAAAGAGACGGGAGCAGAAACCTGCAAAGAGATTACAGCAATCAACTGTAACAAATATATGATCTATGTGCAGCTCAATTCAAATCTGATCAAACAGTAAAAAGTACATGCGCATCTGGGGAAATGTAAACACAAGTGTGAAAGTTGCTCAGTCGTGTCCGACTCTTTGTGACCCCATGGACTATACAGTCCATGGAATTCTCCAGGCCAGAATACTGGAGTGGGTAGTTTTTCCCTTCTCCAAGGGATCTTACCAACCCAGGATTTGAACCCACGTCTCCCATATTGTAGGCAGATTCTTTACCAGCTGAACCACCAGGGAAGCCTATAACACAAGTATTTGATGTTAAAGAATTATTAATACTGTTGGTATAGTAAGGAGACTGCAGTAAAAGGTAACCCTGTAAGAAAGACTGAAGGGAGAAATGTCAGGTAAATAAACCCAAACGGGCAGGCCTCAGCCATGTGGCTCAGTGCAGGATAAGTTCATGAGGGACAGAGATGTAGGGGGCTGGTCCAGGCAGAGACAGCTTCTCAGGTGGAGTAAGGCTTGAGGCAGGCAGACCGACTTGAGGGAGTCTTGGGGTACAGAGAGGTCTGAGACCCTGGGCCCTGTGTGCATGGCCAGGATCCCTGAGACTGGGGTTGGGTGAAGTTTTCCAGCAGCGCCAAGTGGGGGCCCTCTCCATCCAAGGGCTCTCCTCCTGCCCCTGCTCNCCAGGATCCCTGAGACTGGGGTTGGGTGAGGTTTTCCAGCAGCGCCAAGCGGGGGCCCTCTCCACCCAAGGGCTCTCCTCCTGCCCCTGCCCCCACCCCACTGCTCTGGGGGGCCCGCTCACCTCTGGGGCTGCATCCACGATGCTGGCTTTCCTCTCTGCTCGGCTGCCACCTGATGGCTTGGACGGCATCTTTTGGAGGAAGTCAGAGATCCTCTCAACCAAGAACTCACGGTCTTTCAAGTTGGCGAACAGAAAGGTCATTTTGCTCTTAGTGCTGATAGATAGAGGGCTGGGCAGGACGCTGGAGCAGTCAGCTTTTTCCACAATGGTCACCTGAGAAGCCAAAAACACCATCTGGGGGTCTGCATCCTGGGATATAAAGCCGTGTGCTTTTGTGAAGGCGAGAGTACAGTGGGCTCAGGCTGCCTTTGGGGCACGGGGCGGGGAGGGGAGGCAGGGCTCTGCAGGCCTGGGGGCTTCCTGACTCTGCCACTCACTGCTGTGTGTGTCCTGTGCACGCCTGAGCCCTGTTTTCTCCACTGCTGATGGTGTGAGGGTGTCGGCCTTGGAAGACCATCCTGAGGGGGATGAGGCGGAAAGTAGAGCCTGAGCCCACCTGCTCCCTGACCAGCTCCCTCAAGGCTGACAGTCCTGCCCCCGTCCTAAAGCAAGGCAAGAAGTCATTCCCCTCCTCAGCCCTCACTCCCTCAGCAGTTTCTGATGCGTGTCACGGGCCTAGTTCTTTTTAAAAAAATTAACTAAGCTTTGGCTGTGCTGGGTCTTTGCTGCTGCTTACAGACTCCCTCTAGCTGTCGCGAGCAGAGGCTGCTCTCCCCGTAGAGCGTGGGCTTTTCACTGCGGTCGCTTCTCTCTTGCGCAGGCTCAGTAGTTTAGGCTCACTGGCCCTAGGTGCGCTAGTGGTAAAGAACCCGCCCGCCACTGTGGGAGACTGAGACAGGGGTTCGATTCCTGGGTTGGGAAGACCCCCTGGAAGAGGGCATGGCAACCACCTCCAGAATTCCTGCCTGGAGAATGCCATGGATAGAGGAGCCTGGGGGTCCCACAGATTTGGACATGACTAAAGTGACTGAGCACAGTGGATGCCTGGCTGTGGCTGGCTCTGGGTGAGGAGCCCCTGGGAAGCCCCCTGGATGGGACGCTGAGGCCAGGGCTGGGTAGGGGCCTCCATCCTGACCTGCTGTGGCCACACTGCAAGAGCTGCCTGGGTTAGCCAGAGCTCTCTGATGTCAGGACCCCTCAGGAGAAGTGGAGCTGGGCTTAAGATGCGTCTGTAGCCAGCCCCCAGACTTCAGGGTCAGGTCGGGACAGCAGCCAGAACAAACCCACAGGCCTAGTGCCAAACGGAGTGTGGGGCCTGGGGCCACCCTGGACCCTTCAGCTTGGAGCTGTGGCTCCTTTAAGTCTTTGCCTCTGACTTCCCTTGGGGAAACTGAGGCAGCACAGTCCCTCACACCTATTCACGACTATACCCACAACTTCAGGGCTTTGTACAAAGACCAGGGAGGTCCCATTGCTCTGTTTTAAACAGAATCAGACTACCGTGATTTAGGTTCTAACTTAAGAATCTCACTGTGCTTCAGTAATTAAACAGCCAATATGCCTTGCTGGGATCTATCCTTGACCTCCGGGTCTGGGCTTTCTGTCTGGGTGGTGGTGGTGGGGTGCTCCCCCTCACTACACCCTTCAATGCAGCACAGGACAAATGGTCTTGTTTCCGTTAGAGACACTGTGGAAGCCCAAGAAACTAAAGAAAAAAATCCCTGGGACAGGTAAGAGCTGGCTTACAGGTGAGAGCTGACCCTCCTCCTGAAAGGTTAAGAGCTGACTTCTGATGACTCTGCCAGAGCCTGAGCCCCAGCCAAGGCGGGTGTCAGGAGGGGTCAGTGAGGGGGCCTCTGAGAGTGACATGATGGAGGCGGGGCATGGTCAGTGTCCTCCAGGCCCAGCCAAAGCAGGGATATGCCAAAGTCCAACTGGAAGACCCAAGAAGTCAGGACACTCACCTGCAGGAGGCCACTGGGCTCTGACCCAGTGTGTCCTTTTCAAGGTTTCCTTGGGTACCAGTGTGAGCTCTGCTGGCAGGCCAAAGCCTACCGTCTTCCCACCAGGTAAGGGTGACCCTTGAGCGGGCACCCAGTGCGCCCTACACCCCATGGGGCCTGGTGGAGGACACGTGCTCAGGGAGGTACTGAACCGTGTGCCCTCGCTGCTCATGCCACCAAACCCTGAGCAGCTTCCCAGGCTGGGGACCTGGCCAGGTGCAGGTCAGGGGAGAGCTGGCGAGAACGTCAGGCTCACCTCCCGCAGCGGTATGATAAGGTGGCAAGCATCCTCCTCCTTGCTGGCGAAGCAGATGTAGTTGCTGGAGATAAACATCTGGCCGGGGATGTGCAGCTTGTTGAACGGGGTCCACAGGGTGCAGCTCGTGTGGCCGTCCAGGCGCTCATCCCTGGGCAGCCGAAATGTGGCACGGTAGCACTCGTTCTTGGCTCGAGCGTCCAGGTCTCTGGTGGTGGGAAAGGGGCAGGAGTCAGGGCTGATACACTCACAAGCGGGCCTCATGTCCTCGGCTTCCACACTGGACTCAGGCTCGTGGGGGTCCTCCTGGGAGCAAGTGTGCCCAGGGATCTCAGAGTTCAATAGAACATGGACACTGAATGATCCAGGAGGAAAATGCACATGTCCGTATGGTCAGCAGAGGCGCGGTCAACTAATAGCATATCTGGTGTGCCGAGAAGATGCCTGCACCTACCCTGCTGCTTCTTACTGGGAAGACCCGACCCCACTGGGAAATCGGGACAGGGACTTCGGATAGGCGGGTGTGGAGTCAGGATGAAAATGCAGGGTGCTAGCGCTTCCCCAGCAGTGCAGTGGCTACGATTCCGAGCTTCCAGGGCAGGGTGGGGTGGGGGCGGGTGTTCAATCCCTGGTTGCGGAACTAGGACCCCAAATCCTCAAAACACATAGAATGCAGGGTGCTGTTGCTTAAGAGAAACACACCCTCTCTGGGCCTATGACGGTGTGAGCCAATCACACCGGGCCGGCGGGAGCCAATCCTGTGAACATCTGCCCGCCAGCCTCCGGGGAGCGGCCAGCAGCCTGAGCCGGGCCTGGCGGGTACCCTCGACGGACAGTGCCAGAGCCTGCCCAGTCCCGCCCTGCTTGCTTTCTTCCCAGAGGTTCTGAGAGCCACCTGGTCACTTGCGTGAGGCGAGAGCCGTCCCTGGACAGCGTTCTGCCAGATGGTGCAAGAGACAGGGCCTAGACCACGGTGTCCGAGCCCAAGGGCGTGCCTCTCACTGCGGCCATCTCTGAGCTCCCCCCGGCCTACGAGCATCCCTGACACTGCCACGGAGCAGCAAGGACGGAGCTGCTCTGGAGGGCCGGCCCCGCGACGTGCTCCACAGTCTGCTGGTCCCCACGCAGAGTGGCAGGGCGCTCGCCCCGGCCTGAGCCGAGCCATCCGTCCGGCGGGAAGGCGGCTGCGCTCCCTGAGCGGGGACTCACTGGGGGCCTCCCAACGCGGCCTCTGGGCCGCCCCGCTCCCGTGGTGGGCAGGGGTCCTGGGGCGTTACTCTGTCTCCCGGCCCGGCTCCCCGCCCCGGCGCTGGAGAAGCGATACATGAGGCACTCCCTCCGCGTCAGCGGCAGCTTTGAGGATGATGCCTCTCTGAACCGCCTGCCCGCCCGTGCACTACCGCAACCACCCTTCAGCGGGCACCCTCCCACGCAGGGTGCCTGTGCCGGTCCCCGTCGGGCGGGCCGACGCACCGCTTCAGCGCCGAGATGTTCCTGTGTGGCCGCGGCGGCCTGGGCGGCGCTCTCTCCTCCTGGAAGCCCTCGCTGTCCAGCAGCTGCCGCACGGCCAGGTTGGCCAGCTGCTCCATGAGCTTGAAGGTCTCCCCGATGTTGAGGAACATGGAGAAGAAGAGCTCCTGGTCCCGCGTGTCCACGCGGATGCTCTCAGGGAAGAGCAGTGTGGCATTCTTCTCCAGCTGCGTGACGTCCACCCACTGCACCACCAGGCTCACTGGACGCCGGTGGGGGGGGGGGGACAGACACGACATGAGGGCAAGCCCTCTGCAGGGCCCGGCGGCGGCTCCTGACTCCCCACTTGTGCCCAGCCCGAGCCCGGCTGTGTGGGGCTGACCCAGCTCCCAGTCCCAAGAACCTCCTGGGTTTGCCCACACAATGGCTGAAGGATGGCATGAATGAAGAAGCAGAGGTGAGCGAGCTGAGCCCCGGGACCTGAAAAGCCCCAGCTGGGGGGAACGTCCTGCTCTGGGGGCAAGTCACAACATGGTGTGGGCGGCACAGAGAGAACACTGGCCCTGCCTCGTGAGCAGATGTGAAGGCGGGAGAGGCAGGTGAGGTTGGGACCAGCGTGTGCACGGCTGGGCCCGGGAAAGGGAACACAGAGAGCAGCTGAGGCCTTGGGGCTGCTTTCTGGGGGTGGCGTGGCAGCAGAGGGAGCGGGCTGGGCATCTGCTCTCTGTCCTGAGGCCAGGGCTTCCTGGGCAGAGGGCCCGCAGCAGGTGCATGCAGAGGTGCACATCCAAGGCCCCATGGAACCTGCAGCCGCTCAGGGATGACAGGGGCGCTGGCATGTTCTGCGTGAAAGAGGGGAGGCCCTGTGCAGAAAGCCACCATGTGAAGAGCTGTGCTGGCTGATGCAGACCCGACAGAAGCCCCCAAGGGCCAGGTGATGTTGGGCTCCAGTCTGGGCGTTCTGCTCACGGGTCACTGCCATCTGGGGAGACTCTGGTGGTTGTGTGGGGACAGAACATCTGGGGGCCGAGGAGGCTGAGCCCTCAGGAAGTCTGGAAGTCTGGGGAGGAGGTGCGGAGGGTGAGTGCAGAGGAGGATGCCAGCACCAGCTGCAGGCTGGGCAGGGAGGGTGGGGTGACGCAGGGAGCCCCTGCTGCTTGCACTCACCCTCCTTGCCCAGCAGAAAGGAGTAGAAGCAGAGGTGGTTGACGGTCAGGTAGAGCCAGCCCTGCCGGGGCACACGGCCCTTCCAGTAGCTGCAGGAGTAGTAGTTAACCAGCTTCTCCCCCTCGGGCATCCCAAACTGCTTCCTCATTTTCAGCTCGGCCTCCTTGAACTTCCCAGGGTCCTCATCTCCCTGGGGCTGCACATTCTTGTTCTCTTCTGCGATGATGCCCTGCAGGAGGACACGGGGAATCAGCAGCAGCACTCAGGGCTCTTGGACACTGACCCAGGGCCACAAGCAGGGAGGCCCAACAGCTGCTCTGGCCACACAGAGCAGGAGAGTTTCCCTAACTCCCCGAGCTCTTTCTCTCTACTAGCTCAGAGCAGACTTTCAAATTTACATTTTAGTTACTTTAATGTAAATACCTGAAAAATATAATACATAAACATGGCAAAAAAATGCAAATAGTAGAAAAGGGAGTTCAAATAGTAGAAAAGGGAGACAGGAGTCTCCATCTTTTCTGCTGTTGTAACCAGTTTGCTGATTTTCTCCCAAACAGGTTGGCACTGATGCACCTTTAAGCAAATACACACATCTGCTCTTTCCCTTCCTTCTTTGCCCAAATGGGACCTTGCTATGGCACTATTCTATGNGGGGGGGGGGGGACAGACACGACATGAGGGCAAGCCCTCTGCAGGGCCCGGCGGCGGCTCCTGACTCCCCACTTGTGCCCAGCCCGAGCCCGGCTGTGTGGGGCTGACCCAGCTCCCAGTCCCAAGAACCTCCTGGGTTTGCCCACACAATGGCTGAAGGATGGCATGAATGAAGAAGCAGAGGTGAGCGAGCTGAGCCCCGGGACCTGAAAAGCCCCAGCTGGGGGGAACGTCCTGCTCTGGGGGCAAGTCACAACATGGTGTGGGCGGCACAGAGAGAACACTGGCCCTGCCTCGTGAGCAGATGTGAAGGCGGGAGAGGCAGGTGAGGTTGGGACCAGCGTGTGCACGGCTGGGCCCGGGAAAGGGAACACAGAGAGCAGCTGAGGCCTTGGGGCTGCTTTCTGGGGGTGGCGTGGCAGCAGAGGGAGCGGGCTGGGCATCTGCTCTCTGTCCTGAGGCCAGGGCTTCCTGGGCAGAGGGCCCGCAGCAGGTGCATGCAGAGGTGCACATCCAAGGCCCCATGGAACCTGCAGCCGCTCAGGGACGACAGGGGCGCTGGCATGTTCTGCGTGAAAGAGGGGAGGCCCTGTGCAGAAAGCCACCATGTGAAGAGCTGTGCTGGCTGATGCAGACCCGACAGAAGCCCCCAAGGGTCAGGTGATGTTGGGCTCCAGTCTGGGCGTTCTGCTCACGGGTCACTGCCATCTGGGGAGACTCTGGTGGTTGTGTGGGGACAGAACATCTGGGGGCCAAGGAGGCTGAGCCCTCAGGAAGTCTGGAAGTCTGGGGAGGAGGTGCGGAGGGTGAGTGCAGAGGAGGATGCCAGCACCAGCTGCAGGCTGGGCAGGGAGGGTGGGGTGACGCAGGGAGCCCCTGCTGCTTGTACTCACCCTCCTTGCCCAGCAGAAAGGAGTAGAAGCAGAGGTGGTTGACGGTCAGGTAGAGCCAGCCCTGCCGGGGCACACGGCCCTTCCAGTAGCTGCAGGAGTAGTAGTTAACCAGCTTCTCCCCCTCGGGCATCCCAAACTGCTTCCTCATTTTCAGCTCGGCCTCCTTGAACTTCCCAGGGTCCTCATCTCCCTGGGGCTGCACATTCTTGTTCTCTTCTGCGATGATGCCCTGCAGGAGGACACGGGGAATCAGCAGCAGCACTCAGGGCTCTTGGACACTGACCCAGGGCCACAAGCAGGGAGGCCCAACAGCTGCTCTGGCCACACAGAGCAGGAGAGTTTCCCTAACTCCCCGAGCTCTTTCTCTCTACTAGCTCAGAGCAGACTTTCAAATTTACATTTTAGTTACTTTAATGTAAATACCTGAAAAATATAATACATAAACATGGCAAAAAAATGCAAATAGTAGAAAAGGGAGTTCAAATAGTAGAAAAGGGAGACAGGAGTCTCCATCTTTTCTGCTGTTGTAACCAGTTTGCTGATTTTCTCCCAAACAGGTTGGCACTGATGCACCTTTAAGCAAATACACACATCTGCTCTTTCCCTTCCTTCTTTGCCCAAATGGGACCTTGCTATGGCACTATTCTATGAAGGGCATTCCTCATGCCAGTGTTCCAACGGATGTTCTGTATCTGATACTCCCCCCTCCCCATACCACGTGGCTGCTGCCTCTGGCCGTTGCTCAAGGTCTTTGAGCCAGCTGCAGGGCCCACCCAGCTCAGGGGGTATCAGTGCTGTGCCCCGCCAACATCTTTAGCGGGCTCACGGTGCCCAGAGATATCCCCTGGGCCACAGAGCCAAACGTCCTGGGGGTACAACAGGTTCTTAGTCAATCTGGCTCAAAATGTACATGTAAATCTTCCAGGGGGTATGACTACTCGATAAGCTAAAGGAATTCAAGGTAAGTAGTATGGCCCAGACTGCCACTTCCACAGAGTCTCCTGGCAGCCTCACGTCCCTGCCTCCAGGAGTAGGAAAAACAGCCAGGCGCTAGGGTGAGGACCCAAGAGCAGCACCTCCATTTCAGTACAGACAGCACCACTGTGCCTGCAGCCCCAGCATCCCTCTCAAGCTGCCCATCTACCTCCCCAGAGCACTGCTGCAGAAGCAAGCTCTGCATCTGAGCCTCCTCCTCACTACCAAGGCCCCACCTCTGCTTCTGCTACCCTCCAGCGTGCCTACTGGGAGGGTGGAGAAGGGGCCCCACCAGCGGGATGGGATGGTGAGCGCCGAACAGCCTATGGACCGTCACTGGCACCTTGGCCTTTGGGCCCCCTTCCTGGGTCTCAGCGGGTGCCCCTACTCCTTCAGCTGCACCTGGGAGATCCCCAAGCAGGGAGCAAAGGGGCTGACATGCTGCTTTGCATTTTTCTCTGCATTCCCACTGGTCTTTACTGGAGTACTGGTCCCCACCAAAGGAACAAACCGCCTGGCCCCCAGGACTCGGGTTTTGTTTGCTAGCTGACAGAAGTGCACTGTAACGATCACTGGGTAGATTTTGAACGATTTAAGTTGTTTAACAGTTTTAGGCATATTCAAGTTTTCTATTTCTTTGCCTCAGTTTCAGTTCTATTATGTGGCAGATCAGATAACAGCCCCCCTAAGGATGTTCTGCTGGAGAAGAGAATGGCAACCCACTCCAGTATTCCTGCCTGGAGAATCTCCATGGACAGAGGAGCCTGGTGGGCTACAGTCCGTGGGGCTGCAGAATCGGACATGACTGAGAGACTAACACACTGAAGATGTTACATCCCAATTCCCAGAAGAGTTGAGAGAGAGGTACTAACTGATTAAACAAGTCAGTCAAGACGTCAGTGCTGCTGGCATTAAAAAGAAAGGTAAGGACCAAGAGCTACGAAATGCGTGGCTCCTGTTGTTGCTATTTAGTTGCTCAGTCAGACACAACTCTTTGCAACCCCTTGGACTGTAGCCTGCCAGGCTCCTCTGTCCATGGGATTTCCCAGGCAAGAATACTGGAGTGGGGTGCCGTTTCCATCTCCAGGGATCTTCCCGGCCCAGGAACCTGCCTCTCCTGTATTGGCAGGTGGATGCTTTACTGCTGAGTCAGTAAAGGGAAGCCCTACAAGGTTCCTAAGAGCTGGAAAAGGCAAGGAAGTGGATTCTCCCCTCGAAGCTTCCAAGAATCAGTCTTGCCAATTCCTTGATTTTAGCCTGTGAGATTTCATTTTAGACTTCTGACATGCAGAACTGTAACATAAGAAGCTTGTGCTTACTTAAAATTAGCGTTTTAAGCGTTTGGCTGTCCTGGGTCTCCCTGCTGTCAGGCTTTTCTCCAGCTGCAGTGAGCGGGAGCTACTCTCCGGCTGTGGTCTCGAGCCCTCGCTGCGGTGGCTCATCTTCCTGCAGAGCATGGGCTCCAGAGTGCACGGGCGTCAGTAGCTGTGGCTTCCTGGCTCGAGAGCACAGGCTCAGTAGTTGCAGCACACAATCCCAGACCAGGGGTCGAACCTGGGAGCCCTGCCTCAGCAGGCGGATTCTTTACCACTGAGCCACCAGGGAAGCCCTAAGAACTTCGGCTGTTTTAAATCACTAAGTTTATGGTAACTTGTTACAATAGCAACTGGAAACTAAAACATTATTTTAATAGTGTCCATCTTGTCCTAATTCTTATAATTTATGAGTGTAAAGCTGTTTATGGCATTTTCTTTTTTTTAAACTTTGCTTTTTAAAAATATTTCATTCCCAACATGGCTTGAGGTTTTTCTCTTTTGTCCTGTATCACTTTTGCCACAGGTTTGTTTATATTTTGGATCTGTTTTTTGATCTGTTGTTCTTCTGTATCATTTCTTTATTTTCCAAGAAATTTACTTCTCCCCTTTGTTACAGGCATACCCTGGAGATACTGCTGGTATAGTGTTGAACCATAGCAGTAAAGCGCATATAAGCAAGTCATACAATTGTTTTGGTTTCACAGTGCATACGTTATATCTACACTATACTGCAGTCTATTAAATACGTAATAGTATTATGTCTAAAAAAACCCAGGTACCTATCTTAATCAATAAATACTTTACTGCTAAAAAAAAATGCCAACTATAATCTGGTGAATAATAGAGTCTTTGGTGAATAGTAAATCTTTCTGTGATCATTGTATTTCTGTCTTTCTAATTTCCTGGTTTCTCTGGAATTCTTTTAATTTATTGAATTGGACACTTGGCTCACTAATTCCCACCTTCCTTTTTTATCACATCGTTATAAAACATAAAACTTAAGACTTTACATTTCTTTCAATGTGCTGCTTTTACTACATCTCACAAGTTCTGATATACAGTAGTATTTCTATAACTGTCCAGTTCTCTTTTCTTTTGGTGGCACCATGCATCTTGCAGGATCTTAGTTCTCCAACCAGAGGTTAAACCAGGTTCCCAGCAGTAAAAGTGCTGAGTCCTAACCACTGGCTTGCCAAGGAATTCCCTCAACATTTTCTCTTTTGTAAAAAATAATTTTTAATTAACTTATTTATTTTTGGCTGCCCTGGGTTTTCGTTCTGTGTGGGGGCAACTCCTTAGTCGTGCTGTGAGGACTGCTCATTGCAGGGGCTCCTCTTCTTGGGGAGCTCAGGCCCTAGGGTGGCTGGGCTTCAGCAGCTGCAGCTCAGAAGCTCCCTTGGTGCACTTTCGGGGTCTGGAGCACAGACTTACGGCTGTGGTGCATGGACTCAGCTGCTCCGTGGCACGTGGGCTCCTCCCGGCCCAGGGATCAGGCCCGTGTCTCCTGCACCAGACCCTGCACCACTGAGTCACCTCAACATTTCCTAACGTCCATTTTTAATTTGACTCATCAGAGCTTCGGTCTATTTTGTGGATTAGTTTGTTTGGGCTTGGTATAAGGGAAGCATTCCATAATGTTGCTGTTGTTATTATTAGTGGCCAGCTGCTCAGTAGGAGAGTGAAGACTTGCCTCTGCTCTTTGCCTAGTTTCCTGGAGCTAGAAAGGCAACACAAGTCCTGTCCTAACTAACCCCCAGGCGCACAGAGAACTGCTGAGGAGCTCTCGGTGCTATCTGCCCAGGTCTAGGAAGCTCTGGCATTATGAAGTCACAAGGGCTTGCCCAAAACAAGTTTGTATCATAAACTCTGAGCTAGTAAGGGCCCTCTGAGGAATCTAACCTAACGCAATAAACCACCAGAAAGAAAAAAAGGCAGACACACACACACACACATTCTCAGATATATGCTGATTATGCTAATTATTCCCTAGAGGGGAAACAATCTAAACATTGCTGTGCTGAGTTTTTACACGTTCATAATTATTTTGCTACCTGTAAAATATTCCACTAAGAATATCACATATGACTGATCAAGTCCCCTGAATATAAGGTGCTCAGTACAGTATTCATACAGAAAATAATACGTACTATGTTAGCAAGTATGATCACTCTCGATTAGCAAAGGAAAGAACAGCTGCTTTCCCTCTTAACATGGGGCTGGGAGGCACTGTTCCCTGACAGTGCTTCGGGGAACATCCTGATACATATGTCATTCTGCACATATGAATACACTCTAGGGTGACTTCCAAGGAATGCAATTGCTGGGTCAAAATACCTGTGCATTTTGAAGTAATGTTAGCTTTATGATAGAAATATTCTTCATATTATCCTGTCATTTCCCCCTTCTTCCTCTGTTGGCCAAGGAACTAGACACAGAGCTGTATATCTGCATATTTGCTCTAACACTCTCCAAGGGAATGGGAACTCCCAGCTATGCTTAGTCAGACTCTGGTGGCTGGCCAGAGGATGCGACCTGCATACAATGAGTTCAACTGCCCCTTTCAACACCAAGAGAACAGGACTGGACACTTCATTCTGCCTCTGCTTCATGGAGGAAAGAACTATATCATGTTGTCGGAAGTTTACAGAGGATGACACAGGTGAATACTGCTAGCCCAAAGAAGGGAGTCAGAACCAGTATGGAGAGTGAGTCTTACGTGTATCTTGCCCTTGACGAAGGTGGTGATATCCTCCTCATTGTCAAAGATGGACAGCGTCTGGAGTAAGTTATTTTCCAGCCATTCCCAGTGTTTTGTGATCTCTTTTCGGGAAGAACCTAGGGGTGGTTTGGTGGAATAAAGAAAAGGAAAATCACAGAATCACCAGGCCTTAAACATAAACTCAGAGAGAGTTGAAAATGGGTAACCTAATTTGCTATACAAAAAAGATTACTATCTTTCACCTGTCTACTCTTTTCATATATATATATGTGTGTGTGTGTATGTATATAACAGAAGTCATAAATGGTCCTAATAAAAACACAAAATAAAAAAAATTCAAATAGAATTAGAGAGTCACGAAAAAAGTAAAGCTTCCGTTGCCCTCTAACACTAAGAGCAAGAGTGACTGCTAGTTTCTTATGTCCCAGAAATAGTTTATACAAGTGCAGATTTGCTTACTTTTCTTTGATACAAAAGGACTTAATGTGGTCTTCCACGTGTAGGTGATTAGCCAGACAGTTAGACTTGGTATAAGTGACTGCAGTCCTCCCAAGAATTTAGGCCTCCACAGACGGCAGTGGGAGCTTCCTGCGGGACTCCAGGTCCCTCGCTGGCTGGTCTCCGGCTGGGCCAGAGGGCCCCTCCCTCTCTCTGAGCCAGATGCCCCATCCAGGCCTCTGACTGTTCTTCCTCCCCCGAGTTCACATCCCAGCTGGACCCTGTCTCTTCCAGGAACCCTTTGTTTCATCCTGTTTGACTCTTTCAGTTGCTAGCTGGCCCCCAGGGTCTGCCTCACCTAGGAGGGTGGTCCCTGTCCTCCTTAGGAAGAGGGGCCCCTCGAGGGCACTGCAGGCCCCATGGAGATGGAGAAACTCAGAGGCCCCCCAGTGCCATCCCAAAGACAGAGGCAGCTGCTTTCTCCGCCTCTATCAGGGAACTGGGAAAAAGGGCCTCGGGAGAAGTAAAAGGATGAGGCAAGTCTCTTCCCCATCCCTCTGGCACCCCAGTTTTGGGGGTTTTTCATGTCTCTGGCAGGGGGTTTGCACTTATGAACTCTTTTCTAGATGAATTCACACAAGAATAAGGAAAAGAGTGAAGGCTCTCCTTCCTTTCCAGTGTCCTGGGACAGTCTGCCGACTGCAGGCACCCAGAAGGCCCTCGCTGTCTCTGTGGCTGCAGGATGGCCCACACACTCGGATGGAAGGGGCTATAGCAGAGACGCAAGGTCCGCGTGACTGTGGGCGACAAACCTGAGATCCCTGGCCACCCCATCCTTTCCTACCTGGCCACAACTCTTCCACCAGCGGAAGACCCCATCCTGGCTCCGTTCCAGCCAGGCCGAGTTGGTCCCTGTCCTCTCCTCTGGCCCAGCTACCTTCTCAAGCTCTGTCTTCCAGAGTCACAGTCCAGCCTGTCTTGGTTAGGGCTGATTTCTTTTGTTTCTTTACATTTACCCAAGCAGTTCACCACCCTAACAGGCAACTGCATGGAAAGACCCTTTCCCACGGGTCTGTGGGAGAATGTCCATGTGAAGATGATTAAACCCAGAACCATACACTAACAGTGATAATCATGATGATAAGCATAACAACAGATGATTACTGCAAGAGATAACCATAAATAGAAGTTCTTAAATCATCCATGAATTTTTTATTTTTCATTTTTCTTTGCATATCTATTATGGTCTCCTTTCCCTAGTGCATAGAGGCCAAGGCCTAGTTGTTAGAAGGGAGTTCTTTCTTGCTTGCTTTTTTGGCTAAGAACCCATATTTGAATGTGAAGGTTGAATTTGCATGTGATGCAACTCTCACACACATGTTGCTGGCAACCTAAAACAAAGGAATCTTGTTCACTATACCTGTGTGGATCGCCTGCACTTCAATTATAAATATTTACATATATTCATATAAAAGAATTATTAGTTAAAAGCAACTTGATCTTCATTTCAGGTCAGTTCAGTTGCTTAGTCATGAGCGCACATCAGGCTTCCCTCTCCATTGCCAACTCCTGAAATTTGCCCAAACTCATGTCTATTGAGTCAGTGATGCCATCCAACTGTCTCAACCTCTGTTGTCCCCTTCTCCTCCTGCCTTCAATCTTTCCCAGCATCAAGGTCTTTTCTAACGAGTCAGTTCTTAGCATCAGGTGGCCAAAGTGTTTCCAATGAATATTCAGGACTGATTTCCTTTAGGAAATTATTTAGTACCAAGTAAATACTGAAACTATCTCTATGCTGGGTACTGGTAATAGAAAATATAATAGCTAATCAAATTTTAATTGCTATTTCTGTTTTCCCAGAACTTTTTCTGAATTATCTTATTTGATTCTTAGAGCACCTTGGGAACAGGCACAGTTATTTTCATTTTATAGGATGAGGCGGAGGCACAGTTAGGTTGAGCATGTTGCCCAGAGTCACCTCCTCGCTGGCAAGGGACCAACCATAATGCTAATCCAGGCCGCCTGCACCCTCACGGAGTTGCTGGTCTGGTGGGAGAGCAGCAAGCCTTCAGTGCAAAAGTGCTGCTGGGGACGCGGCAGGTCCAAGGGAGGGAGAAGCGGCATGTGGCTCTGGGGAGTCTGGGGAAGCTTCTGCAGAGTGTAACATCCAGGCAGGTGCTCAACAGCGCAGGGGGAGGCAATGTGGATGCGGGGGCGCTGTAGGCACCTCAGCCAGGGCAGCTGCGGTGAAGGACTTCAGGCCCTGCAAGTGTCTTGTCTGGCTGAAGGCGAGGTGTGAGCTGGGGAAGGAAGACAGAAATGGAGGCAAGCAGATCTTGAAAGTCCTTTGGTGGTGGTTTAGTTGCTAAGTTCTGTCCGACTCTTGCAACCCCACAGAGTGTAGCCTGCCAGGCTCCTCTGTCCATGGGATTCTACAGGCAAGAATACTGGGCCGGGTTGCCATTTCCTTCTCTAGGAGATCTTTCTGACCCAGGAATCGAACCCGGGTCTCCTGCATTGTAGGCAGATTCTTTACCAACTGAGCCACGAGGGAAGCCCCCTTGTAGCTCTCCCACCAGACCAGCAACTCATTGAGGGCATGAGCAGCCTGGATTAGCATTACGGTTTGGTCACTTTCCAGTGAGGTGGCTCTGGGCTACATGCTCAGCCTAAGCTGAGGAATGCCTCAGCTTCATCCTATAAAATGAAAATAACTGTACCTGTCTCTGAGGTGCTCTAAGAATCAAAAAGATAACTCATAAAAAGTTCTGAAAAAACAGAAATAGTACTTAAAATTTAAAGGGGAAAAGTCCTTTAATGGCAAGCTAAGGAGTCAAGATTCAGTGGGAGATGTCAGGAGGGGTCTGTCTTTGGAGAGCTGAAGAGCCATGTCGGCAAAAACAGAGCGGCCCAGGCAGATGAGCGCAGGGGCCTGGCCGGGGCAGGAGCCCCCCAGTGCAGCACAGCCCTCCCCTGGGGGCTTCTCACAGGCCCCCAGAGCAACCACACGCCTCTCTCCCCAGAGAGGCGGCTCGCACTGCCACTGCCCCCCTCCATGCACTCTCTGAGGAGGGCCGTGAGACACAGATGGGCGCCTCAAGGACCCCTTTCAGCACGAAGCAGCTCCTCTTGGCCCAGTCACACATCAACTGCCCCGGGCGCCCCCACATAGGCAGCCGTGGGCTCCTGCAAGTGCCTCACTCAGGGTGCCCTGTACCCAATCCCAGCCCCACAGCTGCAGTCCAGCTGTGAACACTCTCATCACCCCTTCTCAGGTCTCCAAGGAAAAACATTACCCTGAGGGGCAGTGATACTGGCCGCTAGCACAGAGGCATCCAGCACAGTTGGCACAGGTGCTCTGGGTCTGATCTAGGGTTCTGTGGGACTTCGGGCAAGTTTATTAACACCTCTGGGCACAGTTTCCATCTTTAAAACAGGGGAAACCAACGTTCTCCCTTCTGGAGTTGGGAGGTTCACATTCCTGGCAGGCAGGCAGTGCTGTCTGAGAGCCAGTTGTGACTGCTGTTCTATCCCAGGGACCTCAGCCAGGCTGGTTCCGCTGAAAGGGGACTTCCTCCTGGATTCTCAGGAGAGTGGCTGTTTCCTCTTAGGACAACTATAACTGATTCTCGTTATTCACAGTGGTTATGTTCTAACAAGTTTCCTAGAACACTGAATTTGCTGATACTGCTCCCAGGAGAGCTACAGGGCTAAGTTCTTATGAGCTTCCCGTCGCGACATTTTCATCAACTGATCCAAATACTATTTTGTCTTATGTCTTTCTGCTTAAAGCCATCTTACGGAATACATACTTTTAATACCCTAGCACTGAACTCATAGCCAGGAGCTATGCCTGGCTCACGCCTGAAGGAAGCTCCTCTAACTCATATTTTCTCTGTAAGGCACATCGCAGCTTCTTGCCCTTAAAAGCACCACATGCCACACAGCACATTAGCACTATAGTTGGGGCCATTTTAAACAGCAGCGTCATCAGCAGGTAACACAAAAACATGAAGAGCACGGCGCTTAGATTTCTGAAAGGAGATGCGTCCATGGTCTGACCACTGAAGCAAGAAGGCAGAGAGGTAGCTTGCTCCACCTCGGCGGGGAGCCTGCGTGTCTGGTGATTCAAATTCTTCACTGCTCTGCACACACACACTTCCACAGATGTCCAAAATCACCCCAAGTATTGATTTTGGGGCTTACAGATAACTTTTAGTGAGTAGGTGAAATAAAAAATTATGTAGTACATGAGAAATGGTCAACAGTATCATCTTGGGAAAAGGTTAGCAGGACACGGACACTGGCCAGGCCAAGCCCTTGGAAAGGTGCAGGGCGTCGGGACACTCACCTCCGCCTGCCCCGCACCCGTGCATAGCCATGCTGCCTTCCTAAGCTGGATGCAGGCCTGGCCTGTGCTGGCTGAATAAAGGGCAGCACCAGATTCTCAGTAAGCGGAGTCCCTCCCTCTCTGGGTCAGGCCCTGCCCAGCACCCCTGGTGATTCATGGCACCTACCGCACGCCACTGTCCAGTAGACCTGCGAGTCCTGGGTCTGGTGGAGGATGCGGTAAGGGGCCACCCGGGCGCTGGAGTCCAGCACCACATCCAGGGTGCCCACAAGAAGACCTGGCAACAGGGCAGAGAGAGGGGAGGGTGAGGGAGGGCTGTGCTGGGAGCTGAGCACGGCTGGAGGCAGCCACGAGGGGCGCACTGCCCCACAGCCCCAGCCCAGAGCGTGAAACATCGTGCGACATCCGAGTCCACCAGATTACTCCTTTTTCCTCAAAGGCCTTCAGCCAGTTTCTGATCCCTATCAAAAAATCCCCTCCTACTTATTCCCGTGTATGCTCCTGACTCAGAAACACCCGCAGGCAGGGGCTGATTCAAGTGTCACGGGGCTCAAAGCTCACATAATCCAGGAGGCCCTCTTCAAGCAAAATGCAAGATCAGACTTGAAAACTAGCATTTGTCAGAATGAGGAAGTACAACAAAACAACACAACAAGGACTTCCCTGGTGGTCCGGTGGCTAAGACTTTACGCTCCCAATGCAGGGGTCCGGGTTCGGAGCCTGGTCAGGAAACCAGACTCCACATGTTGCAACTAACACTCAGCACAAACAAATAAATATTAAACAAAACAATACCACAAATATCACAAAATCCAGAAAAACAATGTGATTATTAACTGCCAGCTACATTTCTTATGACATGTGTCTCTGACATTTCTGGCTGTATACTTTGATGTCTTTTTCATAAGACAATGATATTCAACATCATTTTCCACATCAACAACAGGAAGATAATGTAGCCTCAAAAGTCATGATGGAAAATAACAGGCAAATTCTTAGTATTGTCCAAATTGTCCCTTTTTTTTTCTCTTCTATCTCTGAAGCATTTTAGGACATTTCAAGTTTTCCTTCTTATCACAATGTCATCAACATTTGTCAATATCGCTACTTCCCCAATAAATCAGAGGAAATGTTTACATTTTGCAACTATTTGATTTCTCTTCATTAATTGATTCAGCTAAATAAAAGACTGTCCATTGTTCATATTTGAGGTTTACTTATTATTTTTGGCTGCGCTGGTCCTCACTGCTCTGTGTGGGCTTCTCTCAGGCTGCTTCTCAGTGTGGTGATTTCTCCCGTCGCAGAGAGTGGGCTCCAGAGTATGGACTCAATTGCTCCACGGACCGTTCCTGGAGCAGGGGGGGTTAGAACATGTGTCCCTTGCATTTGCAGGTGGATTCTTTTTTGTTGCCCATAAGGAATACTGGGCCTATATTTTCCTTCTTTAAAAACGAACTTTCTTTTTGGCTGTGCTGGGCCTCGGCTGCTGGGGCTTTTCTCTGGCTGTGTGAGTGGGGGCTGCTCTCCAGCTGTGGTGCAACGACGTCTTGCTGCGGTGGCTTCTCCTGTTACAGAGCACAGGCTCTAGGGCACATGGGCTTCAGCAGTTATGACACACAGGCTCTGTGGCTGCAACTTGCAGGCTCCAGAGCACAGGCTCAGCAGTTGCATTGGGATCTTCCCAGGCCAGGGATTAAACCTGCGTCTCCTTGGCAGGCAGATTCTTTACCACTGAGTCACCAGGGAATCCCCAGCAGGTGGATTCTTACCCTCTGAACTACCAAGGAAGTCCCTGTTTTTTCCTTTTAATAAAATGCTGCTTTTGGTATGATCTGAAAATATTTTGTTACCATTTTCCTATTGATACCAGAATAATTACTATTGACTTTATTGTTTGACTTTAATACTTGTTTCATATTCCATTTTAATCTGCTTTTTCACCCTCCAATCTAACAAAATAATCAGTTACAAAAGAAGGTAATTTTCACATACTTCCAAGTCAGGAGTCTGTAATGTTTATTTTACTGAAATGTTCTAAAATGCCTCTGTAAATTGCAGTTAACGTGGCATATTCAAGCCTTTTCAGTGTTTGGAATAAACTTTTTTTAACTGTTCATGTTGAGGTTTCTCTTCTGGTCTCAGAAATTTTAATTCCTATATCATTGGCATATCCATATTGCAAGACTTCAAAGCTTTTTAATGGCAGACCATGTCATCACAGTCATCAACGAAGAATCTAGATTGGCATCAAAAGACAGATCGAATAAAACCACATTGTGAACTGTTTCTCCTGCAAGAAGAGTGTTTTCAGGAAACTGTAAAGTCCGTCATGGCACAGAGAAGGCCACAGCAAAGGCCATGCCAGAACTGACTAAACGTAGCTAGGGCAGAGAGTTCAAGGCATGGTTCCTAGGGGAGAACTGGAGGGCCTGCTTTGGGGGACATGGAGAGATGAGGGCGGTGGTAGAAAGGGCCTTCTCTGCACAGGAAGGCAGAGCACAGAGGAACCCAGCCCCGCACTGAGATGACCTGTGGAAATACAGAGCACAGAGCAAGCCCTGAGACTGAAATATGGGTATGCTGATATACCTGAAGGTACTGGGCACCCGAGCATTTAATCTCTACACAGGCTTCGAGGCGGACCACCGGCCACTCTCCAGAGGGGCTGCTGTCTAACCTCCACTGAATAGCCTAGTCCAGGATGCAGGTCCCGCACTGGCTCCTGCGATTCCAGAGGCCTCTGGTAGGGGGCTCAAGGCACTGAAGACAGCAGTCTTCCTGGTAACCGCACACACTTCCACGTCAGGAGGTGGCCCAGGAGAGGCTGAAGGAAGCGTCCTCCCATGGAAAGCCTCTGTCTGCACCTGACAGGGCTATATTAGCTGCTAATATTTAACATTAGGACATTTCACAGAAAATTCTCTTGATAGAAGACCCGGCAACACGGGGCCCGAGGTCTTCAATGGCAACAATGGGCCGCCAGAGGAGCACGGGCACTGGTCTGGCCTAAGACTGATCCAGGTCTGCTGTGGCAGTGCCTGGACTGTGGACAACACCTGGAGAAGGAGTGCCCAGGAGACATCCCCGGGAACCCAAGTGCCACATACCCCAGGAGAGGCAGTCCTGTGTAGTGCCCAGACGGGCAAAGAGGCACCCTGCCTAGGTCATCAGAACACATATATCGGTGATCCAGCTAAGCCTCGTTCTGCAGGTCCAGTGCACCAAGAAGCGGGAAAGACGGATGAGGAGAAGCTGGAGAGATGGAAGCTGAGTCAGGCAGCAGCTGGGAGGAACTCTGATCTCTCTAAAAAGGCAATTCTTCAGTGAGCCGGGACAGGAGAAGGAAAGAAATGCTTGTGTCCCTCGGCCCCTCCTGGGAGGCCCTGGGGGAAGCAGAGGCCCAGGAGATCCCGCGAACTCTCCGCCGTGAGATCCGTTCCGGGAAGCTGCACAAGCCTCCGCTGAGCCCCGAGAAGGTCCCGGGCACCGAATCCGGCAGGGGCCGCCGCCGGCCTTCTTCTGGCCTCCCTGCTTGGCCGCAGGCTCCCCGGCCGCCCCCCTGACGCGAGCGCAGACGTCTTCCTCGAGGCCCCAGCCCCGTCCTTACCTGGCGCCACCCCGGCCAGCCCGCACCGCCCGCCCGCGGCCCGCTTTCCGGCCTCCCGCCCCGCTCCCGTCCCGGCACCGCGCCTCCCGGCCCCGCTGCGCGCCGACGTGCGCGTCCGCAGCTACGCTCCGCGGCCCGGCCTGTCCGGCGCTGGCCGGCCGGCCCTCGCTTCACGGCGCTCCTTCCTCGCCCGCCCCGCGGCGGCGCCCACAGGCCCGGCCACCGCGCGCCTCTCACCCGTGAGGCCGCCGCCCTTGCCGTGGCCGCGGCGCCGCTGCAGCACGAAGAAGGGGTTGGCGCGCTCCGTCACCCACAGCGCGTTGGCCACCAGCACCTCCTCCGGGCCCAGCCACATCGCGGCGCCGCGCTCACCCGGCCGACGCGGGCCGGGCGGAAGCGCCGCCGCCGTCGCCTCGCGGAGCCGAGCGGGCGGGGCTGGGCGNTATAACAGAAGTCATAAATGGTCCTAATAAAAACACAAAATAAAAAAAATTCAAATAGAATTAGAGAGTCACGAAAAAAGTAAAGCTTCCGTTGCCCTCTAACACTAACAGCAAGAGTGACTGCTAGTTTCTTATGTCCCAGAAATAGTTTATACAAGTGCAGATTTGCTTACTTTTCTTTGATACAAAAGGACTTAATGTGGTCTTCCACGTGTAGGTGATTAGCCAGACAGTTAGACTTGGTATAAGTGACTGCAGTCCTCCCAAGAATTTAGGCCTCCACAGACGGCAGTGGGAGCTTCCTGCGGGACTCCAGGTCCCTCGCTGGCTGGTCTCCGGCTGGGCCAGAGGGCCCCTCCCTCTCTCTGAGCCAGATGCCCCATCCAGGCCTCTGACTGTTCTTCCTCCCCCGAGTTCACATCCCAGCTGGACCCTGTCTCTTCCAGGAACCCTTTGTTTCATCCTGTTTGACTCTTTCAGTTGCTAGCTGGCCCCCAGGGTCTGCCTCACCTAGGAGGGTGGTCCCTGTCCTCCTTAGGAAGAGGGGCCCCTCGAGGGCACTGCAGGCCCCATGGAGATGGAGAAACTCAGAGGCCCCCCAGTGCCATCCCAAAGACGGAGGCAGCTGCTTTCTCCGCCTCTATCAGGGAACTGGGAAAAGGGGCCTCGGGAGAAGTAAAAGGATGAGGCAAGTCTCTTCCCCATCCCTCTGGCACCCCAGTTTTGGGGGTTTTTCATGTCTCTGGCAGGGGGTTTGCACTTATGAACTCTTTTCTAGATGAATTCACACAAGAATAAGGAAAAGAGTGAAGGCTCTCCTTCCTTTCCAGTGTCCTGGGACAGTCTGCCGACTGCAGGCACCCAGAAGGCCCTCGCTGTCTCTGTGGCTGCAGGATGGCCCACACACTCGGATGGAAGNTGAGACACAGATGGGCGCCTCAAGGACCCCTTTCAGCACGAAGCAGCTCCTCTTGGCCCAGTCACACATCAACTGCCCCGGGCGCCCCCACATAGGCAGCCGTGGGCTCCTGCAAGTGCCTCACTCAGGGTGCCCTGTACCCAATCCCAGCCCCACAGCTGCAGTCCAGCTGTGAACACTCTCATCACCCCTTCTCAGGTCTCCAAGGAAAAACATTACCCTGAGGGGCAGTGATACTGGCCGCTAGCACAGAGGCATCCAGCACAGTTGGCACAGGTGCTCTGGGTCTGATCTAGGGTTCTGTGGGACTTCGGGCAAGTTTATTAACACCTCTGGGCACAGTTTCCATCTTTAAAACAGGGGAAACCAACGTTCTCCCTTCTGGAGTTGGGAGGTTCACATTCCTGGCAGGCAGGCAGTGCTGTCTGAGAGCCAGTTGTGACTGCTGTTCTATCCCAGGGACCTCAGCCAGGCTGGTTCCGCTGAAAGGGGACTTCCTCCTGGATTCTCAGGAGAGTGGCTGTTTCCTCTTAGGACAACTATAACTGATTCTCGTTATTCACAGTGGTTATGTTCTAACAAGTTTCCTAGAACACTGAATTTGCTGATACTGCTCCCAGGAGAGCTACAGGGCTAAGTTCTTATGAGCTTCCCGTCGCGACATTTTCATCAACTGATCCAAATACTATTTTGTCTTATGTCTTTCTGCTTAAAGCCATCTTACGGAATACATACTTTTAATACCCTAGCACTGAACTCATAGCCAGGAGCTATGCCTGGCTCACGCCTGAAGGAAGCTCCTCTAACTCATATTTTCTCTGTAAGGCACATCGCAGCTTCTTGCCCTTAAAAGCACCACATGCCACACAGCACATTAGCACTATAGTTGGGGCCATTTTAAACAGCAGCGTCATCAGCAGGTAACACAAAAANCTCCTCTAACTCATATTTTCTCTGTAAGGCACATCGCAGCTTCTTGCCCTTAAAAGCACCACATGCCACACAGCACATTAGCACTATAGTTGGGGCCATTTTAAACAGCAGCGTCATCAGCAGGTAACACAAAAACATGAAGAGCACGGCGCTTAGATTTCTGAAAGGAGATGCGTCCATGGTCTGACCACTGAAGCAAGAAGGCAGAGAGGTAGCTTGCTCCACCTCGGCGGGGAGCCTGCGTGTCTGGTGATTCAAATTCTTCACTGCTCTGCACATACACACTTCCACAGATGTCCAAAATCACCCCAAGTATTGATTTTGGGGCTTACAGATAACTTTTAGTGAGTAGGTGAAATAAAAAATTATGTAGTACATGAGAAATGGTCAACAGTATCATCTTGGGAAAAGGTTAGCAGGACACGGACACTGGCCAGGCCAAGCCCTTGGAAAGGTGCAGGGCGTCGGGACACTCACCTCCGCCTGCCCCGCACCCGTGCATAGCCATGCTGCCTTCCTAAGCTGGATGCAGGCCTGGCCTGTGCTGGCTGAATAAAGGGCAGCACCAGATTCTCAGTAAGCGGAGTCCCTCCCTCTCTGGGTCAGGCCCTGCCCAGCACCCCTGGTGATTCATGGCACCTACCGCACGCCACTGTCCAGTAGACCTGCGAGTCCTGGGTCTGGTGGAGGATGCGGTAAGGGGCCACCCGGGCGCTGGAGTCCAGCACCACATCCAGGGTGCCCACAAGAAGACCTGGCAACAGGGCAGAGAGAGGGGAGGGTGAGGGAGGGCTGTGCTGGGAGCTGAGCACGGCTGGAGGCAGCCACGAGGGGCGCACTGCCCCACAGCCCCAGCCCAGAGCGTGAAACATCGTGCGACATCCGAGTCCACCAGATTACTCCTTTTTCCTCAAAGGCCTTCAGCCAGTTTCTGATCCCTATCAAAAAATCCCCTCCTACTTATTCCCGTGTATGCTCCTGACTCAGAAACACCCGCAGGCAGGGGCTGATTCAAGTGTCACGGGGCTCAAAGCTCACATAATCCAGGAGGCCCTCTTCAAGCAAAATGCAAGATCAGACTTGAAAACTAGCATTTGTCAGAATGAGGAAGTACAACAAAACAACACAACAAGGACTTCCCTGGTGGTCCGGTGGCTAAGACTTTACGCTCCCAATGCAGGGGTCCGGGTTCGGAGCCTGGTCAGGAAACCAGACTCCACATGTTGCAACTAACACTCAGCACAAACAAATAAATATTAAACAAAACAATACCACAAATATCACAAAATCCAGAAAAACAATGTGATTATTAACTGCCAGCTACATTTCTTATGACATGTGTCTCTGACATTTCTGGCTGTATACTTTGATGTCTTTTTCATAAGACAATGATATTCAACATCATTTTCCACATCAACAACAGGAAGATAATGTAGCCTCAAAAGTCATGATGGAAAATAACAGGCAAATTCTTAGTATTGTCCAAATTGTCCCTTTTTTTTTTTCTTCTATCTCTGAAGCATTTTAGGACATTTCAAGTTTTCCTTCTTATCACAATGTCATCAACATTTGTCAATATCGCTACTTCCCCAATAAATCAGAGGAAATGTTTACATTTTGCAACTATTTGATTTCTCTTCATTAATTGATTCAGCTAAATAAAAGACTGTCCATTGTTCATATTTGAGGTTTACTTATTATTTTTGGCTGTGCTGGTCCTCACTGCTCTGTGTGGGCTTCTCTCAGGCTGCTTCTCAGTGTGGTGATTTCTCCCGTTGCAGAGAGTGGGCTCCAGAGTATGGACTCAGTTGCTCCACGGACCGTTCCTGGAGCAGGGGGGGTTAGAACATGTGTCCCTTGCATTTGCAGGTGGATTCTTTTTTGTTGCCCATAAGGAATACTGGGCCTATATTTTCCTTCTTTAAAAACGAACTTTCTTTCTTTTTGGCTGTGCTGGGCCTCGGCTGCTGGGGCTTTTCTCTGGCTGTGTGAGTGGGGGCTGCTCTCCAGCTGTGGTGCAACGACGTCTTGCTGCGGTGGCTTCTCCTGTTACAGAGCACAGGCTCTAGGGCACATGGGCTTCAGCGGTTATGACACACAGGCTCTGTGGCTGCAACTTGCAGGCTCCAGAGCACAGGCTCAGCAGTTGCATTGGGATCTTCCCGGGCCAGGGATTAAACCTGCGTCTCCTTGGCAGGCAGATTCTTTACCACTGAGTCACCAGGGAATCCCCAGCAGGTGGATTCTTACCCTCTGAACTACCAAGGAAGTCCCTGTTTTTTCCTTTTAATAAAATGCTGCTTTTGGTATGATCTGAAAATATTTTGTTACCATTTTCCTATTGATACCAGAATAATTACTATTGACTTTATTGTTTGACTTTAATACTTGTTTCATATTCCATTTTAATCTGCTTTTTCACCCTCCAATCTAACAAAATAATCAGTTACAAAAGAAGGTAATTTTCACATACTTCCAAGTCAGGAGTCTGTAATGTTTATTTTACTGAAATGTTCTAAAATGCCTCTGTAAATTGCAGTTAACGTGGCATATTCAAGCCTTTTCAGTGTTTGGAATAAACTTTTTTTAACTGTTCATGTTGAGGTTTCTCTTCTGGTCTCAGAAATTTTAATTCCTATATCATTGGCATATCCATATTGCAAGACTTCAAAGCTTTTTAATGGCAGACCATGTCATCACAGTCATCAACGAAGAATCTAGATTGGCATCAAAAGACAGATCGAATAAAACCACATTGTGAACTGTTTCTCCTGCAAGAAGAGTGTTTTCAGGAAACTGTAAAGTCCGTCATGGCACAGAGAAGGCCACAGCAAAGGCCATGCCAGAACTGACTAAACGTAGCTAGGGCAGAGAGTTCAAGGCATGGTTCCCAGGGGAGAACTGGAGGGCCTGCTTTGGGGGACATGGAGAGATGAGGGCGGTGGTAGAAAGGGCCTTCTCTGCACAGGAAGGCAGAGCACAGAGGAACCCAGCCCCGCACTGAGATGACCTGTGGAAATACAGAGCACAGAGCAAGCCCTGAGACTGAAATATGGGTATGCTGATATACCTGAAGGTACTGGGCACCCGAGCATTTAATCTCTACACAGGCTTCGAGGCAGACCACCGGCCAGTCTCTCCAGAGGGGCTGCTGTCTAACCTCCACTGAATAGCCTAGTCCAGGATGCAGGTCCCGCACTGGCTCCTGCGATTCCAGAGGCCTCTGGTAGGGGGCTCAAGGCACTGAAGACAGCAGTCTTCCTGGTAACCGCACACACTTCCACGTCAGGAGGTGGCCCAGGAGAGGCTGAAGGAAGCGTCCTCCCATGGAAAGCCTCTGTCTGCACCTGACAGGGCTATATTAGCTGCTAATATTTAACATTAGGACATTTCACAGAAAATTCTCTTGATAGAAGACCCGGCAACACGGGGCCCGAGGTCTTCAATGGCAACAATGGGCCGCCAGAGGAGCACGGGCACTGGTCTGGCCTAAGACTGATCCAGGTCTGCTGTGGCAGTGCCTGGACTGTGGACAACACCTGGAGAAGGAGTGCCCAGGAGACATCCCCGGGGAACCCAAGTGCCACACACCCCAGGAGAGGCAGTCCTGTGTAGTGCCCAGACGGGCAAAGAGGCACCCTGCCTAGGTCATCAGAACACATATATCGGTGATCCAGCTAAGCCTCGTTCTGCAGGTCCAGTGCACCAAGAAGCGGGAAAGACGGATGAGGAGAAGCTGGAGAGATGGAAGCTGAGTCAGGCAGCAGCTGGGAGGAACTCTGATCTCTCTAAAAAGGCAATTCTTCAGTGAGCCGGGACAGGAGAAGGAAAGAAATGCTTGTGTCCCTCGGCCCCTCCTGGGAGGCCCTGGGGGAAGCAGAGGCCCAGGAGATCCCGCGAACTCTCCGCCGTGAGATCCGTTCCGGGAAGCTGCACAAGCCTCCGCTGAGCCCCGAGAAGGTCCCGGGCACCGAATCCGGCAGGGGCCGCCGCCGGCCTTCTTCTGGCCTCCCTGCTTGGCCGCAGGCTCCCCGGCCGCCCCCCTGACGCGAGCGCAGACGTCTTCCTCGAGGCCCCAGCCCCGTCCTTACCTGGCGCCACCCCGGCCAGCCCGCACCGCCCGCCCGCGGCCCGCTTTCCGGCCTCCCGCCCCGCTCCCGTCCCGGCACCGCGCCTCCCGGCCCCGCTGCGCGCCGACGTGCGCGTCCGCAGCTACGCTCCGCGGCCCGGCCTGTCCGGCGCTGGCCGGCCGGCCCTCGCTTCCCGGCGCTCCTTCCTCGCCCGCCCCGCGGCGGCGCCCACAGGCCCGGCCACCGCGCGCCTCTCACCCGTGAGGCCGCCGCCCTTGCCGTGGCCGCGGCGCCGCTGCAGCACGAAGAAGGGGTTGGCGCGCTCCGTCACCCACAGCGCGTTGGCCACCAGCACCTCCTCCGGGCCCAGCCACATCGCGGCGCCGCGCTCACCCGGCCGACGCGGGCCGGGCGGAAGCGCCGCCGCCGTCGCCTCGCGGAGCCGAGCGGGCGGGGCTGGGCGCGCGGGCCGGCGGCGCCCCCTGGCGGCCGCCGGGACAGTGGGGCCTCGGGACTCGCAGCGCGTTCCGCTCTCCCCGCCCGCCGGCCCCGGCCTCCGCTCGCAGGACGGACGAGCCCGGCCTTCTCCGCTTCCCTCTCTGGCTTTCTAGCCACAGGCCTTCGCGCGGCCGGCTCATCGAGGAGCGGTTCACTCCCGGGGCCAATGGCCTGTGGCCGGAATGGTTGAGTAGCAGGGCGCCTGGCGTTTTGTAAAAACCTGTTCAGGGTTTGCAGGGAAAATGTAAAGGAATAGCCTTTGGAAATACATTTTTAGCTGACTGTTCAGAGCAAACCAGTGCCTGTTAACATTTGGAAAGGGTGGCTGGAAAAGTGTTAGTCTGCTGTGGTAACTCATTTTGACGCTTGGAACTGAGACGAAGGAGTCCAGCACGGGTTGTTAGGAGCCCGGAAGTCGGCGGGGTCCTCAGAAACCAGTGCAGTCCCCTCATTTGATGGATGGGGTCACTGAGGCTGGGTGGGCTTGGGGTCGGGGGCAGTACCTGGCCTGGGGCCCCGGAGGCTTGTGCACAAGCTTGGGTAAGCAGCAGAGGGAGGCTGGCCATGTGGATTCCCCGCTCTCCCAGTGCTTGTCTGTAGGGGTGGACTGCCTCACAGTCCAGATGACCCTTCTGAGTGAAAGAAGGAAGTGTTAATGTCGCCTGGGGCAATAGGCATGAATCAAGATTTGTTGTTGGGTGGTCGTTGTTTTTGGGTCGCTAAGTCACGTCAGACTCTTGCGATCCCACGGACGGTAGCCTTCCAGGCTCCTCTGTCCAAGGGATTTTCCAGGCAAGGATACTGGAAAGTAACAGTCGCTCAGTCCGGTCCAACTCTTTGCTACCTCATGAGCTATATTATAGTCCATGGAATTCTCCAGGCCAGAATACTGTAGTGGGTAGAAGAGCTGCAAGGCAGAAGACCCCGGATGGATTCCTGGGTCAGGAAGATCCGCTGGAGAAGGGATAGGCTACCCACCCCAGTAGTCTTGGACTTCCCTGTGGCTGAGCTGGTAAAGAATCCACCTGCAATGCGAGTAGACTTGGGTTTGATCCCTGGGTTGGAAAGATTCCCCTGGAGAAGGGAAAAAATACTGGANACCCCAGGAGAGGCAGTCCTGTGTAGTGCCCAGACGGGCAAAGAGGCACCCTGCCTAGGTCATCAGAACACATATATCGGTGATCCAGCTAAGCCTCGTTCTGCAGGTCCAGTGCACCAAGAAGCGGGAAAGACGGATGAGGAGAAGCTGGAGAGATGGAAGCTGAGTCAGGCAGCAGCTGGGAGGAACTCTGATCTCTCTAAAAAGGCAATTCTTCAGTGAGCCGGGACAGGAGAAGGAAAGAAATGCTTGTGTCCCTCGGCCCCTCCTGGGAGGCCCTGGGGGAAGCAGAGGCCCAGGAGATCCCGCGAACTCTCCGCCGTGAGATCCGTTCCGGGAAGCTGCACAAGCCTCCGCTGAGCCCCGAGAAGGTCCCGGGCACCGAATCCGGCAGGGGCCGCCGCCGGCCTTCTTCTGGCCTCCCTGCTTGGCCGCAGGCTCCCCGGCCGCCCCCCTGACGCGAGCGCAGACGTCTTCCTCGAGGCCCCAGCCCCGTCCTTACCTGGCGCCACCCCGGCCAGCCCGCACCGCCCGCCCGCGGCCCGCTTTCCGGCCTCCCGCCCCGCTCCCGTCCCGGCACCGCGCCTCCCGGCCCCGCTGCGCGCCGACGTGCGCGTCCGCAGCTACGCTCCGCGGCCCGGCCTGTCCGGCGCTGGCCGGCCGGCCCTCGCTTCACGGCGCTCCTTCCTCGCCCGCCCCGCGGCGGCGCCCACAGGCCCGGCCACCGCGCGCCTCTCACCCGTGAGGCCGCCGCCCTTGCCGTGGCCGCGGCGCCGCTGCAGCACGAAGAAGGGGTTGGCGCGCTCCGTCACCCACAGCGCGTTGGCCACCAGCACCTCCTCCGGGCCCAGCCACATCGCGGCGCCGCGCTCACCCGGCCGACGCGGGCCGGGCGGAAGCGCCGCCGCCGTCGCCTCGCGGAGCCGAGCGGGCGGGGCTGGGCGCGCGTGCCGGCGGCGCCCCCTGGCGGCCGCCGGGACAGTGGGGCCTCGGGACTCGCAGCGCGTTCCGCTCTCCCCGCCCGCCGGCCCCGGCCTCCGCTCGCAGGACGGACGAGCCCGGCCTTCTCCGCTTCCCTCTCTGGCTTTCTAGCCACAGGCCTTCGCGCGGCCGGCTCATCGAGGAGCGGTTCACTCCCGGGGCCAATGGCCTGTGGCCGGAATGGTTGAGTAGCAGGGCGCCTGGCGTTTTGTAAAAACCTGTTCAGGGTGTGCAGGGAAAATGTAAAGGAATAGCCTTTGGAAATACATTTTTAGCTGACTGTTCAGAGCAAACCAGTGCCTGTTAACATTTGGAAAGGGTGGCTGGAAAAGTGTTAGTCTGCTGTGGTAACTCATTTTGACGCTTGGAACTGAGACGAAGGAGTCCAGCACGGGTTGTTAGGAGCCCGGAAGTCGGCGGGGTCCTCAGAAACCAGTGCAGTCCCCTCATTTGATGGATGGGGTCACTGAGGCTGGGTGGGCTTGGGGTCGGGGGCAGTACCTGGCCTGGGGCCCCGGAGGCTTGTGCACAAGCTTGGGTAAGCAGCAGAGGGAGGCTGGCCATGTGGATTCCCCGCTCTCCCAGTGCTTGTCTGTAGGGGTGGACTGCCTCACAGTCCAGATGACCCTTCTGAGTGAAAGAAGGAAGTGTTAATGTCGCCTGGGGCAATAGGCATGAATCAAGATTTGTTGTTGGGTGGTCGTTGTTTTTGGGTCGCTAAGTCACGTCAGACTCTTGCGATCCCACGGACGGTAGCCTTCCAGGCTCCTCTGTCCAAGGGATTTTCCAGGCAAGGATACTGGAAAGTAACAGTCGCTCAGTCCGGTCCAACTCTTTGCTACCTCATGAGCTATATTATAGTCCATGGAATTCTCCAGGCCAGAATACTGTAGTGGGTAGAAGAGCTGCAAGGCAGAAGACCCCGGATGGATTCCTGGGTCAGGAAGATCCGCTGGAGAAGGGATAGGCTACCCACCCCAGTAGTCTTGGACTTCCCTGTGGCTGAGCTGGTAAAGAATCCACCTGCAATGCGAGTAGACTTGGGTTTGATCCCTGGGTTGGAAAGATTCCCCTGGAGAAGGGAAAAAATACTGGAGTGGGTAGCAATTCCCTTCTCCAGGGGATCTTCCTGACCAGGGATCAAACCTGCTTTTCCTTCTTTGGCAGGGGGATCTTTATTGCTGAGCCACCAGGGCTAAACGGGATGCAGGATCTGTCTGCTGGACTAGGCCACCAGCATCCTGCAGGAAGCCAGAGAGAAGGGGGCACTATAGAATCATTCATAGAGGCTTAAAGTGGATTTGAATTGGGTTTCTATCACTGGCATTTAAGAATCTAATATTAATATGAATAGATATAGGTATGAATAGATAGTTTTATGGTTAACAGCCAGAGTGATTAAGTCTTCTGAAATATTGCTTGAGAATCTGAACCAACTTCCAGAATGCAGAGGCCTATTTTAAGACCTTGGAAGCTTAAACTGATCTGTGTTGTACTTTCTGGAAAGTAATCTACCCTTAAGAATTTGGTAGTACAGTTGACCTTTGAACAACTAGGGTTTAACCTGCACTGGTCCACTTATATTCTCATTTTTTTAAAAAATATTTAAACACTACCAGTACTGCATAATTGGGGGTAGGATGAATCCTCAGATGCAAAACTGTAGATAGAGGGGAACCTTGGATTCAGAGAGCCATTAAGTTAGGCTCAGATTTTTCAACTTCTCAAAGGATAAGTGCCCTTAACCTGTGTTGTTCCAGGGTCAATTGTACTTGTTAACCCCCTGAGGGGAGATAAAGGGTTATTTCATACCTTCATTCCTCACACATTCCTGGTGGAAAGGTGAAATGGTGCAGCTGCTTGAGTGTGCACCAATATCACCTGGAGGGCTTGTGAAAGCAGATTGCTGGGCACCCCTCAGAGTATTTGCATTTCTAATAAGCTCTTAGGTGATCCTGATGCTGCTAGTCTGGAGACAACCTTTGGAGAACTATTCTTTATGAGAAGGAAAAAAAAATTATTGGGCACTTAGAATGTGCTAAGCCTACTTCATTTTCCTCCCTTAATTTCAAAGATGGAATTCACATTCCCATAAACCTCACTGCTGTAAAATTCACAAGACAGTGATTAGTATATTCCCAAAGTTGTGTAACCATAAACACTGTCTGTGAAGGAGGGAATCTGATGCCAGGAGGAAGGCAAAGCCCTGATGGAAACAGGCAGAGAGCATAGCACGCTAGGCTGGGAAGTAGCAGCAGAATTCCAGGATATTTTCATCATTCCAAAAAGAAACCTCTTAGCTCTTCACAGTCATTCCGTATACCCCATCCCCTCCCACCCTCCAACCCCAGAAATCAGTCTATCTGTATCCTTATAATTTTGCTCATTCTGGACATTTCATATTTTGGAGAGGGTGACTGACAACATGGCATCAGCCAGGCTCTCCTGCCCCACTCTGTCACAGCCTCATACCTTATGTTCTGTAAACAAAGATAATGCTGACCTTGGTGGCACTGGGCCTGCACGCCTACTTGGCCACGGGCTGTTTTTGTCTGTCGTAGTATATCAGTAGTTTTTGAAGACTCCCAGCTGCTGCTGCCTGGAGAGAATAAACATGCCAGCAGTCCCCACGGCTCCTCGAGTCTTCTTCCAGCTTCCCCTGTTGTGCCTTATCTACCCTGGGTTCAGTGACCAGTGTGAGTGGCAAGACACATATAAAGGAAGTCATACGGTTCATACAGCCTTTTGTGTTTTGCCTCTTTCACTTACTATAATGTAGTCAATGTTCATATGTGTTTTAGCATTCTTTTTTACAGCTGAATAATATTCCATTGCTTATATATACCACATTTTATTTAGCCATGTACCAGTTGATGGACATGTGGATTATTTCTCCTTTTTGGCTGTTATGAATAACATTGTTATGAATATTTGTGTGCAAGTCTATGGGTGAACGTTTTCCGTCCTCTTGGGTAGACCCATAAGAGTAGAATTGTTGGACCATATGATAAAGCTATGTGTTTGAGGAACTGTAAACTGTTCTCCAAAGCAGTTGCACCATTTCACATTCCCCCCAGTAATGTGTAAGGGCTGCAGTTTCTCCATATCTAGTCAACGCTTTTTACTATGTTTTTTATTATAGCCACCAAGTAAATATAAAGTAGTATCTCATGTGGTTTGGATTTGCATTTCCCTATGATTTTTTATGTTAAGCATCTGTAGTACTCTTGCCTGGAAAATCCCATGGACGGAGGAGCTGGTAGGCTGCAGTCCATGGGGTCGCTAAGAGTTGGACACGACCGAGCGACTTCACTTTCACTTTTCACTTTCATGCATTGGAGAAGGAAACGGCAACCCACTCCAGTGTCCTTGCCTGGAGAATCCCAGGGATGACGGAGGAGCCTGGTGGGCTGCTGTCTATGGGGTCACACAGAGTGAGACACGACTGAAGCGACTTAGCAGCAGCAGCAGCAGCAGCAGGGAAAGAGCAAATTAGGCAAGATGGCTGTGGTCAGGTTCTCTCAGCCTGGCTCTCTCACTCTTGCCCCACGTTTAGTAATAATGATTATTATGTAACAGCTGAGATCATTTATGGCACTGTGCAGGCGTGTCACAAGGTACTCGCTTGGCCGCAGGCTACTTTTCTTCTGTAAGCATGTATAAGCTCCAGCTGGAAAGCCCTTGTGGTTGTGTGTGGTCACGCCATGCCGTGTCTGCTGCTACGGCGGCTGGGCCAGCCAGGAGAGAATAAACGCATTTGCAGTTCCTACCGCTCCCCACAGTCTTTCAGCCTCTTAGTTTGTGCCTTGCCTACCATGGGTTCAGCAACAGAGGACACAGTGAGATACAGTGAGAGAGCATCTTTTCATGTACTTGATGGTCATTTGTATATCTTCTTTAGAGAAATGTCTATTCAGAGTCTTTGCCCATTTTAATATAACGTTGTCATTTTAATTGTTGAGCTGTAACTGGATATATGATCTTAAGCCTACTTCTTTCATTATTTTAAATCCAATCCCCACTCATTTACCCTATAAGATAGGTATAAAGAGATAAAACTGAAATCCAGACAGGTGATTTGCCAATTTCATACTAATAAGTGCAGAAGTAGTATTAATGTCCACACCTTCCTGGTTCCAACTCTTTTCTACATGTATTGGACATTTGCTGTTTTTGCCCCAACATCCATTTCTTCCTGTACAGCATCATGATTTTGCTGTAGCAACCATGTCTTTCAACTCTCAGCTCCTGTCTTCCAGGTGAAGCTGAATGCACTCGTGGTTGCAAAAGAAGAGCCAATTCTGGCCTTGGCTAATGGCACAATGTACCTCTGTGACCATAGTGGCTAGTTCAGTGATGGCCATGTGCTTCCAACCAAGCCAGTCAGGGTCCAGGAGATACCATTCTGGTCTCCTGGGGAGGCAGCCCAGCTCTTGTGCTAATGAGGCTATGACTAGCAGATGTGTCCTGGTGTCAGTATTTGAGGGCCAAAACATTCCATAAGTGATATATGCATACTCATGGCATTTTAGCTTTTGGGAAACACCACACTATTTTTTTACTTATGCGTTTGGGTTGGGGTTTCAGTCATTTGCAACCAAGAGAGTCCTCACTGATACAGGTATCCACCAACAGTATTCCATGGGGCCAATGCATCTTTTTCAATAAGTTTTTATTGAAATGGTTATATTAGCAAATCCTGCACATACAGGTATACACTATTGGCATATAGGTATATACCATACAATTTCACTACTTAATTATACTTACATCAACTATACGGACCTAGAAGTTGTGCTGCCCGAAACATTTTAAACGTTGCCAAGAAATCAGCTCACATTGTATTGGTAGGTATCTGTGTTTTAGTCAAAGTGACCCT
This sequence comes from Raphicerus campestris, assembly GCA_006410735.1. Classification (NCBI taxonomy): domain Eukaryota; kingdom Metazoa; phylum Chordata; class Mammalia; order Artiodactyla; family Bovidae; genus Raphicerus; species Raphicerus campestris. The sequence continues at coordinate 1,068,365 of SJYW01027140.1, forward strand.
TCCTTATAGTGAGTCCCCGGATTAAGCTAATGATCAATTTTACTTCTTGGATATTTGATATGTGTTTTTTTCTGGTACAAGAGATCCAGTGGTAAAGTAAACTCAGGTATACAGTCTCTCTTTCATCCCTCAAGGTGGGAAAATAAGTTGTTGGCTACATGTAGGTATATCCCAAGCCTCCCCCACCCCAAACTACCTGTGCTATAGTTAGAAAAATAGTTTTGTATGCCACCCTCTGAGATGTTGTGCATAGTTTGCAGAAACTCAGAGGAAGAGGCGCTGAGCTCTTTGAATGGCCAAAATATGAAAGCGCTAACTTTAACATGAGTATAAAAGCTAATGAAGGTAAAAAAAAAAACAAACAAAAACAATTGTGACGTATGTGGCCTAGGACTTGGACCAACATCTTCTCTTGTTTAGGAACAGAATTGTTCTATTAGATGATGGGGTTCCCCATATTCCAAATAGCATTTCCTAGCTTGGTGTCTTTTCCTGTTTTTATAATCACTGGGTCGTTTCCTTAGCTAGAGTCACTGCCACTCAGACGTGGACCCTGCTTCCCACTCTCAGCCTAAGACTCCAGCTTCCGGCCCTCAGATTGGGCCAAGGGTGCCCCTCCTCCAACTAGGTCAGCAAGACAGGCCTGGGCTGCCAGGGAATGAATGGACACGATACCCTCTCACTTCTCTCTAGGATGGCATGTGTCATCTCAGGCTGGGTGCCTAGCAGAGGAGTCGGGACTCTGGCACTGGTCACACCCACTGACCTGGTCCTGTGGCATGCTGGTAGGCAGTAGGCAGTGAGTCTTTCTGCTTAGGAACAGCTTGCTCAGCTGGGAAAGAAATGGCCTGAGATGTGATGGTTTACCTCTTCTGTTTCCACAGACGTCTTGGCTCAGTACTGCCCAGTCACTGGAAAACTCCTTTCACATCACTTAGTGTAAATGTGTGTCTGTGTGTGCATGCTTTCATGGCCAGCTCTTTCCTGTCTCATGGGCTGTAGCCTCCCAAGCTCCTCTGTTCATTGAATTCTCCAGGCAAGAATACTAGAACGGGTTGCCATTTTCTTCTCCAAGTGTAAATATACTTGGCCATAATTATGGATGAAGGATAATTCCTACAGCAAATTAGAATTCACTTTGTGTTGGGTTAAATTTGTAAAAATAGCTCAGAACAATCATCTGTAACTCTCCACAGATGCTGATAGCTCTAAGTTGCTAAGAGCTAGACAGAGTGAGTATCACGAGGGGTAAGGAGCTGATGAAAGCTCGTCAGACTTCTCAGATGTCCAGCACGCCTCTTGCCTGCACACAGCCCTGCCCAAGTGGGCTAGAGCAGACTGGTGAGAAGTGAGCCATTCAGGCCAGCGTTAAATGAGTGGGTGACCCTAGAAGCTGTGTCCCTGCGGATCAAGGCCCCGCTGCAGCTGATAAAAGGGTGCTAATGACATCCTCCAGCTCTCGGCCCTTCCACAGAAGAAGAAGGGGTGTGGTCTGTAAAGGTGCTTACGGCTGAGCTGGACGCCACCCTCGGCCTGAGTAGGCAGGCTCTGGCTGCTGCCTCTGAGCCACAGGCAGTGCTTTCCCAGGCCTGCCGTTTCTGAGAAAGTTACTCCTTTCAGGCTGCTGAGCCGGGTCTGTGTCACCTCAGACCTCTGTTTGTGGACACGCGTGTGGGTGATCCTGCGGGAGGAACTAGGAGACCTGGGACAGTGGCCTGAGTGATTCCAGCAGCATGGAATCCTTCTGAAACATTGATACTCAAGTCTGCAAGAAGTTCAGAGTTTTCTGTTTGTCACAAAGTATCTTTCTCTCCCGGAAGTCAAAGTGAAGAAAAAAAAATGGCTTGAGCTATTGTGAACTGCAAGAGGCAAAACCGCAGTTAAGTCCCAAGTTATGAACTGTGAGCCTCCCAGGGCCTTCTGGGACCGTGAGAGTCGAGACTTGGGCAAATATATTGTTCTTTTAGCACTCGAGACCCATGGCATCGCCTCTCCTCCATGATCACTGAAGGTTGGTGGGAGGCAGCTCTGGAGAATTCAGGTGACTGCTTTTACCCCATGTCCACTGAAGACCCACTGGACTCTTCTTCAGGGTTCAGCCTTTGGGGATCTTTCAGGGCACCCCTAAGAAAGAGGGCAAACCTCCTGACTTGATCCCCAGAGGAGTGATGGGGATGGCCAGCTGGGGACACGGTCTCTCGTGGGAGAAACCCTTCTCTTCTAGTTGTGGGAACTGGCGTGCTTTGTTTTTCCTGCTGCTTTGGAGAACAGTAAAAAAAAAAAAAAAAAGCACAATTTGATGAAGGAAACACAGGCACCTTACCTCTGTAGCCTTTTCCCCTGAATTTTCTCTGTAACAAAACTTAAAATCTTTAAGGCGTGTTCCAGTCCTGCTGAAAGAATCTTAACCACATCCATGGATGTTCCATGAACATGACATTCATTTCATCCTTTTCCAAATGGACTTTGGAGTGATTTACCAACAAGGCCAAAAGAAAAGGCAAAAGTCGACACATCTCACTTTTAACAACTGCCTTTAACAGGGCAGACACTTATTTTAAGCTGTGGATGTCATAGCAGTTGCCCCATATACGGAGTTGGGAGTGAATTCTGAGTTTGATAACCCCAAACCCCATCTCTGGGCATTAGCGAGGCTTCTCCTGGCACAGCAGTGAAGTGAATACCACTTTTCTTGAATAGGGAAGTTCTTCTCAGTGGTTTTCTCTAAGTCAGTTGCTGTCTGTAGCCCCTTCTGTCCTCAAATGTCATTGTCCTGGTTCTCAAATCAGTGGGCAATTTTCACCCTATTCTGGCATCCATCATCATCTGAGCTTAGCTTAGGACCCCCAGGCCTGTCTATACCCACTTTAGGAGACTCGAACCCCAGTGAGCGTGTGTGGGAAGGAGGGGAGGGAGAGATTTGGGGCACCCGAGGACTGGATGACACGAGCTCTAGGTAATGTGTCCATTTAACACAGCTTCCCAGTATTCTGATGCCCAGTGGAGCCACACACTGACCACCCTCGCCTCCCCACACCTCTGCCTGAGGTCCAGGGCTGTATCTCTTTGCCTCCCCTAGAGGTGCTGCCAGCCCTCAGCTCTAAGCTGTCCCCATGTCTCTCTCCCTCTGTGTCCCACCAACCCCCTGGGTCACAGACCAGCGCTAGGCTTCCGATTCAATCTGATGACTCCCTCCTCCCCCACTCTCCGCCAGACGCCAGCACCCAGGCACTGCAGGCCTACCCGGCTCACCCCCTCCAGCTCCTCCTCTTTGCAGAGCTGAGATGTGGGCCCTCCCCACAGTAAAGCTCTCCCTCCCCCGGAGGTAAACCCAAGGCCTTGCTGGTCTCAGGCCCTTGGCCTGCATGGCATCCTCAGCAACCACAGGTCCTGCTGGTGGGGTTCCTGAGCTGCACCACACCCTTCCATCTATGCCGTGAAACCTCTTCATCACCCACCACCATTTCATCTGGGCTCACATCTCAGCTGGCTGATAATGTGCCAGTTTTAGTAACAGCCTGACGGTCACTGGATTCACCAGAACTCCCTGTATATGTGTTTGGCACTAGTGAGAATTTCCTACCTTTTCCCTCTCAATGCTGCTTCTTGGAAATGGTGCTTTTGTTTCATGTTTATGAGCACCAGCCATTGTCACAAGTGACCGGATATTAACACCATCTCCTTGTTTTCCTGCAGAATTACCACTCAGATGATAAAGGCAAACAGCAAGCAAGATAACATTTTGATATTTTTCCTATTAAAACCAGTTTCATATAACACATAAGTCAAGAAAAGAACTGGATGTGAGGTGGTATTAAAATATGAGAAGAGCTTACAAAGCCCACAGTAAATATCAAGTTACTCAAATTTAGTTATTCTATTTTGCTCAAACTCTTTGTAGCCCCACCTTTCAGAAGCTGGGCTGCTAGCTTCAGATTGGTGCATCAGTCTACATCAGGGTGTTCAGGGAAGTGTGTCGTGACACTCCTCTGGGCCAGGCCTTTCTTCAAAAGTGGGACTCACCAGACTTTGTCAAGACAAGCTCGCGGTGGTAAAGCCTGTCTCCCCCAGAGAGGGCAGAGGCAGGCAGCCCTGGATAGACGCGCTGCCCACGCACACCGCCAGGCCTCGCCCTGGGTAGACGCGCTGCCCACGCACACCGCCAGGCCTCGCCCTGGGTAGACGCGCTGCCCACGCACACCGCCAGGCCTCGCCCTGGGTAGACGCGCTGCCCACGCACACCGCCAGGCCTCGCCCTTGTACTGTGGACAGCCTGGCTGTTATTGGACCAAGTGCCTCTGCCCTCTCCCTCTCTTTCCTGAAAGGAAAGCAGGGCTATGGGCAGTTCTTCCCTTAGGAAGTTAAAAGCCACCAAATTGTAAAGTTTGCATTTTACCTGTCACAACCCAGCTCCTCACAGATCAGCTAATGGATGTGGCTGCTCCAGGCCCAGCTCCACGCTTGTCCTGTGGTGCCTGCTGGCTCTTCACCCAGCTCGGCCTGGAGACAGGGTGGAGGCCATGCCCGTCTTTACCGAGGGAGCACGGGGAGCCAGGCTCCGCTCAGAGCAGCCTCCTGAGGGGTCAGGGAGTTTGTGGTGTAAGAAGCTCACTGCTCTATCGCTCCCACTCTTCAAATAGTACTCTCTGCCCCCTTCCCCTCAAAAAAACAATCAGAGATTATCATATCATCCCTGGCTAATAACCACTGCAGCTGTAAGACTGGCAAAAACTGAGATCCAGGGCAGAAGCACCTCTCTACACCACAACTTTCCAAGACACCCTGCTCCCCGAACCTCAAGCTTCTCACGGGCAGGACTGCCTACAGTGAGAAGTGCATTCTCCGCAAGCAGCCTGGGGTCCTGCCCTCTGCCAGGATCCCTGGGGGTAGGGTGAGGGCTGAGCAGAGGATTTCCCCTTGGCACAGCTTCCAGCAAAGAGACAACGTGTTGTTTGGGACAAAAAACGCTACCCTCCCTATTCCTGGAAGATATGACCTTCCAGAAGTTACTGTCTGTCTCTCTGGACAAAGGCAGGACATTCTGTACCTGAGGAGGAAAGTGGCCCCAAGTTTTAGGGAAGAGTTGGGCTCTGAAGCACTATTCTGAGAGAATTTCCTCATAAGAAATGCCTCTTTGGTTATTTGACAGTGAATGTGCGCCCTAGATTTACCAGAAATTCAAAGATTATATGAATAGGCAGACTTTTAGGGTCTAAATTTTTAGTTTCTTCTCAAGTAATTTCATTTCTTTTCAGTAAAGGAATGTCTGGAGTGAAAGTTAACATATATGCTTTCACAATGCACAAATCAGAAGACACTGCACTGGGATCTAAGTTCTGGTTCAGGAAAACAAGGTCACGGTAGTGACAACATGGTCAGAGCTGAGCCACCTTCTCTGGAAGATGGCCAAACCCAACACTAACGCAGGTGCGTGCCTGGAACCTCTGATGGACCAAGCTCTGCTCTCCTTGAGATATATTCTCTCGCCATAAAGCCAGGGGGCAGACCCGTCTTTCTAAACAGTACTCTCTTGGAACTGTTTATCAAAAATATTTTTATAGTACAAAGACTAGAGTACAAAGGAAAACGAAATAAAAGCCCTTGGTTAAAGCTAAAAAGAAAAAGCTGTTAACTCTGCACTGCTCCAGCCTCAAATGATAGCACGCTGCTGGTCACTCGGAGGTGGCATCTTACCCTGATTTTCTGAGGCATTTCGTTCCAGGCACCACTGTGTCTGGGGCATCTGAGCAACACATCACAGCAGGAGAAGCCAGCTTCACAGGAGAAATGGCAAGTGTTCCCCTCAGACTCTGTCCTACAGAGTCAATACAAATAGCAGGGCAAGTCTGCGTGGCTTGCTGCCAGATCAAATTCCAGGCACGTGGAGCTGAAGTCACCAGTCTCACACCAGGAGCTGAGGGCTTACATGCACATCTCTACGTAGCTCATATCCATTGGAGAAACGGGCAGAACTATGGTGTGTTCTTGAGCAAAAAGGATGTGTAGTCGGTTTTATCAGTTAGCTCACTGTGGTTCTGTGTTGGGAGCACTCTGGAGATACACGTTTCTTGAGATGGCAACTTGAACGTGGGAAGAACACACGTCTCTGATGTCCACAATGCCTTGAGCTCCTGGGCCTGCTTCATGCTTCAGCTGAGGCTGACGGAGAGGACTGGGCTGGGTGGGTAGACTTAAGAGGGCTGCTTATGTGGTATCTCACAGCAAGGAGGTGGTTGATTTTTCTCAAGAAAGCACTCCGAGCTTTTTGATTCTGACAACCACTGGCCATCACCCAGCGGTCACCATGCACTCCCTCCCCATACCCCTCAGCAGTTGCCAAGAAGACAGGTCCACAGGCCTCGGGGACGGGACCTTCCGTGTCTCAGTGGTCTCAGAAGCACCTCTCACCTTGTGCCATGCTCTACTAGGGGGGCTAGCAACAATATGAAGAGCTGACCCCCCTGCAGCTGCACTGTGGCGCTCGGGGTCAGCCTCAGAGGAGGAACAAAACACGAGGCTTTCTAGACGAGGAAACTTCAGAAGGAGGCCCTTTAACAGGAAGTAAAGTAAGAGACAGGAAAATACGGAGCAGTGCACACCAGCGTGTGCCCTGCACCAGTAAGAAGCAGCGCCTATAGGCTTTAGTATGCTTTATGAGCAGGGAGCACAAATGTTATCTAAAAACCCCAGCGTCACCCCAACACAGAATAGCGTGTGATTATTCAGAGCCCACTGGCAAACCAATCCTACCCCCTGGGCCCCGCCTCTTCTCTGGAAACAGCCAGGCTCCTTGGGGCCCATGTTCAGTGGCCAGCTTTGGGGAGGTTTTCCGTGCCGTGAGGCTACCTGGGCAATAAAGCTGCCCTCAAAGCCTCACCTTGGGGGACTTTGTAACCCTGAGCCCCAACCTGTGCCTGGAAAGCACTGCCATTCTCCCAAAATGGACACTGACAGAAGAATACAAAACAAGAAAGGTGATCATAAATCAAAAGGAAGGGACAGTCCACTTAAAAAATCAGGTTTTGTTCTCATCGTACATGTCCAAAGATGGTTCGATTGTGGAGAATTCACTTTCATACACCAGGCTTCGAGGGGACAGAGAGTTCCGATGAAAGAAGTGACCACCTGGAAAAGGAGCAAGAAAAATGGACTTAATAGGTCGTCAGGTCTATACTCCCATCCTGGCTTGAAGGAAAAAAGATGTGGATTATCTTCAAAGCATCACATTTTCTCAAACATGTACATTTTGGGCTCTTATGAAAAGAATACAGGCATCCCTCAGTGTAAGCACACTTTAAATACATAAATGTCAGTGCTTGGATCCTCAAGAGATTAACTACTGGAGCTCTTCCAGCAAATGCTGCCTGGTGCTCTTAAAAATATTCCACTTATACATTTGAAGGGTTCTGTTCCGAGCTAAGCAGGCCGGTAGAGGTAGGAGAGGGCACAGGGTCATCATTTGGGCAGACTGACAGGCCAGAATGCATGAAAAAGTTTCTATCTATATCAAAGTTCCTTTACGTGATTAACTCTACACATGTTAAGACCAGTAATTTCCAGTACTTTCTCAGACAGCTACTGTGAGCTGATCCATGTCTCTAAATAATATTTATACATATGGCTGATTCATGATATTGCACACCAGAAACTAATGCAACATTGGAAAGCAATTATATTCCAATTTTTTTAATGTAAAAAAAAAAAAGAAAATCCATCAGTCACTTGGGGTGGTCTTTTTCTGGTAGTTGATTTGTCTGTCTGGTTGTGGCAGGGCTCAGTGGTGGTGCGTGGGGGCTTGTTGCAGCGGGCAGGTGCTCTCACTGTGCCGTGCAGGCTTTCTCCATTTGCCGCACGTGGCTCCACAGCTCCTGAGCTCAGCACTGGGGCATGTGGGCTCTCTAGCTGTGGCATGCAGACTTAGTTGCCCTGCAGCATGTGGGATCTTAGCTCCCCAGGGAGGGACTGAACCCGTGTCCCCTGCATTGGAAGGTAGATTCTTAACCACTGGACCACCAGGAACGTCCTCATTTGTCTATCTTCACACTAATACAACACTGTCCTGATTACTACAGCTTTTTGAGTCTTGAAATAAGGTATTATAATTGCTGTAACTTTGTTCTTATTTTTTAAATGATATGACAGACAGGGAGGAGAGGAAAGATATTATATAGAGTATAGTTTTAAATGAAACCATTTCATGATCACTTCTTGTAAAGTAGAATAAAATATTTTCAAAAAGACAGGAAAGAAAAAAAATAATAAAAATAATAAAAATTCCAAAAAAACCCACATTTGCATTTAAAAAACTGGGATGAATTAAAATGATGCTTGCCATCTGTATAAGCAGACCTCTTAAGACGAGTCTCAAGTAAGAGATGGGATGTTTGATCTCTGATTGCTGAGTCTCAGCACTCAGAAGAATCTGCACAGTCCAACTGGGCTTAAAGCTTAAAGATTTAAAAAACAAAACAAAAGAAACTGAGAAAAGAGGAAGTTTTCTGCTCTGCAGGAAGAACTAAAGCCTCCAGAAGTGGAAATGACCTAAGTTTTTTGTGTTAGTGTGTTGATCAGCTGACACCAAATCTTTGGTAATGAACCAGGGGTCAGAATTTACTTAGTAATCTACCCAGCTATTACCCAGTTTGCTTGAGAAAAATAAAATATCAAGAGAGGAACACATCAGCAGCTGAATTTTAGAGAAAAGCATGATGCTGGCTTTGCCAAGAAAGTATGGTAAATTTTTCAGCATCTGGAAACACCCTGTTTACTGATTAACTGATTCTTATTATTGGTGACATAATGTCACTAAGTAAATTGTTAATGGAGGTATAACCTGTATACACATGTGCACAATGTATAAGTTTACAGCTAGGTGAGTTTTTACAGAGGAGATAACCGTGAAATCACTGGGTCAAGAATGAGAACCCTACCAGCACTCTGCAAGGACCTCTATTGATCCCGGTCACCAGGCCTTCTCTTTTCCTCTGAGGGAAACCACAATTCAGACTTTTCATACCATGGTTCAGTTTTGCTTGTTTTTAATTTCACATAAATAGAAACAGAGTATATATTCTTTTATGGCTGGATTTTTTCAGACAATATTATGTTGTGACATTCACCTATGTCATTGAATACAGCAGCAGTTTGTTCACTCTCATTGCTGTGTAATACTCCATGGTATGACTGCCCCACAATTTATTTATCTAAACTTCTATTTAAAAAAATAAAAATAGAAGATTTTTATTCTTTAATCTGCACTGTGTCTGAATTGTGGCATGTGGGGTTTTTAGTTGTGGCAGGAGATCTTTTATTTGTGACATGTGGGATCCAGTTCTCTGATCAGAGATGGAACCTGGGCCCCTGTGTTGGTGGCTTGGAGTCTCAGCCATTAGATCACCAGGGCAGTCCCCCAGTCTTCCATTAATGGACATTAGCATTGTTTCCATTGGGAGCTATTATGAATGTTGCTGTTAGGGATGTTTTTGAGTGGGGCTTCCCAGGTGGCACTAGCAGTAAAGAACCTGCCTGCCAGTGCAGGAGATGTAAAAGACTCTCATGGGTCGGGAAGCTCCCCTGGAGAAGGGCATGACAACCCATTCCAGTATTCTTGTCTGGAGAATCCTATGGACAGAGGAGCCTGATGGGCTGCGGTCCATATGGCTGCAAAGAGCTGAACACGGCTGAGGTGACCTGGCACACACACACACACACACACACACACACACACACACACACACACACACACATTTTTATGTATCTCTTGCACGCATGTGCATCCAGTTCTCTTCTGTTTAATCTAGGGGTGAAATTTCTGGGTCTTAGGTAGGTGTATACACTGACAGTTTTCCAAAGTGGCTGCACCAGTTTTTACCCCTAGCAGTGGCTAAGAATTCCAGTTGTTCTATATCTACACTAACTCTTGATATTTTTCTGACTTAAAAATTTTTGCAGTTCTGGTAGGTATATAGTGGTATTTCATTGTGGTTTTAATTTCTATCCCCTGATGACTAAAAAGGATGAGCACTTTTTTATATGTTTTTAGGCTATTGTATATCTTGCTCATCCTGAAATGTTTCTTTTGCTCATTTTGTTATCAGGTTGTCAGTCTTTTCCTTTATTCTGAGTGTGAGTCCTTTGTCATGACTTTATGTAAGTAATATATAAGTACTACTTATTACTTTGCTATAAATGTTATAGGTTTTCTTCTAAAATAGTATATTATGGCAGACAGAATTTCTTAATTTTAGTGTGGATCAATTTATCTATCTTTTATGTTTAGTGTTTTTTTGATTCCTATGTGAGAAACTGCCTATCCCAGGGTTTTGAAGATATTGTTTTATCTTTCAGAAGCTTCATTGTTTTACTTTCCACATTCAGATCTATGTCCCACTTCAAATTCATTTTTGAGTATGGTGTAAAGTAGGAATTGAGATTCAGTTTCTTGTTATAGGGCTTCCCTGGTAGCTCAGCTGGTAAAGACTCCTCTTGCAGTGTAGGAGACCCTGGTTCAATTCCTGGGTTGGGAAGATCTGCTGGAGAAGGGATAGGCTAGGTTACCCACTCCAGTATTCTTGGGCTTCCCTGGTGGCTCAGCTGGTAAAGAATCTGCCTGCAATGTGGGAGACCTGGGTTGGGAAGATCCCCTGGAGAAGGGAAAGGCTACCCCCTGCAGTATTCTGGCCTGGAGAATTCCATGGATTGTATAGTCCATGGGGTCTCAAAGAGTCAGACATGACTGAGCGGCTTTTGCTTTTCTTTATAGATATTCAGCTGATGTACAACCACTGACTGAAAGACCATCCTCATGCTCACTACTACACAGTGCTACCTTCCTATGATCAAGTGTCCATAAATGCATGGTTGTTTTGGGACCATATTCTGTACTATTAAGCTCTATGTCCATCCTGGTATCAATACTTCACAGTCTTAATTACCGTACCTTTATAAAAAGTCTTACCATCTGGTTTTGTATCAGTGAAGAATACTCTATTAGATAAGGAAGGATGGGTGTCGAATTGCAGCAAATGCCTTCCTGTATTTGTTAAGATAAAAATATGACTTTTCACTTTCATTCTGTTAATGTGTTGAATCTCACCGATTTTCAACCTTGAATTTTTAAACTAATTTAACTTGGCCATAATTTTTCCTACTCATATATTGCCAATTCATTTAGCTAATATTTTATTTGGAATATCTGTATCTATATTAATAAAATAAACTAACTTGTAATTTTCCTTTTTGTAATGTCTTTGTCATGATTTGGTGTTAATGTTATGCTGGTCTCATTGCAGGATTTTAGCCCTGCAATGAGGGACTTAGTTTGTTCCTCTTTTTCTATTCTCTGGACACATTTGTGTAGGATTGTTTTATTTCTTCTTGAGATATTATAAATAATTCACCAGTGAAACTATCTAGGTCTAGAGTTCAAATTTTAAAAAATCATTAAAAACTTAACATATAGTCTGATATTATCCATAATATAATATATATAATATTACATTAGTTTTAGGTATACCACATGGTGATTCAATATTTTTGTCAATTATACTCCATTTAAAGTTATTATAAAATGCTGGCTATATTCCTTGTGTTCCATACTCTATATTCTTGTATCTTATTTTATACATAGTAGTTTGTACCTCTTAATCTCTTACCCCTGGAGTGTTTCTCTGAGGGAAGAGTTTAAACGATGACTTTATTACTTAGGTTTAGTAATAAATTCTGGAGAAGGAAATGGCAACCCATTTCCAGTATTCTTGCCTGCAGAATCCCAGGGAGAGAGGAGCCGGGTGGGCAGCCATCTATGGGGTCACATAGAGTCGGACACAACTGAAGTGACTTAGCAGCAGCAGCAGTAATAAATTCGGAGAATTTAGATTTCCTGTTTCAGATTTCAGATTTCCTGTTTCTTCTGTGTCAGTTTTGGTACTTAGTATTTTTCAAGGAACTTGTTCATTTCATTTAAATTTTAGAGATTATTATCACAAAGTTGCCATGATACTCTTTTATTATTAATTTTTTTATTATAGTAAAAAACATAGCATAAAATTTGCCATCTTGGCCATTTTTAAGGGAATTGTGCTTGTGCTAAGTCGCTTTAGTTGTGTCCAACTCTTTGTGACCCCGTGGACTGTAGCCCAGTAGGCTCCTCTGTCCATGGGACTTTCCCAGCAAGAATACTGGAGTGGGTTGCCATTTCCTCCTCCAGGGAATCTTCCCAACTCAGGGATCAAACCCACTTTCATATCTCCTGTATTGGCAAGAGGATCCTTTACCAGTGAGCCACCTTATCTATGTTGCATTTAGTCACTCAGTCATGTCCGACTCTTTGCGACCCCATGGACTGTAGCCCACTAGGCTCCTCTGTGCATGGGGATTCTCCTGGTAAGAATACTAAAGTGGGTTGCTATGCCCTCCTTCAGGGGATCTTCCCAACCCAGGGATCAAACCGTTGTCTCTCACACCCACCTGCACTGGCAGGCAGATTTTTTACCAATAATGCCACCAGGTAAGCCCTTTCTTTTAAAGTGTGTAGTTGAGTACTGTTAATTATATTCATTGCTGAGAAGCATCTGCAGAACTTTTTCATATTGCAAATCTGAAATATATACCCAATCTGAGTGAACTCCGGGAGATGGTGATGAACAGGGAGGCCTGGCATGCTGTGATTCATGGGGTTGCAAAGAGTCGGACACGACTGAGCGACTGAACTGAACTGAACTGAACTGAAACAACAACTTCCCTTCCCCCCTCCTTCTAACCCCTAATAACCCTCATTTTACTGTTTTTATGAAATTTATTATTTTTATTTTTAATGTATTAATACGTAAGCTCTGTAGTGATGTCCTCTTTTTTGCCCCTCTTATTATGGGTCATTTGGGTCCTTTTCTTGATTATCAGATGTTGTCAATTTCATTAGTCTTTTCAAAGAAACAACTTTTACTTGGTTGATTTTTTTTCCTCTTGATATTTGTTTTCTATTAATTTATGATCTTTATTATTTCCTTTATTTGATTGTTTTTATTCTTTGAGAGGAATGTTTACAATACTGATTTCTAGCCTTTCTTCTGTTCCAATATTTGCATTGAAAACCACAGATTTCCCTCTAAAATAGCTTTAGCTGCATTGCACAAGTTTTGGTATGTTATATTTTATTCAATATTTTATAATTACGACTTTGCATTTTTAAAGCAGTTCAGTTCAGTTCAGTGGTTCATTCGTGTCTGATTCTTTGCGACCCCATGAAACGCAGTATGCCAAGCCTCCCTATCCATCACCAACTCCTGGAGTCTACCCAAACTCATGTCCATCGAGTCAGTGATGCCATCCAACCATCTCATCCTCTGTTATCCCCTTCTCCTCCTGTCCTCAATCTTTCCCAGCATCAAGGTCTTTTCAAATAAGTCAATTCTTTGCATCAGGTAGCCAAAGCATTGGAATTTCAGCTTCAGCATCAGTCCTTCCAATGAATATTCAGGACTGATTTCCTATCTGGAGAAGGAAATGGCAACCCACTCCAGTACTCTTGCCTGGAAAATCACGTGGACAGAGGAGCCCGGTAGGCTATAGTCCATGGGGTCACAAAGAGTCAGACACAACTGAGTGACTAAACTTTCTTTTCCTTTAGGATGGACTGGTTGGATCTCCTTGCAGTCCAAGGGAATCTCAAGAGTCTTCTCTATACCATAGCTCAAAAGCATCAGTTCTTTGGCACTCAGCTTTCTTTATAGTCCAACTCTCACATGATATACATACGTTAACTCAAAATGGATGAAGATCTAAATAGAAGAGATAAAGCTATAAAACTCTTGGAAGTTTTGTGACGTTGAATTAGGCAATGGTCTCTTAGATATGACATATAAAAACACACTGAAAGAAAAAATAAGACAAATTGGAATCCATCAAAATAAAAAACTTGTGCTTTAAAGACTGAAAAAAAGTCTTGATGTAGAGAATGGACTTTGGACACAGGGGAGGAAGGAGAGGGTGGAACGAATTGAAAGAGTGGCACTGACATAGACACACTGCTGCTGCTGCTGCTGCTGCTGCTGCTGACTCGCTTCGGTCGTGTCCGACTCTGTGCAACCCCATAGATGGCAGCCCACCAGGCTCCGCCGTCCCTGGGATTCCCCAGACAAGAACACTAGAGTGGGTTGCCATTGCCTTCTCCATCATTAGTCACTAAGGAAATACAAATCAAAACCACAATCAGGTGCTACTTCACACAACACCAGAATCGGCTATAATTTTTTAAAAAAGGAAAATAACAAGTCCTGAACAAGGTGTGGAGAAACTGGTGGAAATATAAAATGCTTCAGCCACTGTAGATAACAGTTTGGAGCTTCCTCAAAAAGTTATGGCAACCCACTCCAGTATTCTTGCTTGGTAAATCCCATGGACAGAGGAGCCTGGTGGGCCACAGTCCATGGGGTCACAAAGAGTGGGACATGACTGAGCAACTTCAAACTTCAACTTTCACTCCAAAAAATTAAATGTAGAATTACCATATGACTCATCTATTCCACTTCTAGGTATAAACCTAAAATAAATAAAAGGAGGGGTGCAGGGCTTCTCTGGTGGCTCAGTGGTAAAGAATCCATCTGCCAATGCAGGGTCCAATCCCTGATCTGGGAAGATCCCACATGCCTCGGAGCAACTATGTCTGTATGCCACAACTATTGAGCCTGTGCTGAAGAACTGGGGAGTGGCACCTACTGAGCCCACATGCCACAGCTACTGAAGCCCGAGTGCCCTAGAGCCTGCGCTCCGCAGCAAGAGGAGCAGTGTGGTGAGAAGCTGGGGCGCCGCAATGAGATAGCAGCCCTTGCCTTCTGCAACTAGAGGAAAGCCCTTGCAACAACAGACTCAGCACAGCCAAAAATAAATACAATTTTAAAAGTATACTAAAAAAGAGGGCTGCAAACAGGTTCCTTTTTCTTTATTTTATTATTTTTGGCTGTGCTGGGTCTTCGTTACTTCGCTTGAGCTTTCTCTAGTTGCAGCGAGTGGGGACTGCTCTTCCTTGAAGTGCAATGGCTTCTCACTGTGGTGACTTCTGTCGCTGCAGAGCAAGCAGGTTCTGCACACAGGCTCAGGGGCATGGGCTTCAGCAGCTGCGGCACGCAGGCTCCCTATCATGGCCTGCGAGCTCTAGGGTGTGCAGGCTTCAGTCCTTGTGGCACACAGACTCCGTGTCGTGGCACGCAGGCTTCGCATCGCGGCATGCAGGCTCCGTGTCGTGGCCTGCGAGCTCGAGGGTGAGTGGGCTTCATGCCTTGCGGCACGCAGGCCCAGTAGTTGCAGCATACACGTTCTAGAGCATGGGCTCAGTGGCAGATGGGCTTAGTTTTTTCGTGGCATGTNGCTGAGCACTGAAGAATTGATGCTTTTGAACTGTGGTGTTGGAGAAGACTCTTCAGAGTCCCTTGGACTGCAAGGAGATCCAACCAGTCCATTCTGAAGGAGATCAACCCTGGGATTTCTTTGGAAGGAATGATGCTAAAGCTGAAACTCCGGTACTTTGGCCACCTCATGCGAAGAATTGACTCATTAGAAAAGACTCCAATACTGGGAAGGATTGGGGGCAGGAGGAGAAGGGGACAACAGAGGATGAGATGGCTGGATGGCATCACGAACTCAATGAACTTGAGTCTGAGTGAACTCTGGGAGATGGTGATGGACAGGGAGGCCTGGTGTGCTGCTTTCATGGGGTCGCAAATAGTCGGACACGACTGAGAGACTGAACTGAAATGAACTGAACTGAACTGAAACAACAACTTCCCTTCCCCCCTCCTTCTAACCCCTAATAACCCTCATTTTACTGTTTTTATGAAATTTATTATTTTTATTTTTAATGTATTAATACGTAAGCTCTGTAGTGATGTCCTCTTTTTTGCCCCTCTTATTATGGGTCATTTGGGTCCTTTTCTTGATTATCAGATGTTGTCAATTTCATTAGTCTTTTCAAAGAAACAACTTTTACTTGGTTGATTTTTTTTCCTCTTGATATTTGTTTTCTATTAATTTATGATCTTTATTATTTCCTTTATTTGATTGTTTTTATTCTTTGAGAGGAATGTTTACAATACTGATTTCTAGCCTTTCTTCTGTTCCAATATTTGCATTGAAAACCACAGATTTCCCTCTAAAATAGCTTTAGCTGCATTGCACAAGTTTTGGTATGTTATATTTTATTCAATATTTTATAATTACGACTTTGCATTTTTAAAGCAGTTCAGTTCAGTTCAGTGGTTCATTCGTGTCTGATTCTTTGCGACCCCATGAAACGCAGTATGCCAAGCCTCCCTATCCATCACCAACTCCTGGAGTCTACCCAAACTCATGTCCATCGAGTCAGTGATGCCATCCAACCATCTCATCCTCTGTTATCCCCTTCTCCTCCTGTCCTCAATCTTTCCCAGCATCAAGGTCTTTTCAAATAAGTCAATTCTTTGCATCAGGTAGCCAAAGCATTGGAATTTCAGCTTCAGCATCAGTCCTTCCAATGAATATTCAGGACTGATTTCCTATCTGGAGAAGGAAATGGCAACCCACTCCAGTACTCTTGCCTGGAAAATCACGTGGACAGAGGAGCCCGGTAGGCTATAGTCCATGGGGTCACAAAGAGTCAGACACAACTGAGTGACTAAACTTTCTTTTCCTTTAGGATGGACTGGTTGGATCTCCTTGCAGTCCAAGGGAATCTCAAGAGTCTTCTCTATACCATAGCTCAAAAGCATCAGTTCTTTGGCACTCAGCTTTCTTTATAGTCCAACTCTCACATGATATACATACGTTAACTCAAAATGGATGAAGATCTAAATAGAAGAGATAAAGCTATAAAACTCTTGGAAGTTTTGTGACGTTGAATTAGGCAATGGTCTCTTAGATATGACATATAAAAACACACTGAAAGAAAAAATAAGACAAATTGGAATCCATCAAAATAAAAAACTTGTGCTTTAAAGACTGAAAAAAAGTCTTGATGTAGAGAATGGACTTTGGACACAGGGGAGGAAGGAGAGGGTGGAACGAATTGAAAGAGTGGCACTGACATAGACACACTGCTGCTGCTGCTGCTGCTGCTGCTGCTGACTCGCTTCGGTCGTGTCCGACTCTGTGCAACCCCATAGATGGCAGCCCACCAGGCTCCGCCGTCCCTGGGATTCCCCAGACAAGAACACTAGAGTGGGTTGCCATTGCCTTCTCCATCATTAGTCACTAAGGAAATACAAATCAAAACCACAATCAGGTGCTACTTCACACAACACCAGAATCGGCTATAATTTTTTAAAAAAGGAAAATAACAAGTCCTGAACAAGGTGTGGAGAAACTGGTGGAAATATAAAATGCTTCAGCCACTGTAGATAACAGTTTGGAGCTTCCTCAAAAAGTTATGGCAACCCACTCCAGTATTCTTGCTTGGTAAATCCCATGGACAGAGGAGCCTGGTGGGCCACAGTCCATGGGGTCACAAAGAGTGGGACATGACTGAGCAACTTCAAACTTCAACTTTCACTCCAAAAAATTAAATGTAGAATTACCATATGACTCATCTATTCCACTTCTAGGTATAAACCTAAAATAAATAAAAGGAGGGGTGCAGGGCTTCTCTGGTGGCTCAGTGGTAAAGAATCCATCTGCCAATGCAGGGTCCAATCCCTGATCTGGGAAGATCCCACATGCCTCGGAGCAACTATGTCTGTATGCCACAACTATTGAGCCTGTGCTGAAGAACTGGGGAGTGGCACCTACTGAGCCCACATGCCACAGCTACTGAAGCCCGAGTGCCCTAGAGCCTGCGCTCCGCAGCAAGAGGAGCAGTGTGGTGAGAAGCTGGGGCGCCGCAATGAGATAGCAGCCCTTGCCTTCTGCAACTAGAGGAAAGCCCTTGCAACAACAGACTCAGCACAGCCAAAAATAAATACAATTTTAAAAGTATACTAAAAAAGAGGGCTGCAAACAGGTTCCTTTTTC
Source organism: Raphicerus campestris (assembly GCA_006410735.1). Classification (NCBI taxonomy): domain Eukaryota; kingdom Metazoa; phylum Chordata; class Mammalia; order Artiodactyla; family Bovidae; genus Raphicerus; species Raphicerus campestris. The sequence continues at coordinate 1,086,341 of SJYW01027140.1, forward strand.
TTTATTTTATTATTTTTGGCTGTGCTGGGTCTTCGTTACTTCGCTTGAGCTTTCTCTAGTTGCAGCGAGTGGGGACTGCTCTTCCTTGAAGTGCAATGGCTTCTCACTGTGGTGACTTCTGTCGCTGCAGAGCAAGCAGGTTCTGCACACAGGCTCAGGGGCATGGGTTTCAGCAGCTGCGGCACGCAGGCTCCCTATCATGGCCTGCGAGCTCTAGGGTGTGCAGGCTTCAGTCCTTGTGGCACACAGACTCCGTGTCGTGGCACGCAGGCTTCGCATCGCGGCATGCAGGCTCCGTGTCGTGGCCTGCGAGCTCGAGGGTGAGTGGGCTTCATGCCTTGCGGCACGCAGGCCCAGTAGTTGCAGCATACACGTTCTAGAGCATGGGCTCAGTGGCAGATGGGCTTAGTTTTTTCGTGGCATGTGGAGTCTTACAGGACTAGAGATTCAAACCGTGTCCCCTGCATTGGCAGGGAGATTCTTATCCACTGTGAAGCCAGGGGAGTCTGCAAACAGATCCTTGTATACCAATTCATAGCAGTATTATTTACAACAGCCAAAAGGTAGAAGCAGCCCAAATGCTCAACAACAGATGAATGGATGAACAAATTGTGACATATATATATATATATATATACACATACAACAGACTATTATACTATTATTCAACCATAAAAAGGCATGAAGTACTGATACATGCATACTATGGTATGGATGATCCTTGAAACACGCTAAGTAAAAGAAGCTGGACACAAAAAGTCACATATTCCATATGATTCAACTTATATGAATGTCTAGGATACCCATGGAGAAAGAACACAGATGAGGTAGTTACCAGGGGCTGAAGGGAGAGTGGTATACAGAATAAGAACTTAATGGGTAGGGGGTTGCCTTTTGGGATGTTTAAAGCTTTTAAAAACTAGATAGAAATGGTGGTCACACAACATCATGAGTATGCTAATGCCACTGTCCACTTTAAAATTGTTAATTTTATGTTATGTGAATTTCTTCTCAATAAGGAGGTATTGATAACTTTTATTCCTCTAACTCCTTAAATTTTTTTTTTGTCTTTTCCCCTCACTTTTACTGTTGGTGTGGTTTTCTTGAGTTAGTGGTTTGGTGTCTTTGGTTAGTTTTGGAAAATTCCCAGCCATTATCCCCCCAAATATTGCTCTGCCTCAATCTAGATCCTTTCCTTCTATGACTTGAATTACATGTAAATTAGACTTTTTCATCATGATCTAAGCTCTTTTATGCCTTTTTCTGTATTTTTCTTTTGCCTTTTTGTGTTTCGGGTTAGCAGCAGCCTGAAATATTTTCTCCTGGCCTGTATTTCAGTTCATAAATCCTTTCTTCAGTGATGTCTAAGCTTATCACGATGGTGTGATCACTCACCTAGAGCCAGACACCCTGGAATGTGAAGTCAACTGGGCCTTAGAAAGCATCACTATGAACAAAGCTAGTGGAGGTAATGGAATTCCAGTTGAGCTATTTCAAATCCTGGAAGATGAT
>SJYW01027140.1:1107257-1140416 GCA_006410735.1 Raphicerus campestris
GAACATTGACATATTTCAATATAAACGTATCTGAAAACTTAATCATTTCAAACTTTGGGGATATTTACCTTTGACTGCAGCCATGAAATTGAAAGACGCTTACTCCTTGGAAGAAAAGTTATGACCAACCTAGACAGCATATTCAAAAGCAGAGACATTTTGAATGTCCTGTAGATGTCTCCAGAACTACATAGGAAGTATTACCCTCTGCAGGCACTGGTTAGTCACCATTAGACTATTACAAGTATTAACTGGGGGCAACTGTGGGTAATAACAGAGTGCCACAAAGGAGTAAGATCTTGGTAGGCACACAATAAACAGTAGCTGTTCTTACCTTTGAAAGTCCCCCAGATACTTGATAGTACCTCTTACATCACCTCAGTCTCCTCTTTTCTAAGGTCCAGTTCAGCTCAGTCGCTCAGTCGTGTCTGACTCTTTGCGACCCCCTGAATCGCAGCACGCCAGGCCTCCCTGTCCATCAACAACTCCCAGAGTTCACTCAGGCTCACGTCCATCGAGTCCGTGATGCCATCCAGCCATCTCATCCTCTGTTGTCCCCTTCTCCTCCTGCCCCCAATCCCTCCCAGCATCAAAGTCTTTTCCAATGAGTCAACTCTTCGGTTGAGGTGGCCAAAGTACTTGAGTTTCAGCTTTAGCATCATTCCTTCCAAAGAAATCCCAGGGTTGAGCTCCTTCAGAATGGACTGGTTGGATCTCCTTGCGGTCCAAGGGACTCTCAAGAATCTTCTCCAACACCACAGTTCAAAAGCATCAATTCTTCGGCACTCAGCTTTCTTCATAGACCAACTCTCACATCCATACATGACCACAGGAAAAACCACAGCCTTGGCTAGACGGACCTTAGTCGGCAAAGTAATGTCTCTGCTTTTGAATATGCTGTCTAGGTTGGTCATAACTTTTCTTCCAAGGAGTAAGCGTCTTTCAATTTCATGGCTGCAGTCAAAGGTAAATATCCCCAAAGTTTGAAATGATTAAGTTTTCAGATACGTTTATATTGAAATATGTCAATGTTCCTCTTAAAAAAGCTTGAGCAAAACAATTCAGAAAGAGAGTAAAATAGAAACATCAATTCCTTTGACCTGGCTTATATATTACCACCACTACAACTCAGAGGAGGACAGCTCCAAAAGAACACTGGAGCCCAGGGGACCTGCTGCGGAGCTAGGACTTCTTGGTCTTCAGTTATGCTACAGGATTTCAGATTTGCTCCAATTCTTTCAACAAGTCAAGCACATCAGATTCATTTCCTCCTGCCAAGACTGTCTGAATCTTAAATGCTAGTCTACACCTCTCTGCAAATTTCAGAACATGATTTCTATGCCTCAGAATCCAGGAACTAAGAAAGGGCTATAGAGAATACCTAGTTGAACCGCCCAGTCAACTCAAAATCTCTCCTATATCATCCACATCTTATAACTTATTCCTCAAATAAAAACATTTCAAATAACTATTTACTTTTCTTATGTTGAGGGAAAAAGAGATTTATGTAAACGTAAGCTGGTAAACATTGAGATTTAATAAGGTTTACTTAAATAACAAAACATAGCAGAAAACATACTTTGGAAATTGAAGTTCAATATAACTTGTTCGGTTGCTCACTTGTGTCTGACTCTTGTGACCCATGGACTGCAGCACGGCAGGCTCCCCTATCCTTCACTATCTCCTGAAGCTTGCTCAGACCCGTCCATTGAGTTGATGATGCCACCCAACCATCTCATCCTGCCCCGTCCTCCTCCTTCTGTCCTCAGTCTTTCCAGCATCAAAATCTTTTCCAATGAATTTGCTCTTCGTATCAGGTGACCAAAGTATTCGAGCTTTAGCTTCAGCATTAGTCCTTCCAGTAAATACTCAGGGTTGATTTCCTTTAGGATTGACTGGTTGGATCTCCTTGCAGTCCAAGGGACTCTCAAGAGTCTCCTCCAGCATCACAGTTTGACAGCATCAATTTTTCGGTGCTCAGCCTTCATGGTCCAACTCTCACATCTGTACATAACTACTGGAAAAACCATAGCTTTGACTAAATGGGACCTTTGTCGGCAAAGTGATGTATGCTTTTTAATATGCTGTCTAGGTTTGTCAGAGCTTTCCTTCCAAGTAGCAAGCATTTTTTAATTTCACGGCTGCACTCACTGTCTCCAGTGATTTTGGAGCCAAAGAAAATGAAATCTGTCACTGTTTCCAATTTTTCCCTATCTATTTGCCATGAAGCGATGGGACCAGACACCATAGTCTTAGTTTTTTGAATGCTGAGTTTTTTTGTGTGTTTTTTTTTGTCTGTAACATCCAAACTAGATGTACATCAGTGAGGATATTTTATTTATTTATTTTCTCTCTCTCTTTTTTTTCTTTTAATACTTTATTCTATTTTACAGTACTGTATTGGTTTTGCCATACATCGACATGAATCATCCACAGGTGTACACGATCTCCCCATGCCAAAGCCCCCTCCCAGCTCCCTCCCCACCCCACCTCCCCGGATCATCCCATACACCAGCCCCAAGCATCCTGTATTCTGCACTGAACATAGACTGGCGCTTCATTTCTTACATGATAGTATACATGTTTCAGTGTCTGAATGCTGAGTTTTAAGCTAGTTTTTTTCACTCTCCTCTTTCACCTTCATCAAAAGGCTCTTTGGTTCCTCTTTGCTTTATGCCATTAGAGTAGATATCATCTGCATACCTCAGGCTGTTGACACTTCTCCCAGAAATCTTGATTCCAGCTTGTGATTCATCCAGCCCAGCATTTCCCAGATGTACTCTGCATAGAAGTCAAATAAGCAAGGTGACAATAGACAGCCTTCATGTACTCCTTTCCCAATTTGAACCAGTTCATCGTTTCATGTCTGGTTCTAACGGTTGCTTCTTGACCTACATACAGGTTTCTCAGGAGGCAGGTAAGGTGGTCTGGTATTCCCATCTCTTTAAGAATTTTCCACTGTTTGCTGTAACCTACACAGTCCAAAGGCTTTAGTGTAGTCAATGAACCATAAGTTTTTCTGAAATTCCCTTGCTTTCTCTATGATCCAATGGATGTTGGCAATCTGATCTCTAGTTCCTTTGCCTTGTCTAAATCCAACTTGTACATCTGCAAGTTCTTGGTTCATATACTGTTGAAGTCTATCTTGAAGGATTTTGAGCTTGCTAGCATGTGAAATGAGTGCAATTGTGCAGTAGTCTGAACATTTTTTGGCATTGCCTTTCTTTGGGATTGGAATGAAAACTGACCCTTTCCAGTCCTGTGGCCACAGTTGAGTTTTCCAAATTTTTCCAAATTTGCTAGCATCTTGAGTGTAGCACTTTAATAGCATCATCTTTTAGGATTGAAGTAGCTCAGCTGGAATTCCAACACCTCCAACTAGCTTTGTTTTTAGTGATGCTTCCTAAGGCCCACTTGATCTCATACTCCATGATGTCTGGCTCTAGGTGAGTGGTCACACCACCATGGTTATCTGGGTCATGAAGATCTTTTTTGTACAGTTCTTCTGGGTATTCCTGCCACTTTGTCTTAGTATCTTCTGCTTCTGTTAGGTTTATATCATTTCTGTTCTGAACTGTGTCCATCTCTGCATGAAATATTCCTTTGGTATCTCCAATTTTCTTGAAGAGATCTCTAGTCTTTCCCATTCTATTGTTTTCCTCTATTTCTTTGCCTTGTTCACTTAAGATAGCTTTTTTTCCTCTTCCTGCTCTTCTTTGGAACTCTGCATTCAAATAGGTATATCTTTCCTTTTCTCCCTTGCCTTTCACTCCTCTTCTTTTCTCAGCTATTTGTAAGGCCTCCTCAGAGCCTTACTCAGGCACAACAAATGTTTGGGAAGCTAATATATAAAAATACATTTACCATGCATTTATTTGCTTCTTTGACTACTATCCTGTTTATATTTGTCAAGTTTCAGAATTCACTAGATCTGTTTATAGTATTAAAAAAGTAAACCACAATTAGTCATGACTGAGTACTTATATAGTATTTCATCACAACAGAAGGCGGTGCTCCCAGATACGTGGACTTTTGATTAACTTGAGTTAAGTCACTATTGTCACGCCCTGGGTGAACTTGAAGAGTGTGGTGAGGGAGGCAGAGTGCTTTCAACCCCAGATGAGCAGCAATCCATGACCCATGGAGGCCTGGGCCAGGGCTGGGTTCCACAGCCCTGCTTTTGTATCTGGCCACAGATCTTGCTCACTGCTTGATCTTGCTCACGGGGTCTCACCAGTGGCTAGACTGGGTCAGTCTTACTGACATCACAGTACACAAGTTCAGTGTAACACTGTCAGAAAAGTAAACTGTAATAGTAGGTAGATGGTATAAGGTGGAATTTACTAGTAATATCCAGACAAATCATTAACATGTGGAAAGACAGAATCTACTCATATAGAAGACCATCTTAGAAACGGAGGGGGGTACCCAGAAAACTGAAACAGAGCAATTAAATTGAAAAGGCAATCTCATTTTGACTGCAATTTTTTGGTGAAAGTGAAACGGGAAATGAGACAGATTTCAAAGAATTAATGAAGAATAATTATAAATTTATTTGCTAAAATAAACTTTCAGAATTAAAATCACATAGGAATTTTTCATCAATATTCTTGAGAAGGAGACATTGAATAAGAGTGCGTATTTATTTATTTTTAGCTGCTCTCAATGGCTTGTAGGATCTTAGTTTCCAGACAAGGGATCAAACCCAGGCCCCCAACAGTGGAAGTGTGGAGTCCTAACCACTGGACTTCTGGGGAATTCCCAACCATTATCTTTTTTTCAATCCTCTAGAATTAAAATGGACTTAAAAAAATTAAGTACTGTTACAAAAAGTTAACACATAAAAGCATATAGGAGAGAAAAACATCATCCAAAATTTTACTAAATTAAGAAAATCGCCATTAATAATTTGGTCACCATCCTTTTATCCATTCATATGTGTGTACACATACACACACACACACTCTCTCTCTCTCTCTCTCTCTCTCTCTCAACTTCTCTAAATGGAATTATGGAAACTGTCATTCAGAGTGGTTTTGACTAAGACATAGAAATAATAGTCAAATGAATAACTGTACTAACAACCCTCTACAAAGGCTAATGGGAGAAGGGATGGACTAAGACATGGATCTAAGATCTATGACTCAGATTCTGAGTCACACATGCATTTATGAATGGAACGCTAACTTACAACAGGCAACATGTCTATTGAGCATTCTCTAAAATATCTGAAACATGAACTGAGCACCTGGCCAATTCTGAGTGGCAGCAAGGTGACTATTAAATTCCTTAACAATCCCCTAAAAGTGCCCAGTGTGCAGCTACTTGCTGTGATTGGTTTTTGCTCATTTGAGAAATTTTAAGAAGTGGGCTTACATTATCCTCTTGTCTGATGAGTTGGTATGGGAATAAGCAAAAGAGGTGACTTCAGGAGAAATAAATATTTCCCTCCAAACTGAGGGTTGATTACAGGCACTCGTGAGCTCTTATGATTCTGTATTCTATTTCATGGAGGAAAATTAAATTCATTTGCCAAGTGATAAAGACAGATGGCCATCTTATTCATAAAACTTTGAAAGAATCTCAGAGGAATTGTTTTGGCTAACATTTATTGAGCACTTATTATGTACGAGGCACTGTGCTAAGCACTTTATATGCTAATTCTTACAACAATCCTATGATGTACTCCTACCATTATTCCTGTTTCATGGATGACTAAAATGAACTTCAGAAAAATATTATTTAGGTCTCACAAGAAAAATATGGAGGAACAAGTAGTCATATCCAGGTATGTGTGACTCTAGAGTCTGAGCTATTAACACCGTGCTATGTTGAAATAAAAGTGCATCAGGTGGGCCTGACAGAAGCAACCAGCTGGTGACCTACTGGATGAGGCTGAGACTACTCATCTGAAGACTGAAGACTGCCAAGTGGCCATGACATCCTCTCAATATGTAATATGTCAAGAATGTCAAAGGGCACTTCTTGTAAGTATCTAGTCAAAAGATCAGGTCAGAAGTAATAAAATCACGTCACTGGAAACGGAAGTTTCTTGCCCATTGTTTCTACAGTTGGACTATGAGCATTTAATTAAATCAATTACATGAGCGTGGCTGGTTGTTACTAATCAACTAAAGTGCCAGGACATAACAGAATACAGAGAGCACAGGAACTCCACCAATTCAAGTTCAAATTTCAGCAGTGTTCCAGGGATGCTTTCATCTTGAATTAGTTTTCATGAATACTGCTTAAAAGAAAGGATGGAATAATATCCTAAAGTAAATGCCCCAAGTGTAATGCAAAACAGATAAAGCCGCCCCCATGGAAATAAGCTACCCCCATGGAAAGCTACTTTTGAAAAATCACTGGATCAAACTGGACCTCAACTGTTATCCAGCCCAAATTTTCCATCCAACAGCTCTGACAAGTAAAATGCAGCTTCTGCCTGTATTCCTGGTCCAGGGCACTCCCTACCCCGATAGCAAACCATCTCACTGGAAAGTAGCCTGCTGACAGATGTTCTTCCTCTTACCAAGGTGAAATTTTGCCTGTCTGTAACCTGGTCTTCATTTTGTCCTATGAAAAGACAGTCTATGCTTATTATTTTTTTCCTGATCGTCTTTCTAATATTTAGAAGTCACAGATATTTTTGATTGCTTCTTTCTTGCAGGTTAAATATCTATGTTCCTGTGACCGTAGGCCAGGGTGCCAGTTCTCCAATGAAAGCTAAGTATATAAAACTCCAGGTAAAGTTTGACGAGCACATGGGGCTTGTCCTGCGGGGCTAATCCCATCAATGATCAGGATGTGGGGATTCTCTACGTACTACAACTGTACTGCTTTTCTTGGCATTTGTTCCATCGTTGATTTATTCTAACCTTGTAGCTAATGAAAGCCCCGAGATCTTTTCTAAAGTGAACAAAGTGAACTCCCAATCAGTGTTACTGTTTGTGAAATAAACTGTTTTGTTAAGTATGATCCCATCAGGATCAGTATGAAATTGGTGGAAGCCAATTCTCATGATCTTTACGAAAATGACATATTTTCTTGGGATCATTTGGCACATGCAATCCAAAAAACAATTTGTTACTTACTCATTAGCATTCAAGCTAGCTGTGGCTCTGATGATCATGTAGCAGAGTGTGAGGGCACTGAGGAGGCCAAAACTGGCAATAATAAACCATTCTTCTGTTGACAAAGGAAAGGGAGGAAATCACTCTGGGGAGAAGACTTAAGTCAAATCGATGTCAACATTTCCCTCAAATGCAACGAAGCAGACGTCAACGAAGGTGTAAGCCAAGACTGGCACAAGGAAGTGAAGCAGGAGGAGGTTTGCCAGAGAGCTACTAAGTGGAGAAGGTTAGTGGAAGTAGTGGTGAAAGCTGCAAGGGAGAAAGGAAAGCATGGCCCAAACATTTCTTCCAGTTAAGGTCCTGAGGTCTGTGAGAGGTGTGGCCACCAAAAAGTGTGCAGTAGAAAGATGTATATAAAATGCACATGGACACAGGTTTTTAAACTTGTTAATTTAAATAACAGTAAAGTGGACTTGCCATACTTATAACCTTTTCTTCTTCACCTGTCACTTCTGCATGCTTTTGCCACTCATTCCTAAAGAAAGGCTTAGAAAGATGGGGCAGCGGTCCCCAAAGGTCTCGTGGGGACTCCAAGCAGTTCACAGGCTGGCCTCCGTGGCATTCTCATCTATATTCTTTTTGTCTATGAGTGGGTTTACTTAAGAGTCTTTTTTAAAAAGGACATCTTATTGGTGTCTCCTGCAAAGAAGAGGACTACCCTTCACAACTCCACCACTAAGAAGCAGCACTGGCTGTAAGGCTTTATTAAGCAGAAGTAGAAAGGGAAGGTTGTTCACAAGAGACTTGGCCCATCAAAGAGATGAAAACCTCTGGTACACAGAACTCTGAAGGTTTTTTTTATCTAGTCTCTTTCTAGATTTAGGAAATGAGTTAATATTTTCCCTTGACTTTTCAAACTCTGTATCATCAAGGTAATATTTCAAAAACAGTATTTACTGAGAACCATAAAAACAACCTGAGAATCAATCTGACTTCCTAAAAGGTTTAACTATAAAATATTTCCTAAAGTATATACAAACTAAGACTGGTTTAACAAAGTTTTACACAGTAAAATTCCCTATATTATTATTACAGGGAATTATATTATTATTATAGTATTATTCCCTTTGCAATAATGCAGAGAGAAGAAATTTATACTTGGAATGCCAAATGTTTATATGTGAAAGCTATATGTAACATGGGTATTTCTAATCTGCTTTCCATGGATCCTACAGCTATGCAACACTGTGTGCACCCACTAATTCTAGAAAAAGGTTATTATACTTTCATTGTATTTTAAAGGTGGTGATCTTCAAAAGGTTGAGAAGAATTGTTCTTCAGGATTCCAGGATGCTGAGTTATTCTATAAGCATTTCTCTGCCCATCTTGGTTTACATTATTAAAATGCACAGCAAGCTCTTTCTTTTTCAATAACAGTGCAGCCACTGCTTCTTGGAATGCAAATTCTTCATCAACAGAGTGAATTTATAAGGTTTTTCTTTAAGTCAAAATAATAAACATTCAAGAACCCATGCAAAATCCACCATTTTAACCCCATATACTTTAAATTAGAAAAAATATATACTGGCATTAAAAAAAGATTAAGAGGTGCTGGTCATCAATTTCAAGAAGCTTAATATAGCATTCATTATTTTCTTCTTAAGACTTTTTTATACATAATAAGCAGACTAACTTCAATTACATCTATGTTTCCAATTTTGAATATAGCATCCAGACATGCATGGTATTTCAGTTATAAAAATTAGTAACCAAAAAGAAGTAAACACCGTCACAGTAATACCCGATGGGCCCAGAGGTATTTTAGCACCGATCCACTGTGTCAGGGTCTCAATCACCTCTGTCCTCCCCAGTGTGTATTTAGCACAGTGCCTTGCAAACAGTGGATGCTGGCTGAATGCACTGCAGTTACTATGGCACTACAGAGCTTTGAGCTTAAAGGAGAAGTAGCTTTGGTCTAATTTAACCAGATGAATTTCATCATGAATTTCATTTTAACATGTACACATTTGCTAAAGGTGATTAATTTGACACATGCAGTAATATTTTTATCATCAAAATGTAAGATTTTGAAAGGATATTTCTATATAAAATATAATGCAATAATTACTTAATATAGTAGTAGGTGCTCAATAAATGTTGATCAATGAAAGACCTACCAATAACTCATTAATAAACAGGCAACCTTTATCTGCTTTATTATTATTACATCATTTAAAAAAATCTAGCCCATAAAACCTAAATGTCAAAACAAGAAAACATGAAATGCTGTTAAAACAAACCACTGGGAAATGGTAAGAAATTAGCCAAAATGTACCAAAGAATAGTTTTACTGATTCTATAACTTAACAAACTCTCCTTGAGTTTAAACAAATGAGAATAAAACCTGCAAAATCATTTTCTAACAATTTTTGGCTGGCTAAAAACATGTATAAATCAATTGAACAGACCACCCAAGTCTTATTTCTTAAGGGAAAAGTCTTTTTGTAATAGTTTTATCTGTTTTACTGACTCTCAGAAGTTGAGAGGAGTCCCATTAGGGTTAGGGCTTGAAGCTATAGGCAAGCACAGCATATACGGAAAAAGGCAGCAGCAGAGTGGTGATGAGGAAGATGGGGTGAAAGGTTGTTAGAAGAGAATAACACAAAGAATGGATTGAAAACAGCCGGCTTGTTAAAGGGTGAATGTCCACTCACACGCCTGCCAGCCCACTCATACTTTGGTAAGGCCATCAAAGCACTCAAAGCATTTTTTTTTCTTGTCAACATTTCAACAATCATGACATTCATAACTAGCCCAGAACATTTTTAAAAAGTAGATTATCTTATGGCTTTTCTCACACCTCTTGTACAATTATACCAAGATGCCGAATTTCATAAAAGTGTAAAATACAGTGAGCAGCAACTGGCTATCTCAAGTGTTCTTAAAGTTGTGAGTTTTAGGTTCAAATTCTGGATGAGTGTTTTACTGTTTCCTGCAGCACAGGAGCTGGAGACACTGGGGCTCACAGTTACAGACACCCGTGGCGCTGGGGATGTCCCACCTCACATCCCTGCGTGCACCACCACCACTTCAAAACAGGCTGATGAGCAGCTATTAAGACAGACCTCTGATCAACTGCTCATCAGATGGCAACTACAATCATTAGGTACATACAAATACACAAGTTTCTTATTAGAAAGGAAGTTTCATGATTACAAATATCTGTTTTAACAAAACCACCCATGACTTTCTCAGTTACAGACTAAGTCACTGGCCCCAGTGGCCGATCGCCTCAAATCTTCACCACATGTCAAGTATCAGCGGCAAGCCAATCCCATGCCCCGGGCACAGGGCCCACTTACTTGTTACTGCGATGTTGATCTCTCCTGTTCGAGGAGTGAGCTCGCCATCCTGAGGAAGAGGCGAGATCCCCGAAGTGCGAAGTGGCTCGAGGCCAAGGGAGTTGTCGCTGGCGAGCTCACCTAGGGCCGATCTTCGGTTAACTGCTTGGGTTCTGGTGAGCCTTTCCATGTCAAATGCTACATTATCAGTACACGGTAAATTTGGCTGCAAAATATTTCCAGGTTAAAAGTGCTTGTAAGATTAACAGATCCTTTTTTCAAATTCTAAATGCTTGACATCCTGTTGAAAAGATTTTATCAGTTTTTTCCATCTGACTTCCTCTCATTTCTCCCACCTCCACATATTGATGCTTTCCATTCTTGTTCAACAGTTTTTATTTAAAAGAAACAGGTGATTTATTCCCCAAAATGATACAAAGGAAAACCAACACCGATTGTAGAGCTGAGCAAACTGGACACTTCACCTTTATAAAGGACAACTTTTTGTGAACATGGCTCACAGGCAAAGAGACTCATTATTATTATTATTATTATAATAAAGTTGACGGTGCAGTGTATCACTTTGGTGCATGTGTTAACACAGATAACATACAATATCCCTTTCACCCTATTAACTGGTCTTGAACTCCTCATATATTTGCTAGTCAGGTTTTAAATATATTTCACCTTTAAAACATAAAGAAAGCATACAACAAAGAGTAGATCAACACTGAAAAGTCTTCTGACTCTAAAAAAACCTGTTTCAAAATTTAAGCATCTAATGCTAAGGGAGAGGGACAGAGTGCTGTGGGGATAAAGGCTACTATCATCCACTAGGTAGTGGATACAGAAGGCCAGGGACACTGCCAGACAGTCTCAAGGATGGCCCTCACCAGAAGGGATTATCTAGGCCAGTGTCAAGTTTAAGAGGTGAAGAAACTACAAATCACTGACATGATCTTTGAAGATGGGAGGATAAATGAGGCACTACTACCTAACTGGATTGCTTCTAAAGCATGTTTTAAATAGGATTATTCAGATCTGCAAAGCTGAAATGAGGAATTCATCTGTTAGGTCAACATAAACTTTCTTCTCTATATGGAGATTATTCAATCACTCTTGAAAGAACTCCAAGGTCCTCAGGTAGTCAACGCTGGCTCACCTGGCTATGGCCAAAGTGCTCCATGTGGCTAGCACCCAACTGAAGCCCCTACCCAGCTGTCAGAGATCAGCTCAGGGCTGGCACTGCCTACCCTCACTGACTGCAATTACCAACATCTAGGGGAGCAAAGCCAAATTCCAGAGGAAGAGACATAAGTAATGGCATGGTTTTATACCATGTACCAAGTGGGCCTTAGAAAGCATCACTATGAACAAAGCTAGTGGAGGTGATGGAATTCCAGTTGAGCTATTTCAAATCCTGAAAGATGATGCTAAGAAAGTGCTCCACTCAATATGCCAGCAAATTTGGAAAACTCAGCAGTGGCCACAGGACTGGAAAAGGTCAGTCTGCTTTCCAATCACAAAGAAAGGCAATGCCAAAGAATGCTCAAACTACCGCACAATTGCACTCATCTCACACGCTAGTAAAGTAATGCTCAAAATTCTCCAAAACAGGCTTCAGCAATATGTGAACTGTGAACTTCCTGATGTTCAAGCTGGATTTAGAAAAGGCAGAGGAACCAGAGATCAAATTGCCAACATCTGCTGGATCATGGAAAAAGCAAGAGAGTTCCAGAAAAACATTTATTTCTGCTTTATTGACTATGCCAAACCCTTTGACTGTATGGATCACAATAAACTGTAGAAAATTCTTCAAGAGATGTGAATACCAGACCACCTGACCTGCCTCTTGAGAAATCTGTATGCAGGCCAGGAAATAACAGTTAGAACTGGACATGGAACAACAGACTGGTTCCAAATAGGAAAAGGAGTATGTCAAGGCTGTATATTGTCACCCTGCTTATTTAACTTATATGTAGAGTACATCATAAGAAAGGCTGGACTGGAAGAAACACAAGTTGGAATCAAGATTGCTGGGAGAAATATCAATAACCTCAGATATGCAGATGACACCACCCTTATGGCAGAAACTGAAGAGGAACTAAAAAGCCTCTTGATGAAAGTGAAAGAGGAGAGTGAAAAAGTTGGCTTAAAAACACAAGATTCAGAAAACTAAGTCATGGTATCTGGTCCCATCATTTCATGGCAAATAGATGGGGAAACAATGGAAACAGAGAGAGACTTTATTTCCTGGGGCTCCAAAATCACTGCTGATGGTGGCTGCAGCCATGAAATTAAGAGACGCTTGCTCCTTGGAAGAAAAGCTATGACTAACCTAGACAGCATATTAAAAAGCAGAGACATTACTTTGCCATCAAAGGTGCGGTGCATCTAGTCAAAGCTATGGTTTTTCTAGTAGTCATGTATGGAGGTAAGNTTCTCCTTAAACATCTTCACTCATCCCTTTATTCCTCACTCTCATCAGATACCTTCACCATTATCTTCACAGAAACCAGTGGCTGTTTGTTGAAATTCTCCTGGCTTACTGATCCTAAGCCTTCATGCGTACCTGCCTCCACCCACCCTTGCAACCTTGCCTCCTGTCAGGACAGAGGACCGCCTCCTTGGTTCTAATGTGCTTTTTCAACCTGGGCCTCTGTGTGCCAACACCTTCCCATCCTTGAGACCTGGCTCTATTGACTCTGCTCCCTCCAGTTCTTGTTCTTTCTGTCTCTGCCCACCAGCATTTCATCACGCTCAAGCATTTCCTCTCCAGTTTGTAGAACTCTCTTTCAAACCCAGCTCCGAAGCTGTGCCACCCTACAGCGTCTCCTCTTTACAGCCAGATTCTGAAAGTCATCTGCACTCACTGTCTCTTCTTCCCGAGTAAGGCAGGAAGAAAGTACAGGTGCCTTTATGTCTGTTTGTCCTTCCTTTTAACATACCTACCCCAAGACTGAACTAAAGCTTTCTAAGGAGAGCGAACCTCTCTGGATTGCTGGCTTCTTGCTGCATGGCCTTCACGTTAATTTCCTGAGAACAGATGGCAGTCAGCACCGCACTGGGACCTCCTCCTTGTGTCAGCTGATCAGTCAGCTACCCTCTGGATGTTAGCCAACACGTCTTAGAAACTGGAATACTGACACCCTGTTTTGCACCTCTTCTGTTTAAAGGTCAGCCACAAAATTTTTAGTGGTTAAAAACACTTTTCAGAAGTAGAGTGCTGCAGCTCGGCTCGTTGTATGTCTAAGATGCCACCTCGGAAGCTAAAGTGGGTCAGTCACCTGGCGGCTGGCAGAGGCACTGTTGTGTTGCCCCCTCCTCAGAGGGAAAGCCTGTTTAACAGTGTCTCCTGCCAGTCCTAATTCGGGGAAAAGAGGAGTTCTTGTCTCTGGCCTTTAGTAATCCTGGATCCTTTTATATTTGCCAGGTTCTTGCACGGCACCAAGAGGCTGCAGAGCTGTGAAAACAACTCGCCTTCAATGTAGACGCCTCGCCCCCTCCCCCAGCCATTGTTCTGATTGCTCTAGCTTACAGTGTATTGCGGAAGTAGGAGAGGGGGAAGGCATTGTGTTTCAATGTTACTGGTTTCGTTCCCTTTTCTGTTCTATACTTCCACATATCCCAAAGTATTTCTGTATCCCAAAGTATCTCTAATAGGAATAAAGGACTTTTCTGAAGCTCTGATACACTTGTCCTTTACACGTTTCACTGTTGCTCAACGCATCACCCGCTTTGCGTCCGTGCACACCGCTCAGCCCTAAGTGTGTTGGGCCCTTTTCTGTGTTTATGTGCGTTTTTATTATTCGGGTCTTTTTAGAACAGTGGGAAGGGGTTCTTTCCAGGTCTGACTGGCCCCACCTGTCCCTCTGAGGTGTCTGGATGCCTTTCATACATCTCCAAGCCCGTAAGAGGTCACTCTGGCACGGGCGTGCAGAGACCTGAGGCACACTGAAGTGTTGTGACCATGTAGCAGGAGTTGTGTGAAATACTGGCACTGCTTTGCCTGGTTGTATGTTTAATACCTTTTATTTGCATATCCTTGGTGCCTTTTCTAAGTTTTTCACTTATTGCTCCAAACAGCCTCACGAGTTAGATGGCAGGCAGCCTTCCCCACTGTGCTTCTCCCCTGCAGTGTTCAGATGAGACAGCTGGTAGTCAAGAAGTGCTGTTTGTCACGGCTCAGGCTGTCATAGGAGCAGAACTTTGCCCAGGAGGAAGGGAAGGCCATGTGGAGTTTGGTAAACAGCAGAGCTGAGGAGACAGAAGCAAGAGGTCAAGAAAACAGGTGAAGAAGAAGAGATCGGCGAGTATAGGGCAGCCCTTCACCACAGAGCTGTCAGTGGCCCGAGGGAGAGTGATGAGCTGGTGTCAGAAGGGCCAGCAATTGAAGAGAGAGGTGTGCTGTGGGAATTAGACTGATGTTTTCTGGGCTGGGTGCAGGAGCTAGACTGTTGAAATCCTGGAAAGAGTGTGGCTGGAGGAAGAAGTTTGGGAGGGAGGGAGGAAGGGGCAGCTTGCTGGCTGGGGTGGGGACTGAGGGTGGGAAAGCCATAGGGTGGGCAGATAGCCTAAAGAAAAAGGGTTTTTTATGGAGAAAACAAAAAAACTTTATAATTTTGAGTTAGCTAAGGAAGAGAGGCTTTCTTTCCCAGCTTGTCCCTAGAGAAGAGTTGGTCTTTGTTTCCCTTCATTACAGTGCTCCACAGGGAACCAGACACTTTCTTTTAGATCAGCAAACCTACAGGGGAACACTTAAGGACCCTGACATAAGAGAAATCCATTTAACTAAAGTTAAAGGGACAGAACACTCAACTTACACAGCTTTAAAAATTACGGGATTAAACCATTTTGTTCGTTCCAAATAACCGGTAATAGAAAAGAAAAGCTAGGTAATAAGAAAAGAGGAAAGCAGAAACACTGGTAAGAAGGGAAGGTAAAAACCAGCAGTGCTGGCTTAAGCCAGGATTTCCACAGACAACTGTGGAATCGGCTCCCCAGCACCACAGCAGCTGCACCAGAGGTCACACAACCTTCTCTTCTGTCATCTGCCAGCTGGCCCAAGTCCTGTGTCCACACTGCATCAAGCTGGCTGAGAGCACCCTCCCAGCCCCTCATCTCTGCCAATGCTGACGAAACCCTCACTGGTCCATAGACCTCCCAGAAACATTGCCAAATAAAGGCAGATGCACCCTTGCAGTGAGGAGAAGCTGTCATTCATGTGAGACCTGAAGGGGTGTGTATCTGAAAAAAGGACTGGAGGCCTTGTTCTTACCTTTCTTAGGCCACAGCCAACACCGTTCACAGCTGCTGGGGAATAATCCCCACCTCTGAAAATACCCTCAGTGGAATTCTGGGGCAAGCCTTTATCTCCCTTTCAGAGTCCACTCTAGATGCAAGGAACAGCAAACAAACGTGACAGTGTGTTATGTATACCAAACGAGTTTAGGTCTTGCCTATGGTTTGATGACTTTCACCCCTTAAGTGAAAACCTTCAGGGATGATGAGGTTCTGATTCATTGCGTTATCTAAGTTTCAGACTGTGTGTACTAAGTCACTTCAGTGGTGTCTGACTGTTTGCGACCGCATGGACTGTAGCTCACCAGGCTCCTCTGTCCATGGGATTCTTCAGGCAAGAATACTGGAATGGGTTGTCAAGCCCTCCCCCAGGGGACATTCGCAACCCAGGGATGGAACTCGCGTCTCTTATGTCTCCCACACTGGCAGGCGGGTCCTTTACTGCTAGCACCACCATTTAGTTGCCAGTATCTTCATTCTCAGGCTTCTCAGGTGGGTAGAGAATCCGCCTGTCATGCAGGAGATGTGGGCAGAGTCGGCCACGACTGAGCACGCATGCACATCTCGATTCTTCCCCCAAAGAGTGGGCACAAGGCTACCGAGGGATGATCGGTTATTTGGGTTGAAACTGTAAGTGTGAATGTTTCTTTGAAATCCCAGTTAAAACAGTGAGTTTTCTGAATCTCGTACTTTTTAAAATCGAAGCTGTGTTTTAAAACAGGTATATATATTTTGAAAAGGTATACATAACTACTTATAAGCTAATATATAAATTCCAAATTAACAACATTTAAAAAGCATATGATGGTTCAATTTGGTATCTTTCTTAAAATTTCTTTTGTCTTATCCCGAGACTGTGCTTAGATAATGGTGCCCGGAACAGCTGTCCTGGCCCCTGTCTCTGCCCCTGCCCCTCCCCCTGCCCCATTGACCAGGACTCTGGGGCTTCCTTGTGGCCTCATTTCAGCTTCTCAGAGCTGCCACAGGGAGGTACAGGAGCTTGAGAAATGATTTCAACAGCTCCCTCACTGTCTTTTCTCCTTGCCATAGGGCACAGGCACCTTCTTCAAGAATGCAAAACCCTCCATGACTTATTTCCAGTCACAAGGATGTGACAGTCCACTCTCTGGAATAAAAATCACCTATTCTCTCTCCCTTCACCATTTCAGCTAAAAACTGCTGGTTAAATGTTATCTGATTCCTAAGCACAGCTCATCCCTAAAAATAGTCCCAACTACCCTGTAACTGTACAAGCATTTAACTTGGGTTGCTTAGAAGTCTTTTTTTTTTTTTTTTACTTATTTTTTTGTTTTTACCTTTGGTTAATTTTTTTTAATTGGAGGAAAATTGCCTGTACAGTGTTGTGTTGGTTTCTACTATACAACAACATCAGTTCAGTTCAGTTCAATCGCTCAGTCATGTCCGACTCTTTGTGACCCCATGAATTGCAGCACGCCAGGCCTCCCTGTTCATTACCATCTCTCAGAGTTCACTCAGACTCACGTCCATCGAGTCCGTGATGCCATCCAGCCATCTCATCCTCGGTTGTCCCCTTCTCCTGCCCCCAATCCCTCCCAGCATCAGAGTCTTTTCCAATGAGTCAACTCTTCTCATGAGGTGGCCAGAGTACTGGAGTTTCAGCTTCAACATCATTCCTTCCAAAGAAATCCCAGGGTTGATCTCCTTCAGAATGGACTGGTTGGATCTCCTTCCAGTCCAAGGGCCTCTCAAGAGTCTTCTCCAACACCACAGTTCAAAAGCATCAATTCTTCAGCATAAATCAGCCATAATCAGACATACATCACCTCCCTCTTGAGCATCCCTCCCCTCCCTCCCCACCCATCTAGGTACTCACAGAGTGCCAGGCCGGGCTCCCTGTCTATCTATTTTACAAGAACTCTTTAAATAATGTTTTAAACAACATTTAAACAGAAGTCCATGAAACTAACTATATAGAATTTAAACTTCTGGTTAATATTTAACTCCTGGTTATTTTTTGAAATTCTGTTTTTTCTGCTTTAGATATTGGAAACAACTGATTTATAAGATATAATTATCTTCATTCTTAAGTAAATTTCCTACTTTTCCTCATCTTTATTTGCAGTTTGGTGGAATAAAACCAAACAGCCAAATACTACTTATCAGTTCTCATTATACAGTGCTATTAACATATAAGATTGGGTTTAGGAGATTTTCTGCCAGCTCTGTTTTAGTACATCCCCAGTATTTGTCTCTTGGGACCAAACAGCCTAACTAAAAATTTCATTTCTTTACATTTTGGCCTAAGAGTTTTTCAGGATATAATTTGTGATATAATTCTCCGTTTTTGTTTTTGTTTTTTTTTTTATAGGCATGTTTTCCACAAATCCTGCGTGGATCCCTGGCTTAGTGAACATTGTACCTGTCCTATGTGCAAACTTAATATTTTGAAGGCCCTGGGCATTGTGGTATGTTTCCTATTTTGTTAATACTTCTGTGTCGTTTTACCTCTAAGCATAACATAACATAGGCTTTCTCTGCCAGATAGTCTTGTTGGTCCAGTACTACATTTTTCCCACATCAAAGTCCAGCCCTCATCAGAGAACTCATGGAAGAGCAGCTGAAGAACTGTGCCAGTCTACTTTAAAGCATGCTTCTGTTGGGTGGTAGGTGTGTGATGAAGAACTAAGGTAGAAAGAAGGATGTGATTTTCCTATATTCCAATATCTTTTTTTTTTTTTTAAAGGAGTAGAATGTGGATTTTTAACTGTAGTCCAGTAGTATTTTCTGCATTCAGTTTGGTTGCACAGTTGTGTCCGACTCTTTGCGACCCCATGAATCACAGCACGCCAGGCCTCCCTGTCCATCACCAACTCCCGGAGTTCACTCAGACTCACATCCATCGAGTCAGTGATGGCATCCAGCCATCTCATCCTCTGTCGTCCCCTTCTCCTCCTGCCCCCAATCCCTCCAAGCATCAGAGTCTNTTAACCAAAGGTAAAAAAAAAAAAATAAGTAAAAAAAAAAAAAAAAGACTTCTAAGCAACCCAAGTTAAATGCTTGTACAGTTACAGGGTAGTTGGGACTATTTTTAGGGATGAGCTGTGCTTAGGAATCAGATAACATTTAACCAGCAGTTTTTAGCTGAAATGGTGAAGGGAGAGAGAATAGGTGATTTTTATTCCAGAGAGTGGACTGTCACATCCTTGTGACTGGAAATAAGTCATGGAGGGTTTTGCATTCTTGAAGAAGGTGCCTGTGCCCTATGGCAAGGAGAAAAGACAGTGAGGGAGCTGTTGAAATCATTTCTCAAGCTCCTGTACCTCCCTGTGGCAGCTCTGAGAAGCTGAAATGAGGCCACAAGGAAGCCCCAGAGTCCTGGTCAATGGGGCAGGGGGAGGGGCAGGGGCAGAGACAGGGGCCAGGACAGCTGTTCCGGGCACCATTATCTAAGCACAGTCTCGGGATAAGACAAAAGAAATTTTAAGAAAGATACCAAATTGAACCATCATATGCTTTTTAAATGTTGTTAATTTGGAATTTATATATTAGCTTATAAGTAGTTATGTATACCTTTTCAAAATATATATACCTGTTTTAAAACACAGCTTCGATTTTAAAAAGTACGAGATTCAGAAAACTCACTGTTTTAACTGGGATTTCAAAGAAACATTCACACTTACAGTTTCAACCCAAATAACCGATCATCCCTCGGTAGCCTTGTGCCCACTCTTTGGGGGAAGAATCGAGATGTGCATGCGTGCTCAGTCGTGGCCGACTCTGCCCACATCTCCTGCATGACAGGCGGATTCTCTACCCACCTGAGAAGCCTGAGAATGAAGATACTGGCAACTAAATGGTGGTGCTAGCAGTAAAGGACCCGCCTGCCAGTGTGGGAGACATAAGAGACGCGAGTTCCATCCCTGGGTTGCGAATGTCCCCTGGGGGAGGGCTTGACAACCCATTCCAGTATTCTTGCCTGAAGAATCCCATGGACAGAGGAGCCTGGTGAGCTATAGTCCATGCGGTCGCAAACAGTCAGACACCACTGAAGTGACTTAGTACACACAGTCTGAAACTTAGATAACGCAATGAATCAGAACCTCATCATCCCTGAAGGTTTTCACTTAAGGGGTGAAAGTCATCAAACCATAGGCAAGACCTAAACTCGTTTGGTATACATAACACACTGTCACGTTTGTTTGCTGTTCCTTGCATCTAGAGTGGACTCTGAAAGGGAGATAAAGGCTTGCCCCAGAATTCCACTGAGGGTATTTTCAGAGGTGGGGATTATTCCCCAGCAGCTGTGAACGGTGTTGGCTGTGGCCTAAGAAAGGTAAGAACAAGGCCTCCAGTCCTTTTTTCAGATACACACCCCTTCAGGTCTCACATGAATGACAGCTTCTCCTCACTGCAAGGGTGCATCTGCCTTTATTTGGCAATGTTTCTGGGAGGTCTATGGACCAGTGAGGGTTTCGTCAGCATTGGCAGAGATGAGGGGCTGGGAGGGTGCTCTCAGCCAGCTTGATGCAGTGTGGACACAGGACTTGGGCCAGCTGGCAGATGACAGAAGAGAAGGTTGTGTGACCTCTGGTGCAGCTGCTGTGGTGCTGGGGAGCCGATTCCACAGTTGTCTGTGGAAATCCTGGCTTAAGCCAGCACTGCTGGTTTTTACCTTCCCTTCTTACCAGTGTTTCTGCTTTCCTCTTTTCTTATTACCTAGCTTTTCTTTTCTATTACCGGTTATTTGGAACGAACAAAATGGTTTAATCCCGTAATTTTTAAAGCTGTGTAAGTTGAGTGTTCTGTCCCTTTAACTTTAGTTAAATGGATTTCTCTTATGTCAGGGTCCTTAAGTGTTCCCCTGTAGGTTTGCTGATCTAAAAGAAAGTGTCTGGTTCCCTGTGGAGCACTGTAATGAAGGGAAACAAAGACCAACTCTTCTCTAGGGACAAGCTGGGAAAGAAAGCCTCTCTTCCTTAGCTAACTCAAAATCATAAAGTTTTTTTGTTTTCTCCATAAAAAACCCTTTTTCTTTAGGCTATCTGCCCACCCTATGGCTTTCCCACCCTCAGTCCCCACCCCAGCCAGCAAGCTGCCCCTTCCTCCCTCCCTCCCAAACTTCTTCCTCCAGCCACACTCTTTCCAGGATTTCAACAGTCTAGCTCCTGCACCCAGCCCAGAAAACATCAGTCTAATTCCCACAGCACACCTCTCTCTTCAATTGCTGGCCCTTCTGACACCAGCTCATCACTCTCCCTCGGGCCACTGNAAAAAAAAAAAAAAAAGACTTCTAAGCAACCCAAGTTAAATGCTTGTACAGTTACAGGGTAGTTGGGACTATTTTTAGGGATGAGCTGTGCTTAGGAATCAGATAACATTTAACCAGCAGTTTTTAGCTGAAATGGTGAAGGGAGAGAGAATAGGTGATTTTTATTCCAGAGAGTGGACTGTCACATCCTTGTGACTGGAAATAAGTCATGGAGGGTTTTGCATTCTTGAAGAAGGTGCCTGTGCCCTATGGCAAGGAGAAAAGACAGTGAGGGAGCTGTTGAAATCATTTCTCAAGCTCCTGTACCTCCCTGTGGCAGCTCTGAGAAGCTGAAATGAGGCCACAAGGAAGCCCCAGAGTCCTGGTCAATGGGGCAGGGGGAGGGGCAGGGGCAGAGACAGGGGCCAGGACAGCTGTTCCGGGCACCATTATCTAAGCACAGTCTCGGGATAAGACAAAAGAAATTTTAAGAAAGATACCAAATTGAACCATCATATGCTTTTTAAATGTTGTTAATTTGGAATTTATATATTAGCTTATAAGTAGTTATGTATACCTTTTCAAAATATATATACCTGTTTTAAAACACAGCTTCGATTTTAAAAAGTACGAGATTCAGAAAACTCACTGTTTTAACTGGGATTTCAAAGAAACATTCACACTTACAGTTTCAACCCAAATAACCGATCATCCCTCGGTAGCCTTGTGCCCACTCTTTGGGGGAAGAATCGAGATGTGCATGCGTGCTCAGTCGTGGCCGACTCTGCCCACATCTCCTGCATGACAGGCGGATTCTCTACCCACCTGAGAAGCCTGAGAATGAAGATACTGGCAACTAAATGGTGGTGCTAGCAGTAAAGGACCCGCCTGCCAGTGTGGGAGACATAAGAGACGCGAGTTCCATCCCTGGGTTGCGAATGTCCCCTGGGGGAGGGCTTGACAACCCATTCCAGTATTCTTGCCTGAAGAATCCCATGGACAGAGGAGCCTGGTGAGCTATAGTCCATGCGGTCGCAAACAGTCAGACACCACTGAAGTGACTTAGTACACACAGTCTGAAACTTAGATAACGCAATGAATCAGAACCTCATCATCCCTGAAGGTTTTCACTTAAGGGGTGAAAGTCATCAAACCATAGGCAAGACCTAAACTCGTTTGGTATACATAACACACTGTCACGTTTGTTTGCTGTTCCTTGCATCTAGAGTGGACTCTGAAAGGGAGATAAAGGCTTGCCCCAGAATTCCACTGAGGGTATTTTCAGAGGTGGGGATTATTCCCCAGCAGCTGTGAACGGTGTTGGCTGTGGCCTAAGAAAGGTAAGAACAAGGCCTCCAGTCCTTTTTTCAGATACACACCCCTTCAGGTCTCACATGAATGACAGCTTCTCCTCACTGCAAGGGTGCATCTGCCTTTATTTGGCAATGTTTCTGGGAGGTCTATGGACCAGTGAGGGTTTCGTCAGCATTGGCAGAGATGAGGGGCTGGGAGGGTGCTCTCAGCCAGCTTGATGCAGTGTGGACACAGGACTTGGGCCAGCTGGCAGATGACAGAAGAGAAGGTTGTGTGACCTCTGGTGCAGCTGCTGTGGTGCTGGGGAGCCGATTCCACAGTTGTCTGTGGAAATCCTGGCTTAAGCCAGCACTGCTGGTTTTTACCTTCCCTTCTTACCAGTGTTTCTGCTTTCCTCTTTTCTTATTACCTAGCTTTTCTTTTCTATTACCGGTTATTTGGAACGAACAAAATGGTTTAATCCCGTAATTTTTAAAGCTGTGTAAGTTGAGTGTTCTGTCCCTTTAACTTTAGTTAAATGGATTTCTCTTATGTCAGGGTCCTTAAGTGTTCCCCTGTAGGTTTGCTGATCTAAAAGAAAGTGTCTGGTTCCCTGTGGAGCACTGTAATGAAGGGAAACAAAGACCAACTCTTCTCTAGGGACAAGCTGGGAAAGAAAGCCTCTCTTCCTTAGCTAACTCAAAATTATAAAGTTTTTTTGTTTTCTCCATAAAAAACCCTTTTTCTTTAGGCTATCTGCCCACCCTATGGCTTTCCCACCCTCAGTCCCCACCCCAGCCAGCAAGCTGCCCCTTCCTCCCTCCCTCCCAAACTTCTTCCTCCAGCCACACTCTTTCCAGGATTTCAACAGTCTAGCTCCTGCACCCAGCCCAGAAAACATCAGTCTAATTCCCACAGCACACCTCTCTCTTCAATTGCTGGCCCTTCTGACACCAGCTCATCACTCTCCCTCGGGCCACTGACAGCTCTGTGGTGAAGGGCTGCCCTATACTCGCCGATCTCTTCTTCTTCACCTGTTTTCTTGACCTCTTGCTTCTGTCTCCTCAGCTCTGCTGTTTACCAAACTCCACATGGCCTTCCCTTCCTCCTGGGCAAAGTTCTGCTCCTATGACAGCCTGAGCCGTGACAAACAGCACTTCTTGACTACCAGCTGTCTCATCTGAACACTGCAGGGGAGAAGCACAGTGGGGAAGGCTGCCTGCCATCTAACTCGTGAGGCTGTTTGGAGCAATAAGTGAAAAACTTAGAAAAGGCACCAAGGATATGCAAATAAAAGGTATTAAACATACAACCAGGCAAAGCAGTGCCAGTATTTCACACAACTCCTGCTACATGGTCACAACACTTCAGTGTGCCTCAGGTCTCTGCACGCCCGTGCCAGAGTGACCTCTTACGGGCTTGGAGATGTATGAAAGGCATCCAGACACCTCAGAGGGACAGGTGGGGCCAGTCAGACCTGGAAAGAACCCCTTCCCACTGTTCTAAAAAGACCCGAATAATAAAAACGCACATAAACACAGAAAAGGGCCCAACACACTTAGGGCTGAGCGGTGTGCACGGACGCAAAGCGGGTGATGCGTTGAGCAACAGTGAAACGTGTAAAGGACAAGTGTATCAGAGCTTCAGAAAAGTCCTTTATTCCTATTAGAGATACTTTGGGATACAGAAATACTTTGGGATATGTGGAAGTATAGAACAGAAAAGGGAACAAAACCAGTAACATTGAAACACAATGCCTTCCCCCTCTCCTACTTCCGCAATACACTGTAAGCTAGAGCAATCAGAACAATGGCTGGGGGAGGGGGCGAGGCGTCTACATTGAAGGCGAGTTGTTTTCACAGCTCTGCAGCCTCTTGGTGCCGTGCAAGAACCTGGCAAATATAAAAGGATCCAGGATTACTAAAGGCCAGAGACAAGAACTCCTCTTTTCCCCGAATTAGGACTGGCAGGAGACACTGTTAAACAGGCTTTCCCTCTGAGGAGGGGGCAACACAACAGTGCCTCTGCCAGCCGCCAGGTGACTGACCCACTTTAGCTTCCGAGGTGGCATCTTAGACATACAACGAGCCGAGCTGCAGCACTCTACTTCTGAAAAGTGTTTTTAACCACTAAAAATTTTGTGGCTGACCTTTAAACAGAAGAGGTGCAAAACAGGGTGTCAGTATTCCAGTTTCTAAGACGTGTTGGCTAACATCCAGAGGGTAGCTGACTGATCAGCTGACACAAGGAGGAGGTCCCAGTGCGGTGCTGACTGCCATCTGTTCTCAGGAAATTAACGTGAAGGCCATGCAGCAAGAAGCCAGCAATCCAGAGAGGTTCGCTCTCCTTAGAAAGCTTTAGTTCAGTCTTGGGGTAGGTATGTTAAAAGGAAGGACAAACAGACATAAAGGCACCTGTACTTTCTTCCTGCCTTACTCGGGAAGAAGAGACAGTGAGTGCAGATGACTTTCAGAATCTGGCTGTAAAGAGGAGACGCTGTAGGGTGGCACAGCTTCGGAGCTGGGTTTGAAAGAGAGTTCTACAAACTGGAGAGGAAATGCTTGAGCGTGATGAAATGCTGGTGGGCAGAGACAGAAAGAACAAGAACTGGAGGGAGCAGAGTCAATAGAGCCAGGTCTCAAGGATGGGAAGGTGTTGGCACACAGAGGCCCAGGTTGAAAAAGCACATTAGAACCAAGGAGGCGGTCCTCTGTCCTGACAGGAGGCAAGGTTGCAAGGGTGGGTGGAGGCAGGTACGCATGAAGGCTTAGGATCAGTAAGCCAGGAGAATTTCAACAAACAGCCACTGGTTTCTGTGAAGATAATGGTGAAGGTATCTGATGAGAGTGAGGAATAAAGGGATGAGTGAAGATGTTTAAGGAGAATAGATACCCCTGGATGTGCTGCTTGAGGAGAAGGGAGAAATGACCAGGGAAAAAGAGGGGCTCTGGGCAGTGTTCCAGGCCCAGCTAGCCTTCCAGGCACCAGAGCTGTCCGGCAACCAGAGCTACAGGAAGACACAGTCAAGTCACACATCAGACCAGTTTTAATGACCCACAGACGACAGAGGGGAGGCCGAGTATCTGAGGGAGAGAGAACAGAGCAAGCAGTGCACAAGAGCTGTTAATTCAAAGGAGCTTGAGAGGGATCCATGGGCAACAGGCTTGCAGAAGACGTGGAGTAAAGATGAGCATTTGTGTGGAGCCATTCTCTAGGTTGGAGAAGGCAATGGCGCCCCACTCCAGTACTCTTGCCTGGAAGACCCCATGGACGGAGGAGCCTGGTAGGCTGCAGTCCATGGGGTTGCTAGGAGTCGGACACGACTGAGCGGCTTTGCTTTCACTTTTCACTTTCATGCGTTGGAGAAGGAAATGGCAACCCACTCCAGTGTTCTTGCCTGGAGAATCCCAGGCATGAGGGAGCCTGGTGGGCTGCCGTCTGTGGGGTCGCACAGAGTTGGACACGACTGAAGTGATTTACAGCAGCAGCAACACTGTCTAGGTGAGGCGTCCTCAACTGGAGGCATACGTGGTTGTCAATGGCCATGTGTGAGGGGTGTTACTGGCACCTACTAAGTGGAGCCAAAGATACTGCTAAGTAACTCGCAGTGCAGGGGGAGCCCCTCAAGCCTGCCCAACAAAGCAATGTCTGGTCCCGAATGTCTACACTGCCCAGGTGGAAAGACCTTGCTCTAGGTAAACAACTGTCAACTTGGGTCATACAAAAGGCTGACTGATTGCAAAGTTAGGTTTTACTACACCTCAGAATCATGCTGTTGTCACCATTTCAGTTAGATGAAATGTTTTGCTGAGCAGGCTGTGCAACACAGAGAAAGCTACAACTAGCTTCAAAGTATAAGGGGCAGTGTCATCTAGACAGTGATCTAGGAATAAAAGACAACCCTGTGAGCAGTGTCTTAATCACAGGTGCCAAAAAATGCTATGTTTGTCAAATTCTAATACTTGAAAGCAGACAACAAATACAACAGTTGAGATCCCCTCCTTTGGTGGTAGGTCAAATTCTAAGAAATATCTAAGATCAAGCACAGCTCTACATTTCAATAGATGGCATGGCCTTGCAGCAGAGTCACCCCTGGTACTTAATAAAAACAAACAAGCCTGGGGCTCCCCTCAGTATATATTTCTGAAAGCTCCCCATTGATTCTTGACCTTTGGAAGGAAAAAAAGAGAACTAGGAATGAAACTCTAGAAAAGCCAATTTTTGAAGGACAGAAAGAATATGGAACAAATTTCCCAGCACAATCTAGTTTCAGCTGAGGCTTCCCTGAGGAAAACAGTCACCTTACTAATGACCATTAACAGCTTTGGAAGCCTTCATCCTTAGGTCCCAGACAGTCCTAGGGGCCCCTGGACTGAGACAGGAAGACAGAGAATCTGCAAAGACTTGACCGCTTCCTGGCTATTCCAGTTTCAAAAGATATCTGTGCAGGTAAAAACAGTTTTTAAAAGCAAGTAAGAGCTGATTATGCTTTATAAAGTATCCCACTACTGTTTCCCCTGATTTGAATGTGGAGGGGCAGTGGTTAGGGGTGCTGACACCTACTGGAGTTGAAAATCTACATATAACCTTACAGTCAGCCCTCTGTATTCGTGGGCTTCCCCGCTGGCTCAGATGGTAAAGAATGTGTCTCCAACGCAGGAAATTCGATCCCTGGGTTGGGAAGATCCCCTGGACAAGGGAATGGCTACCCACTCCTGCGAAATCCCACAGAGAGAGGAGCCTGGTGGGCTACAGTCCAAGGGGTTGCAGAGTCATACACGACTAAGTGACTAGCGCTTCCACTTTCTTTTTTTCTGTATTCGTGGTTCTGTACATTCAACCATCAGCTGATCACCTATTACTACAGTATTTATTACTGAAATAAGTCAACTGGTGCAATCCAAACCTGCATTGTACAGGGGTCAACTGTGTTTGTATGTATATTTCCTTTAGCTTCATGGTTTTAGATCTGAAAAACTATAATTAGATGATTTAATTTTCTACAGGACAGCTGTCATTTAGTTTTATAGGGTTCCCTTAATATGTAAACTAAATGACATGACTTCCAGAATCCTGGTTTTTCCATTTCCATATATGGAATTATTCATAAGTTGTGATTTAAAGAAACCCAGATCTCTCTGGATTCTAAATGTATAACTTTGTGAATAAGTAAATTAACGCCAGTAGCCTCAGAGAGACAACTGCTACTGATTATTTTATTCATTCACGTGTTCCATATTATTAGAAGGTAAGAGATATGTGAATGAGTTTTCAATGAGAAGAGAAGGCTTTTGATTTTAGGCTTCTCGGTAGGTGACTTCGTATTTTTTCCAATCAATGTTCAGACTGTGTATCTTAACGTCTCATACCCCGGAGCTTGGCATAGCACCATGGTAGAAGTCCACATGCTCTTTTGGGGGCACCAGAGTGCAGGCGAACATCCTCCTTTTTGAGGGAGGCATGTGGCCCTATGTAAAGAGTAGAAATAATGCAGAAGGCCATTTTTTATACCCGCGCTGCTGAGTCGCGTGGCCCTGACCCCGGAAGCTCCACTACTGGCTTCCCCACACCTCCCTGGACAGCGGGGAGAACGCAGATGCAAACCGCACAGAGCAGAGTGCCTGACCTGGGGCAGGCTCACAGCATGTAGCGGCCCCCCCGCTGCACACAGCCACGGCCGGTCAAAGGCTTAACCCGAGCCCCAGAGTTCTGGGTGTTGCTCAGCTGCCCACTCACGTCTGACTGTGACCCCATGAACTGCAGCATGCCAGGCCCCCTGTCTCTCACCATCTCCTGAAGTTTTCCCAAGTTCATGTTCACTGCATCAGTGATGCCATCCAACCATTCACCGTTAGGATCAGTCTTTCCAGTGAATATTCAGGCCTTAAGATTGACTGGTTTGATTTCCTCACTGTCCAAGGAACTTCCAGGAGTCTTTTCCAGCATCACACTTTGAAGGCATAAATTCTTTGGCGTTCTGCCTTCTTTACGGTCCAGCTTTCACAACCATACCTTTTCACTGGGAAGATCATAACCTTGACTATATGGACTCCTGTCAGCAGAGTAATATCCCTGCTTTTCAACACATTGTCTCAGTTTGTCGTCGCTTTCCTGCCAAGAAGCAACAGTCTTCTGATTTCATGGCTGCAGTCGCCATCTGCAGTGATTTTGGAGTCCAAGAAGAGGAACTATGTCACTACTTTCATCTTTTCCCTTTCTATTTGCTATACAGTAATGGAGCCGGATGCCATGATCTTAATTTAATATTTGGTCTTAAGGTGGCTCTTTTACTTTACTTTCCTCCTTAACCGTTATCAAGAGGTTCTTTAGTTCCTCTTCACTTTCTGCCACGTGGCCTAGTGGTAAAGAAGCTGCCTGCCAAAGCAGAGTTTGGGTACCCAGTACCAAGTGGACACTGCTGAGGCTTTATTGGAGGGACTAGTGATGAACCCTTGATCTGAGAAGGAGACGGTCAGTGGCTAGATCTGAAACCCACAGAAATCAAGGAAATACAAATTCTTGACCTTACTGCTTTTAGGCTACTGATGCACCCTACCCATTTTTCTCTTAACTAGAGAAGGTTTGCAGTCAGTTCTTGCTGAAGTCTGCAGTTAGAGCTGCCAGGGCCACAAGACTCAGAAATGTCAGGGCCAGCATAAAGATGTCCTTCTGTATTATTTCTGTTTACCACTACGTTCGGTGTGCAGCCAGGCCTCTTCCTACCAGAAAAGTTGTGGGTAAGAATGGCTCTCAAAAGTAAATGGATACCCACTCCAAAAGGGAGCTACACAAATCACATTAGTACCATCCTATTTTAACCGAAGAAAGCCGACATACTTGCAGGGCAGAATCCGGACAACATCATTCTGTTTATAGCTTTCTATGCAGACTGCACAATGATCAAAGTCTGGGTCCGTTTCCTGAAACGCAAAGCATGGGAACAAAAGTTACACTCTATTCCTAAAAGTACCTAAATGGAGGACATACAATCCAGCTAAAATTTCTCCTGTAGCAACTATGGCAAACAGGTGATTATAGAATGAAAGGTTATAAAAAATGTAATATGTTTCCAACTGCTTAACTGTGTCAACCCCAACTGTATGCAGGCCAAACTACAGTATAACAATTATTACTAATTCTGTTTGTGAAATATCTTAGAAATGAGAATAATAACGTTTTTCAACATTCAAATCAGCCATCACCTTGGATCATCTTCTCCCCACCACGGCTGCGTCAGTATTCTGAGTATGTTTTTCTCACCAGGACACTCATCTCACCACAGAGTTAAGTACCGGCAGGAAAGATGGTGAGCCACCACAAGACCTGCCCCAAGGATGGGAGATATGGGACACAGAACAGCCGTGGATTCGACTCTATACTAGGTCTTGATCAAGGTTCAGGAAGAGTCTGCCGGATGCTTGGTCAGCAAGGGTAACTGATCTCTGCCTCCTCTGGACTGGGGAAGGGCTTCCCTGTCTGTCATTAGCAGAGCACTACCAGGAAAGACAACACTGCTTGCTGAGTCACTGGCCCTTGGACTGAAACTCAGCAAGACAACTGTTGACAGGTCTAGGAGACACAAACTAAGAAAAAGTGTTGGCTTTAATAAGGAAAGATGGCCAGCATGGGGGACAAAGTAGGATGGATAAGGTGAATGAGCTCCAGAGAAATTCAAATTAATGTGGCAGCTGAAGGCTATCAGATCAAAAAAGCATTTATTTAGGGGTGATCACTCCTCTGGCATGAAGTACAGTTGTTGAGATATTGCACATATTTTCTGCAAATATTTTTAGTGTTTTCTTTCGTGTACCATGAAGTTTACTGAAAATATTTCTACCTTTTGGAGCTGTGACAAGGGAAACTAGATGTAGGGTGTCAAGGAAGTGTTAATAAAAAAATGAGTAAAGTCAAGAAAGTGATAAAACTTAAGAGGATGGAGAATTATCTGTAATTATCCTTCCAGAGTTCTTCGATAAAAAAATTAGTTGGTTTTTAGCAGAAGACAGGTTTGGTTTTTATGCCTTCAGAGATACAATTTTTAAATTCTAGGTAGCCTTGAGTATATTGAATATAGGAGCTCATATTAAGTTGCTATTTTTGTCCACAGAAAGCAGAAGCAGGACTTCACCAAGTTTTGTGATCTGACTAAAGAACTGAGGTTAGCAATTTGAGCCATAGATAGCTTCTATCACGGCCCCGTAAGCTTCTGGGACCAACTCTAGCAAACTGCACCCTTCTTTCAAACTGCTTAGCCAACTGTAGAGGAAGTGCCATGTTCACCACCAACCTCTGAATGTGGGTCTCCAGTTCTCCACGAACTGTCAAGAATTAAAACATAAAACAGAGATGCAAAGTCTTAGAAAGCACAGGAAGAGAATGCACATTCCTGGCTCTTTATAGAAGAACCCCAAACTACGCTATGTTTTAGCAGAAGAAAAGTGTTGAAGAGCACAGCTAGGGAAATTATAAGTAGTCCAGTGAAGCTAATGATGATAAGAACATTAAAAGTCCAGGAAAACTGGAAAACTGTATGGAGGATCTCCAGATGACAGGCATACTAAGAATAAGATTTCCAAGAGGAGTTAGTTTACAATAAAGCATTAGATAGTATGCTTGAAGTAAAAGGAAAACTTAACGGAGGAGACACAAATGGTCAGTATGTATTGTCATCTACCAAATAAAAAGCAAAATACTTTACTGTTTTTATAGTGAAGTGATTTCATTACTGTTACCTTATCGCCCTTTTTCACTGTCCTGGTTGTCAACTTGCTGATGGCTTTCTTGGCTGCATCTCCAAGACGACGCTATGAAAACAGCAAAGAAAAACAGATGTTAAGTGCAAAATCTCTGGATTTTTCTTATTTCAACAAACTTTATTATAATTTTTACTGAGTTATAATAGATATATACATTATATTAATTTCAGGTATGCAACATAACGATTCAACACTTGTATATGTTTTGAAATGATCACAGTAACTCAATATCTATCACAGACAGACCTTTTTCCTTCTTGTGATAACTTTTAAGATATACTCTAGATGATATTCTTTATTTTTAAATACATATATAAAGTCCTATTATCCTACATTACTTTCCAAGTCATATCATATTAAAGGATTCCAAGAAAGCAATTAAAAAGTTAGAAAAACTGGCAGTTTCCCCACAGATTTAGCATTCTGGTAAAAGTGTATATAGTAAAAAAAAAAAAAAAAAAAAAGCCAGGTGTCATAATCACCATGCATTTTGTATCTAACAAACATTTCAAACATTATCAGTATCTAGTTCTTATACACGTCAGAGCCACTGCCACTGTTCCAATAACTTTCTTATTCTGCTCCACGGGTGACACACTAATTATTAGACATACAAGCTCTGTCTTTCTGAAAGGATATCTCTAAAACTCCTTAAAACTGCTTATCAATATCAGTGTGTGGGGGAAGGGATGCAGTCATGAGCTCTGCTTCTGATGGCCACTGCTATGCTTCACGATCTTAGGAAGGTACATTCACCTTTCTGAGCTTGAGTTTTTCTCATTTATTTAAGAGAGTTAAATCAGGGAAATCTCTAAGGCTTGGAAAAGAGTAGGAAGGAGTTAGATAAGGAAAGCACTAGGACAGGAAGGGGGATTCTGGACCAAGGACTAGTCCAGTAAAGACAAACAGGTAAGAGGCACAGGTATGTGAGGGAAATTACAGATTGATATAACTGTAACTATGGTGAGCATATATTTTATTACTCAAATTAGAATGTTCTGAGATGAGAGGATCCTGCGACAATACGTGCAAACCAGGACTGCAGGCACACTGGGACAGATGGTCACCTTGCATATAACCAGATCCTAAACTGTGATAGGAGGCAGATGATGGGGCTGTAGTACTATGATAAGAGGCTAACACAAGGGAGACCTTGGATTTTATCCTGAGGATGAAACACAAACAGAAAATTTTAGGAGGAACTTCAAAGTCCACAAAAGAAAAAAGAATTTAATGAACCTTTAAAGTACTCATCATTGAGTTTCAATTATCAATATTTCACTATATTTTTCATCTATTCCCCTCATTATTGTCCTAGAGGATTTCAAAGGCACATCACAAGCACTGTATGCTTTCACCCATAAACTCATACCAAGTGAACTACATCTAACAGATACGGGCTTTTGTTTGGTGCTACTGTTATTACCTAACAAAATTAACAATAATTAATCAACATAAGGCTCTTTAGTTCCTCTTCACTTTCTGCCATAAGGGTGGTATCATCTGCAAATCTGAGGTTATTGATATTTCTCCTGGAAATCTCGATTCCAGCTTGTGTTTCTTCCAGCCCAGCATTTCTCAAGTGAAAGAGGAAAGCGAAAAAGTTGGCTTAAAGCTCAACATTCAGAAAACAAAGATCATGGCACCCAGTCCCATCACTTCATGGGAAATAGATGGGGAAACAGTGTCAGACTTTATTTTTTGGGGCTCCAAAATCACTGCAGATGGTGACTGCAGCCATGAAATTAAAAGACGCTTAATCTTTGGAAGAAAAGTTATGACCAACCTAGATAGTATATTCAAAAGTAGAGACATTACTTTGCCAAGTAAGGTCCGTCTAGTCAAGGCTATGGTTTTTCCTGTGGTCATGTATGGATGTGAGAGTTGGACTATGAAGAAGGCTGAGCGCTGAAGAATTGATGCTTTTGAACTGCGGTGTTAGGGAAGACTCTTGACAGTCCCTTGGACTGCAGGAAGATCCAACCAGTCCATTCTAAAGGAGATCAACCCTGGGATTTCTTTGGAAGGAATGATGCTAAAGCTGAAACTCCAGTACTTTGGCCACCTCATGCCAATAGTTGACTCATTGGAAAAGACTGTGATGCTGGGAGGGATTGGGGGCAGGAGGAGAAGGGGCTGACAGAGGATGGGATGGCTGGATGGCA
>SJYW01027140.1:1141487-1160801 GCA_006410735.1 Raphicerus campestris
AAAAAAAAAAAAAAAAAAAAAGCCAGGTGTCATAATCACCATGCATTTTGTATCTAACAAACATTTCAAACATTATCAGTATCTAGTTCTTATACACGTCAGAGCCACTGCCACTGTTCCAATAACTTTCTTATTCTGCTCCACGGGTGACACACTAATTATTAGACATACAAGCTCTGTCTTTCTGAAAGGATATCTCTAAAACTCCTTAAAACTGCTTATCAATATCAGTGTGTGGGGGAAGGGATGCAGTCATGAGCTCTGCTTCTGATGGCCACTGCTATGCTTCACGATCTTAGGAAGGTACATTCACCTTTCTGAGCTTGAGTTTTTCTCATTTATTTAAGAGAGTTAAATCAGGGAAATCTCTAAGGCTTGGAAAAGAGTAGGAAGGAGTTAGATAAGGAAAGCACTAGGACAGGAAGGGGGATTCTGGACCAAGGACTAGTCCAGTAAAGACAAACAGGTAAGAGGCACAGGTATGTGAGGGAAATTACAGATTGATATAACTGTAACTATGGTGAGCATATATTTTATTACTCAAATTAGAATGTTCTGAGATGAGAGGATCCTGCGACAATACGTGCAAACCAGGACTGCAGGCACACTGGGACAGATGGTCACCTTGCATATAACCAGATCCTAAACTGTGATAGGAGGCAGATGATGGGGCTGTAGTACTATGATAAGAGGCTAACACAAGGGAGACCTTGGATTTTATCCTGAGGATGAAACACAAACAGAAAATTTTAGGAGGAACTTCAAAGTCCACAAAAGAAAAAAGAATTTAATGAACCTTTAAAGTACTCATCATTGAGTTTCAATTATCAATATTTCACTATATTTTTCATCTATTCCCCTCATTATTGTCCTAGAGGATTTCAAAGGCACATCACAAGCACTGTATGCTTTCACCCATAAACTCATACCAAGTGAACTACATCTAACAGATACGGGCTTTTGTTTGGTGCTACTGTTATTACCTAACAAAATTAACAATAATTAATCAACATAAGGCTCTTTAGTTCCTCTTCACTTTCTGCCATAAGGGTGGTATCATCTGCAAATCTGAGGTTATTGATATTTCTCCTGGAAATCTCGATTCCAGCTTGTGTTTCTTCCAGCCCAGCATTTCTCAAGTGAAAGAGGAAAGCGAAAAAGTTGGCTTAAAGCTCAACATTCAGAAAACAAAGATCATGGCATCCAGTCCCATCACTTCATGGGAAATAGATGGGGAAACAGTGTCAGACTTTATTTTTTGGGGCTCCAAAATCACTGCAGATGGTGACTGCAGCCATGAAATTAAAAGACGCTTAATCTTTGGAAGAAAAGTTATGACCAACCTAGATAGTATATTCAAAAGTAGAGACATTACTTTGCCAAGTAAGGTCCGTCTAGTCAAGGCTATGGTTTTTCCTGTGGTCATGTATGGATGTGAGAGTTGGACTATGAAGAAGGCTGAGCGCTGAAGAATTGATGCTTTTGAACTGCGGTGTTAGGGAAGACTCTTGACAGTCCCTTGGACTGCAGGAAGATCCAACCAGTCCATTCTAAAGGAGATCAACCCTGGGATTTCTTTGGAAGGAATGATGCTAAAGCTGAAACTCCAGTACTTTGGCCACCTCATGCGAAGAGTTGACTCTTTGGAAAAGACTCTGATGCTGGGAAGGATTAGGGGCAGGAGGAGAAGGGGACGACAGAGGATGAGATGGCTGGATGGCATCACGGACTCGATGGACGTGAGTCTGAGTGAACTCTGGGAGTTGGTGATGGACAGGGAGGCCTGGCATGCTGCGATTCATGGGGTCGCAAAGAGTCGGACATGACTGAGCAACTGAACTGAACTGAA
The DNA here is from genome assembly GCA_006410735.1 of Raphicerus campestris. Classification (NCBI taxonomy): domain Eukaryota; kingdom Metazoa; phylum Chordata; class Mammalia; order Artiodactyla; family Bovidae; genus Raphicerus; species Raphicerus campestris. The sequence continues at coordinate 1,143,337 of SJYW01027140.1, forward strand.
TCAACATAATCTAACACTCAAACTATTTCCTCAGGTGTTTCCAGTATGTCTTATTATAGTTGGCTTGCTTGAATCAGGATATAGCAAAGTCTAAACATGCCATCTGGGTGCTATGTCTCTCAAGTCTCCTTTAATCTACAAGTCCCCTCAATCACACACATGCATTAATATATATACATGCATACATACACATATTTCAAAAACAGCCTTATGGAAATATAACTGACTCAAATTGCATAAAGTGTACAATTTGAAGTTTTAACTTGACCCATGAAAGCACTACAATAATCAACACAGTCTATCACCCTTTCCAAATTTCCTCGTGTCTCTTCCTAATTCCTTCTTCCTGCCATCCTTTCACTTCATCCCCTATGACTTACTTTCTGCTACTATGGTTTATATTTTTGAGTTTTATATAAACGGAATGACAGTATATACTATTTTCTGTAGGCTTTCGTTCACTCAGCATAATTATCCTGAGATTAACCCATGTTGCTGCATGCATCAATAGTTCACTTCTTTCTTATGCTATGTAGTATCCCATTGTACCACAACTTATTTACCTTTTTCCCTGTTGATGAGGCAGTTTTGGCAGTGATAAATAAAGCTAAAAACAAACAACATACTTTACATTTCAAACAGTACACAGGTCTTTGTAAGGATCTGTGCTTCCTTTCTGCTGGGTCAAACAGCTATGAAGCAGGGAAGACTGGCTAATATGGCAGGCATGTCTGACTTAAAAAAAATTAACTTATTTTCTTATTGAAGGATAATTACTTTATAGAATTTTGTTGTTTTCTGTCAAACTCAACATGAATCAGCCATAGGTATACATATATTCCCCCCCTTTTGAACCTCTCTCCCTATCCTACCCCTCTAGGTTGATACAGAGCCCTTGTTTGAGTTTCCTGAGCCATATAGCAAATTCCCATTGGCTATCTATTTTACATATGGTAATGTAAGTTTCCATGTTACTCTCTCCATACACCTCACCTGCTCTTCCTCTCTCCCCATGTCTATAAGTCTATTTTCTATGTCTGTTTCTCTATTGCTGCCCTGTAAGTAACTCTTCAGTTATAATTTTTCTAGATTCCATATATTTGCATTAGAATATGATATTAATCTTTCTCTTTCTGACTTACTTCCCTCTGTATAATAGGTTCTAGGTTCATCCACCTCATTAGAACTGATTCAAAGGTGTTCTTTTTTATGGCTGAGTAATATTCCATTGTGTATACGTACCACAACTTCTTTATCCATTCCTCTGTTGATGGACATCTAGATTGCTTCCATGTTCTAGCTATTGTAAACAGTGCTACAATCAACAATGGAATACATGTGTCTTTTTCAATTTTGGTTTCCTCATGGAATATGCCTAGGAGTGGGATCGCTGGGTCATATGGTGATTTTATTCCTAGTTTTTTAAGGAATCTCCACTGTCTTCCATAGTGGCTATATCAATTTACATTCCCCTCATCAATGCAAGAGGGCTCCCTTTTCTCCACACCCTCGCCAGCATGTATTGTTTATAGACTTTTTTTGATGTTGGCCATTCTGACCAGTGTGAGGTGATACCTCATAGTGGTTTTGATTTGCATTTCTCTAATGATGAGTGATGTTGAGCATCTTTTCATGTGTTTGTTAGCCATCTGTATGTCTTCTTTGGAGAAATGTCTGTTTAGGTCTTTTCCCCACTTTTTGATTGGGTTGTTTGTTTTCCTGGTATTGAGTTGTATGAGCTGCTTGTATATTTTGGAGATGAATCCTTCGTCAGTTGTTTATTTGCTATTATTTTCTCCCATTCTGAGNTTACTTTATAGAATTTTGTTGTTTTCTGTCAAACTCAACATGAATCAGCCATAGGTATACATATATTCCCCCCCTTTTGAACCTCTCTCCCTATCCTACCCCTCTAGGTTGATACAGAGCCCTTGTTTGAGTTTCCTGAGCCATATAGCAAATTCCCATTGGCTATCTATTTTACATATGGTAATGTAAGTTTCCATGTTACTCTCTCCATACACCTCACCTGCTCTTCCTCTCTCCCCATGTCTATAAGTCTATTTTCTATGTCTGTTTCTCTATTGCTGCCCTGTAAGTAACTCTTCAGTTATAATTTTTCTAGATTCCATATATTTGCATTAGAATATGATATTAATCTTTCTCTTTCTGACTTACTTCCCTCTGTATAATAGGTTCTAGGTTCATCCACCTCATTAGAACTGATTCAAAGGTGTTCTTTTTTATGGCTGAGTAATATTCCATTGTGTATACGTACCACAACTTCTTTATCCATTCCTCTGTTGATGGACATCTAGATTGCTTCCATGTTCTAGCTATTGTAAACAGTGCTACAATCAACAATGGAATACATGTGTCTTTTTCAATTTTGGTTTCCTCATGGAATATGCCTAGGAGTGGGATCGCTGGGTCATATGGTGATTTTATTCCTAGTTTTTTAAGGAATCTCCACTGTCTTCCATAGTGGCTATATCAATTTACATTCCCCTCATCAATGCAAGAGGGCTCCCTTTTCTCCACACCCTCGCCAGCATGTATTGTTTATAGACTTTTTTTGATGTTGGCCATTCTGACCAGTGTGAGGTGATACCTCATAGTGGTTTTGATTTGCATTTCTCTAATGATGAGTGATGTTGAGCATCTTTTCATGTGTTTGTTAGCCATCTGTATGTCTTCTTTGGAGAAATGTCTGTTTAGGTCTTTTCCCCACTTTTTGATTGGGTTGTTTGTTTTCCTGGTATTGAGTTGTATGAGCTGCTTGTATATTTTGGAGATTAATCCTTCGTCAGTTGTTTAATTTGCTATTATTTTCTCCCATTCTGAGGGTTATCTTTTCACCTTGCTTATAGTTTCCTTTGCTGTGCAAAAGCTGTTAAGTTTAACCAGGTCCACTTGTTTACTTTTGTTTTTACTTCTGTTACTCTGGGAGGTAGGTCATAGAGGATCTTGCTTTGAATTATGTCATGAAGTGTTCTACGTTCTCCTCTAAGAGTTTTATAGTTTCTGGTCTTACATTTAGGTCTTTAGTCCATTTTGAATCTACTTTTGCATATGGCATTAGGAAGTGTTCTAATTTCATTCTTCTACATGGAGCTCTCCAGTGTTCCCAGCACCATTTACTGAAGGGGCTGTCTTTGCTCCATAATAAATTCTTGCTTCCTTTTTGTCAAAGATAAGGTACCCAGCAGGTGCATGGGTTTATTTCTGGGCTTTCTATCTTGTTTCATTGATCTATATTTCTGTTTTTGTGCTAGTACCATACTGTCTTGATGACTGTAGCTTTGTGGTATAATCTCAAGTTAGGAAGGTTGATTCCTTCACCTTCACTCTTCTTTCTCAAGACTGTTTTGGCTATTCAGGGTCTCTTGTGCTTCCATGTAAACTGTGAAATTCTTTGTTCTAGTTCTATGGAAAATGTCATTGGTAATTTGATAGAGATTCCACTGAATCTGTAGATGTGTTCGGTAAAATACTCATTTTCACAATATTGATTGTACAGGAACATGGAATATCTCTCCATCTGTTTCTGTCATCTTTGATTTCTTTCATTAGTGCCTTATAATTTTCTGTTTACAGTTCGTCTCCTTAGGTAAGTTTATTCCCAGATATTTAATTCCTTTTTTGCAATGGTGAATGGGATTGTTTCCTTAATTTCTCTGATTTGTCATTGTTAGGATATAGAAATGCAAGGGATTTCTACATATTGATTTTGTATCCTGCAACACTGCTAAATTCACTGATTAGCTCTAGTAATTTTCTGATACTCTTTAGGGTTTTCTATGTATATTCATGTCATATTCAAACAGTGAGAGCTTGACTTCTTTTCTCGTTTGGATTCCTTTTATTTATTTTTCTTCTCTGACTGCTGTAGCTAGGACTTCCAGAACTATGCTGAATAACAGTGGTGAAAGTGGACACCCTTGTCTTGTTCCTGATCTTAGGGGGAATGCTTTCAGTTTTTCACCATTGAGAATAATGTTTGCTGTCGGCTTATCATATATGGCCTTTGCTATGTTGAGGTAGGTTCTAGGTTCCCATTTTTTTTGAAGAGTTTGAAACAATAAAATGGGAAGGACTAGAGATCTCTTCAAGGAAATCAGAGATACGAAGAGAATATTTCATGCAAAGATGAGCACAATAAAGGACAGAAATGGTATGAACCTAACAGAAGCAGAAGATATTAATAGGTGGCAAGAATACACAGAAGAACTATACAAAAAAAGATCTTCAAGACCCAGATAATCATGATGGGATGATCTCTCACCTAGAGCCAGAAATCTTGGAATGTGAAGTCAAGTGGGCCTTAGGAAGTACCACTACAAACAAAGCTAGTGGAGGTGATGGAATTCCAGCTGAGTTATTTCAAATCCTAAAAGATGATTCTGTGAAAGTGCTACACTCAATATGCCAGCAAATTTGGAAAACTCAGTAGTGGCCATAGGACTAGAAAAGTCAGTTTTCATTCCAATCCCAAAGAAAGCCAATGCCAAAGAATGCTCAAACTACTGCACAATGTGGGAGACCTAGATTCGATCCCTGGGTCAGGAAGATCCCCTGGAGAAGGAAATGGCAACCCACTCCAGTATTCTTGCCTGGAGGATCCCATGGACAGAGGAGCTTGGTGGGCTACAAAGAGTCATGGGTTGCAAAGAGTCAGACACAACTGAGGGACTTCACTGCACTTCACCACACAACTGCACTCATCTCACATGCTAGTACAGTAATGCTCAAAATTCTCCAAGCCAGGCTTCAGCAATATGTGAACCATGAACTTCTGGATGTTTAAGCTGGATTTAGAGAGGCAGAGGAACCAGAGATCAAATTGCCAACATCCGTTGGATCATCAAAATAGCAACAGAGTTCCAGAAAAACATCTATTTCTGCTTTATTGACTATTCCAAAGCCTTTGAATGTGTGGATCACAATAAACTGGAAAATTCTGAAAGAGATGGGAATACCAGACCACCTGACCTGCCTCTTCTGTATGCAGGTCAGGAAGCAACAGTTAGAACTGGACATGGAATGACAACTGGTTCCAAACAGGGAACGGAGTATGTCTAGGCTGTATATTGTCACCCTGCTTATTTAACTTCTATGCTGAGGACATCATGAGAAATGCTGGACTGGATGAAGCACAAGCTGGAATCCAGACTGCCAGGAGAAATACCAATAACCTCAGATATGCAGATAACTCCACTATAATAGCAGAAAACAAAGACGAACTAAAGAGCCTCTTGAGGAAAGTGAAAAAGTTGGCTTAAAACTCAACATTCAGAAAACTAAGATCATGGCATCCGGTCCCATCACTTCATGGCAAATAGATGGGGAAAGAGTGGAAACAGTGGCTGACTTTATTTTTTGGGGCTCCAATCACTGCAGATGGTGACTGTAGACATGAAATTAAAAGATGATTGCTCCTTGGAAGAAAACTTATGACCAACCTACACAGCATATTAAAAAGCAGAGACATTACTTTGCTAACAAAGGTCTGTCTGGTCAAAGCCATGATTTTTCCAGTAGTTATGTATGGATGTGAGAGTTGGACCATAAAGAAAGCTGAGCAATGAAGAATTGAAGCTTTTGAAGTGTGGTGTTGGAGAAGACTCTTGAGAGTCCCTTGGACTACAAGGAGATCCAACCAGTCCATCCTAAAGGAAATCAGTCCTGAATATTCATTGGAAGGACTGATGCTAAAGCTGAAACTCCAATTCTTTGGCCACCTGATGGGATTGATTCATTTGAAAAGACCCTGATGCTGGTAAAGACTGAGGCGGGAGAAGGGTACGACAAAGGATGAGATGGTTGGATGGCATCACCGACTCTAATGAGTAAAGTCCAGGTGATGGATAGGGAGGCCTGGTGTGCCACAGTCCAGGGGGTCCTAAAGAGTGGGACACAACTCAGCGACTGACTGAACTGAATCATAAATGGGTACTGAATTTTGTCAAAGGCTTTTTCTTTATCTATTGAGATCATATGGTTTTTATCTTTCAGTTTAATATGGTATCACATTGATTAATTTGCGTGTATTGAAGAATCTTGCATCCCTGGAATAAACTCAACTTGATCATGGTGTCTGAGCTTTTGATTTGTTGCTGAATTTTGTTTGCTAATATTCTGTTGAGGATTTTTGCATCTATGGTCATCAGTGACACTGGCCTGTAGCCTTCTGTTTTTGCGTTGTCTTTGTCTGGTGTTGGTATCAGGGTGATGGTGGCTTTGTAGAATGAGTTTAGAAGTGTTCTTTCCTCTGCACTTTTTTGAAAGAGTCTTAGAAGGAGAGGCCTTAGCTATTCTCTAAATGTGTGACAGAATTATCTCCTGTGAAGCAATCTGGTATTTTGGGAGATTTTTGATCACAGCTTCAATTTCAGTGCTTGTAACTGAGTTGTTCATAATTTAGCTTTCTTTGTGGTTCAGTCTTGGAAGATTGAACTTTTCTAAGAATCTGTTCATTTCTTCCAGGTTATCCATTTTACTGCCATACTGTTCATAATAGTCTCTTATAATCTGCATTTTTGCATTGCCTGTTGTAACCTCTTTTTCATTTCTAATTTTGTTGATTTGATTCTTCTCTTTTTCTTAATGATCCTGGCTAAAGGTTTGTCAATTTTGTTTATCTGTTCAAAGAACCAGCTTTTAGTTTTATTAATCTTTACTATTGTTTCTTTCACTTCTTTCTGCTCGGACATTTATGATTTCTTTCCTTCTACTAATTTTTTTTTTGTTGTTGTTCTTTTTTCCAGTCGTTTTAGGTGTAAAGTTAGGTTGTCTGTTCGATGTTTTTCTTGTGTCTTGAGGTAGGATTGCATTGCTGTAAACTTCCCTCTTAGGACTGTTTTTGCTGCATCCCATAGGTTTTGAGTTGTTGTGTTTTGTCATTTGAGTCGAGAAATTTTGTGATTTCCCTTTTGATTTCTTCAGTAACCTGTTGGTTATTCAGAGATGTATTGTTTAATCTCCATGCATTTGTGTTTCTTACAGTTTTTTTTTCTTGTAATTGATACCTAGTCTCATAGCATTGTGGTTGGAGAAGAAGCTTCATACTAATTCAATTTTCTTAAACTTACTGAGGTTTGATTTGTGACTCAAGATGTGGTCTATCCTGGAGAATGTTCCATGTGCACTTGAGGAGAAAGTATATTCTTCTGCATTTGGGTGAAATGTCTTGAAAATATAATGAGATCCATCTTATCTATCATTTAAGACCTGTGTTTCCTTATTAATATTCTGTTTTGATGATCTGTCCATTGGTATGAGTGGGGTGTTAAAATCTCCTACAATTTTTGTGTTACTGTCAATTTCTCCTTTTGTGTCTGTTAGTGTTTGTCTTATGTATTGAGGTAGTCCTATGTTGGGTGCATAGATATGTACAATTGTTATGTCTTCCTCTTGGACTGATCTCTTGATTATTTTGTAGTGCTCTTCCTTATCTCTTGTAATCTTCTTTAAGGTCTATTTTGTCTGTTATGAGGATTGCTACTCCAGCTTTCTTTTGCTTCCCATTTGCATGGAATATATTTTTTCATCCTCTCACTTTCAGTCTGTATGTGTCTTGAGGTCTGAAGTGGGTTTCTTGTAGACAGCATATATATGGATCTTGTTTTTGTACCCATTCATCAATCTGTGTCTTTTGGTTGGGGAATTTAATCCATTTACAGTTAAAGAAATTATTGATATATATGTTCCTATTGCCATTTTCTTAATTGTTTGGGGTTGATTTTGTAGATCTTTTTCCTTGTTTTGTATTTCTTGACTATATAAGTCCCTTTAACATTTGTTGTAAAGCTGGTTTGGTAGCACTGAATTCTCTTAACTTTCGCTTGTCTGAAAAGCGTTCTATTTCTCCACCAGTTTTGAATGAGATCCTTGCTGGGTACAGTAATCTTGGTTGTAGATTTTTCCCTTTCAGTACTTTAAATATAGCCAGCCATTCCCTTCTGGCCTGCAGAGTTTCTGCTGAAAGATCAGCCATTAAGTGTATGGGGTTTCCCTTGTACGTTACTTGTTGCTTTTCCCTTGCTGCTTTTAATATTGTTTCTTTTAGTCTCTGTTAGTTTGATTAGTATTTCTCTTGGTGTTTCTTCTTGGGCTTATCCTGTATGGGATTCTTTGTGCCTCTTGGAGTTGACTATTTTCTTTTCCATGTTGGGGCAATTTTCAACTATAATCTCTTTAAAATTTTTCTCATTCCCTTTCTTTTTCTCTTCCTCTTCTGGGACCCCTGTTAATTCAAATGTTGGTGTGTTTGACATTGTCCCAGAGGTCTCTGAGACTATCCTCAGTTCTTTTCATTCTTTTTACTTTATTCTGCTCTTCAGGAGTTATTTCCACCATTCTATCTTCCAGCTCACTGATTCGTTCTTCTGCTTCAGATATTCTGCTATTGATTCCTTCCAGTGTATTTTAAATTTCAGTAATTGTGTTGTTTGTCTCTGTATGTTTATTCTTTAATTCTTCTAGGTCTTCGCTAGTTGACTCTTGCATTTTCTCCATTTTGTTTTCAAGGTTTTTGATAATCTTTACTATCATTATTCTGAATTCTTTTTCATGTAGTTTGCCTATTTCCTCTTCATTTATTTGGACTTCTATGTTTCTAATTTGTTTCTTCATTTGTGTAGTATATCTCTGCCTTTTCATCATCATCATTATTATTTTAACTTACTGTGTTTGAGGTCTTTTACCAGGCTTCAATGTTGAAGTCTTTCTTCCTGCTGGTTTTTGCCCTCCTAAGGTTGGTCCAGTGATTTGTGTTGAGCCACTATCTTTTAATAGTACATTCAGATGCTTCCAGTTACTCCAGCGATGATTAGTTGGTGGATATTCCATGGCCTCTCCATACCTACTGCTGTACTTTTGGCCTGTCCCTCACTCTGTTAGTACTGAACATATACAATGAAAAATTTCAAGAAAAATATATGCAGTGGATCCTCTGTTTAATTTCCAAGTGTATCAAGACTGGCCAAGGAGACTCCTGAGGTGGACACCAGCAAACATCACTGAGAAGGGAAGACATCAACACTGATGCCTCCGGGTTCCTGATTACCTATTCAGCCCCCTGGGGGCTTGAGCCCCTCTCTAGCGCAAGGTAGGCAGTGAGCCCTGCTCACCAAGGTCTCTGGTGGTGGCAGTGTGGGCGGCAGTCCAGGGCATGAGGAACAGTAGTGAGTCTCGCTGGGCTACAGGGTGTCTCCTGCAGTCTCAGTGGCAGTTCCAGAAGTTCTGGATGCCTCAGGCTTTGGCTGCACGGAGAGCCAGTCTCACATGTCTGACTTTTAATTTAAGAGACTGCCAAAATGTTTTCCAAAGTAAGTGTACCATTTCACATTTCCATCATCAGTGTATGAAAATCCCAATTTCTCCTCCTCCTTACCAACACTTGGTGTGGCCAGTCTTTCTCATTTGATTCTCACTGAGGTTATAATTTGCATTTCCATAATGACTAATGAAATTGAGCATCCTTTCATGCAGTCATTTGCCACCAGCTATTTTCTCTGGGGAAGTGTCTGCTAGAATCTTTGGTCAATTTTTCTGTTGTTGTTCAGTTGCTAAGTAGTGTCCAACTCTTTGTGACCCTGTGGACTGCAGCATGCCAAGCTCCTCTGTCCTCCACTATCTCCTAGAGTTTTCTCAAATTCATGTCCATTGAGTCAATGATGCTATTTAATCCTCTGCTGCCCAATTCTCCTTTTGTCTTTAGTCTTTCCCAGTATTATCGTCTTTCCCAATAACTCATCTCTTCATATCAGGTGGCCAAAGTACTGGAGCTTCAGCTTCAGAATCAGTCCTACCAATGAATATTCAGGATTGATTTCTTTCAGATTGACTGGTTGGCTCTTCTTGCTGTCCAAGGGCTCTCAAGAGTCTAACACCACAGTTCAAAAGCATCAATTTTTTGGCACTCTGCCTTCTTTATGGTCCAACTCTCATCTGTATATGACTATTGGAAAAACCATAGCTTTCGCTATACGGACCTTTGTCAGGAAAGTGATGTCTCTGTTTTTTAATATGCTATCTAGGTTTGTTATAGTTTTCCTTCCAAGGAGCAAGTGTCTTTTAGTTTCATGGTTGCAGTCAACATCTGCAGTGATTTTGGAGCCCAAGAAAATAAAGTCTGTCATAATCTCCACTGCTTTCCCATCTATTTGCCATGAAGTGATAGGACTGGATGCCATGATCTTAGTTTTCTGAATGTGGAGCTTTAAGCCAGCTTTTTCACTCCCCTCTTTCACCCTCATCAAGAGGCTCTTTAGTTCTTCTTTGCTTTCTGCACATTAGAGCTGCATCATCTGCATATCTGAGGCTGTTGGTATTTCTTCTGATAATCTTGATTCCAGTTTGAGCTTCATCTAGCCCGGCATTTAGCATGATGTACTCTGCATAGAAGTTAAATAAAAGGGTGACAATATACACCTTTGTCATACTTCTTTCCCAATTTTGTACCTGTCAGTTGTTCCATGTTTGGTTTTAACTGTTGCTTCCTGACCCGCATACAGGTTTCTCAGGAGGCAGGTAAGGTGGTCTGGTACTATTTCTTTAAGAACTTTTCACAGTTTGTTGTGATCCACTGTATAATCATTTAAGAGATTTGATTTAGGTCTNATTTATTTGGACTTCTATGTTTCTAATTTGTTTCTTCATTTGTGTAGTATATCTCTGCCTTTTCATCATCATCATTATTATTTTAACTTACTGTGTTTGAGGTCTTTTACCAGGCTTCAATGTTGAAGTCTTTCTTCCTGCTGGTTTTTGCCCTCCTAAGGTTGGTCCAGTGATTTGTGTTGAGCCACTATCTTTTAATAGTACATTCAGATGCTTCCAGTTACTCCAGCGATGATTAGTTGGTGGATATTCCATGGCCTCTCCATACCTACTGCTGTACTTTTGGCCTGTCCCTCACTCTGTTAGTACTGAACATATACAATGAAAAATTTCAAGAAAAATATATGCAGTGGATCCTCTGTTTAATTTCCAAGTGTATCAAGACTGGCCAAGGAGACTCCTGAGGTGGACACCAGCAAACATCACTGAGAAGGGAAGACATCAACACTGATGCCTCCGGGTTCCTGATTACCTATTCAGCCCCCTGGGGGCTTGAGCCCCTCTCTAGCGCAAGGTAGGCAGTGAGCCCTGCTCACCAAGGTCTCTGGTGGTGGCAGTGTGGGCGGCAGTCCAGGGCATGAGGAACAGTAGTGAGTCTCGCTGGGCTACAGGGTGTCTCCTGCAGTCTCAGTGGCAGTTCCAGAAGTTCTGGATGCCTCAGGCTTTGGCTGCACGGAGAGCCAGTCTCACATGTCTGACTTTTAATTTAAGAGACTGCCAAAATGTTTTCCAAAGTAAGTGTACCATTTCACATTTCCATCATCAGTGTATGAAAATCCCAATTTCTCCTCCTCCTTACCAACACTTGGTGTGGCCAGTCTTTCTCATTTGATTCTCACTGAGGTTATAATTTGCATTTCCATAATGACTAATGAAATTGAGCATCCTTTCATGCAGTCATTTGCCACCAGCTATTTTCTCTGGGGAAGTGTCTGCTAGAATCTTTGGTCAATTTTTCTGTTGTTGTTCAGTTGCTAAGTAGTGTCCAACTCTTTGTGACCCTGTGGACTGCAGCATGCCAAGCTCCTCTGTCCTCCACTATCTCCTAGAGTTTTCTCAAATTCATGTCCATTGAGTCAATGATGCTATTTAATCCTCTGCTGCCCAATTCTCCTTTTGTCTTTAGTCTTTCCCAGTATTATCGTCTTTCCCAATAACTCATCTCTTCATATCAGGTGGCCAAAGTACTGGAGCTTCAGCTTCAGAATCAGTCCTACCAATGAATATTCAGGATTGATTTCTTTCAGATTGACTGGTTGGCTCTTCTTGCTGTCCAAGGGCTCTCAAGAGTCTAACACCACAGTTCAAAAGCATCAATTTTTTGGCACTCTGCCTTCTTTATGGTCCAACTCTCATCTGTATATGACTATTGGAAAAACCATAGCTTTCGCTATACGGACCTTTGTCAGGAAAGTGATGTCTCTGTTTTTTAATATGCTATCTAGGTTTGTTATAGTTTTCCTTCCAAGGAGCAAGTGTCTTTTAGTTTCATGGTTGCAGTCAACATCTGCAGTGATTTTGGAGCCCAAGAAAATAAAGTCTGTCATAATCTCCACTGCTTTCCCATCTATTTGCCATGAAGTGATAGGACTGGATGCCATGATCTTAGTTTTCTGAATGTGGAGCTTTAAGCCAGCTTTTTCACTCCCCTCTTTCACCCTCATCAAGAGGCTCTTTAGTTCTTCTTTGCTTTCTGCACATTAGAGCTGCATCATCTGCATATCTGAGGCTGTTGGTATTTCTTCTGATAATCTTGATTCCAGTTTGAGCTTCATCTAGCCCGGCATTTAGCATGATGTACTCTGCATAGAAGTTAAATAAAAGGGTGACAATATACACCTTTGTCATACTTCTTTCCCAATTTTGTACCTGTCAGTTGTTCCATGTTTGGTTTTAACTGTTGCTTCCTGACCCGCATACAGGTTTCTCAGGAGGCAGGTAAGGTGGTCTGGTACTATTTCTTTAAGAACTTTTCACAGTTTGTTGTGATCCACTGTATAATCATTTAAGAGATTTGATTTAGGTCTTACCTGAATGGCCTAGTGGTTTTCTCTACTTTCTTCAATTTAAGCCTGAATTTTGCAATAAAGAGCTCATGATCTGAGTCACATTCAGCTCCTGGTCTTGTTTTTGCTGAGTGTATACAGCTTCTCCATCTTTGACTGCAAAGAACATAATCAACCTGACTTTGATACTGACCAACTGGTGATGTCCATGTGCAGAGTTACCTCTTGGGTTGTTGGAAAAGGGTGTTTGCTATCACCAGCATGTTCTCTTGACAAAATTATGTTAGCTTTTGTCCTGTTTCATCTTGTACTCCAAGGTCAAACCTGCCTGTTATTCTGGATATCTCTTAACTTTCTACTTTTGCATTCCAATCCCCTATGATGAAGAGAACATCTTTTTTTGGTGTTAGTTCTGGAAGACGTTGTAGGTAAGAACCAGTCAAATTTAGCTTCTTTGGCATTAGTGGTTGGGTCATAGACTTGGATTACTGTGATACTGAATGATTTGCCTTGGAAACAAATGGAGATCATTCTGTGGTTTTTGAGGTTGCACCCACTTAGTGCATTCTGGACTCTAAAATTTTTTTGACTATGAACTTTAATTACTCCACGGCTTCTAAAGTATTCTTGCCCACAGTAGTAGATACAATGGTCATCTGAATTGAATTTGCCCATTTCCATCCATTTTAGTTCATTGATTCCACTCTTGCCATCTCCTGCTGACCACATCCAATTTACCTTGACTCATGAACCTATGCAATATTGTTTTTTACAGCACTGTACTTTCCTTTCACCACCAGACACATCCACAGCTGAGCGTCGTTTCCTCTTTGGCCCAAGTGCTTCATTCTTTCTGGAGCTATTAGTAATTGTTCTCCAAGCTTCCCAAGTACTTATATTGGACATCTTTCTGCCTGGGGGGCTCATCTTCTGGTGTCTGCTCGTTTTGCTTTTTATCCTGTTCAGGGGATTCTTGTGGCAAGAATACTGGAGTGGGTTGCCCTTTCCTCCTCCAGTGGACCACATTTTGTCAGTACTCTTCACTATGACTATTTGTCTTGGGTGGCCCTGCATGGTATGGTTCATAGCTTTGTTGAATTACACAAGCCCCTTCGCCATGACAATGCTGTGATCCATGAAGGGGCCCATTTGTCTGGAGTTTATTGTTTATTATTGGCTTGAGAGTATTTTACATATGCTAAAAGTTCAATGTGCTGTCCACTGCACTACAAAGCTATCCAGAGATTACTTCACATACTCTAAATAGAATTCGTTTTCCATATATTTTCTCTAACTTTGGTGAAAGTGTTAGTCGCTCACTCGTGCCAGACTCTGTGACCCCATGGACTATAGCTCACCACGGCTACATTCTGTAGCCCACCATGGCTTCTCTGTCCATGGAGCTCTCCCAAGAATTACTGGAATGAGTTACCATTTCCTTCTCCAGGGTATCTTCCCGACCCAGGGACTGAACCCGGGTCTCTTGCATTGCAGGCAGATTCTTTATCATCTGAGACACCAGGGAAATTTTTAATTTTGATGATGTCAGTTCATCAATGTTTCATTTGTCAATTGTATTCTGGTGTCATATCTAAGCAATCTTTGTCTATCCCAATGTTACAAGAGTTTCCTCTATTTTCTTTCTAGAAGTTTATATGTAGGCCTTTAATATGAAGCTCTCTGATTCATTTTACTTTTTATATGGTTCAAGGTATGGATCAAAGTTTTTTTGCTTTTTTTATATGACATATGATTGTTCTAGCCCCACCTGTCCTTCCTCCACTGAACTGCTTTTTACATTTGGCAAAAGTCAGTTGACCATATATGTGTGGGTCTATATCTGAATACTATTTAGTACCATGTATCTATTTGTCTATCATTAAGCAAATACCACAGGGTGATGATTTCTGTAGCATTGTAACAAATCTGAAGTCAACTCCAACTTTTTTCTTCTTTTCTTATATCTTTTGGTTGTTGTTGATCTTTTGCTTTCCCATATTATTTTAGGTTGATCTTGTCAGTTTCTATTAAAAACAAAAGCCTTCTGGGATCCACACTGAGATTGCTCTGAATGTACAGATCAACTGGGAGAGAAATGACATCTTAATACTGAGTCTTCCCCCCAAAACTGTATATCTCTCCATCTATTTAACTTTTTATTTCTCTCAGCAATAATCTACAGTTTTCACTGTATAGGCTTGCATATCTTTTGTGAGCTCACTAAGAATTCTGTTTATGCTAATAAAATGGTATTTAAAAAATTCAGTTCCCATTCATTGCTTGTACAGAAAATTCATTAATGTATAATGATCTGATACCTTGCAACCTTGTTAAACCCGTCTGTTAGTTCCAGTATCTTTTTAATGAGCGCCATCAAATTTTCTTCATAGATAATAATGTCATCTGCAAATGAATAGTTTTACTTCATTTCTAATACAGATACCTTTATTTCTTTTCTCATTCCTTACTGAACTGGCTAGAACCTCCAGTATAGTATGGAAACAGTCATCAAAGCACACATCTATCTCTTGTCCCTAATTTAAGGAAAAACCATTTAGTTTTTCTCCTTTAAATATGATCGTGCGTGTGTGCTAAGTCACTTCAGTCGTGTTCAACTCTGCAGCACTATGGACCGTAGCCCGCCAGGCTTCTCCATCCATGGGATTCTCCAAGCAAGAATACTGGACTGGGTTGCCATTCCCTCCTCCAGAGGATCATCCAAACCCAGGAACAGAATCTGTGTCTCTTATGTTTCCTGCACTGGCAGGTAATTCTTTACCATTAGCGCCACCTGGGTCAGTTTTTCATAGATGTTCCTCATTAGTTTAAGGAAGTTACCTTTTATGTTTACTTTGCTAAGAGATTTAAAAAATGCCACTTTTGCTGTAAAAAAAAATAAATAAAAATAAAAACAATGGTAATAGTGTATAAGATGATCATTAAAAACATATCCATAACCTCTAAGTACTGGAAACAAGTGGTAAAGACAGCAGGATGGTTCTTTTGTAGCTTTTGACCCCCAAGGAGGCACAGGGTCCATGATGATGAATGATGATGAAATTTGCTCAGTTGAGTCCGACTCTTTGTGACCCCATGGGGATGCAAAGAGTCAGACAAGACTGAGGGACTAAGCATGCATTGAGATAATAGGTTTTCCCTTTTTTGGTCTGTAAATATGATAAATTTTATTAATTTTGAATGTTAAATCAACCTGAATTCTTGGGATAAATGCCACTTTGTCATGATGAATTATCCTTTTTACATATTGTTGGATATGACTTGCTAAAATTTGTTTAGAACTTTTGAATCTATGCTTCAAGAGGGATTCTGGTCTGTACTTTTCTGTTTTGTAATGTTTTTAGTCTGGTTTTGCTATTAGGATGATTCTGGTTTCATAGAATGAAATGGGAAGTATACCCATCTTTTCAATTTTCTGGAGTTTGTATTGAATTATTATCATCTCTTCCTTAAATTTTTGTTAGAACTCATCAGAAACCATCTGTCCTTAGAGTTTTCTTTTTTGGATACTTTTAAATGCAATTTTGTTAATAAAAATAGGGCTATTTATCAAATCATCTGGAATTTGTCCATTTAATTGAAGTTATCAAATTTACTGGCATAAACCTGTTTGTTTTAGTTGCTAAGTTGTGTCCTACTCTTTGCAACCCCATGGGGCATAGCCCACAAGGCTCCTCTGTCCATGGGATTTCCCAGGTAAGAACACTGGAGTGAGTTGCCATTTCCTTCTCCACAAAACTTGTTCATAAGATTTCCTTACTGTCTCCATAATCTGTAGTGATGTCATCTCTCTCATTTTTAATACTGTTAATCTGTGCCTTCTCTTTTTCTCCTGATCAGTTTGGCCAGAGGCTTGGCAATTCTAGTTCTTTGAGTAATTTTCTCTACTGTTTTTCTGTTTGGTAGTTTGCCAACTGTTGCTCTGATCTTTCTTATTACCTTTCTTCTGCCTACTTATGGTTTAATTTGCTCTTCTTTCTCTGATTAAAGTGTAAGCTGAGAGTACTGATTTTAGATATTCTTTTCTAATACAGAAATTGCTTTAGTGGCATCTTTAAAATTTTGTAAAAAATGAATAAAGAAGCTTCAGCTTTGATTAAAAAATAATAATAAAATTTTGATATACTGTATTTTCACTTAGTTCAAATGATATTCTAGTTTACCTTTTGATTTCTTTATCTCATGGGTCATTTAGACATTAGACATTAGGGGGTTTTCCAGAGATTTTTGTTATTAACTTCTAATTTAACTCCAAGAGGTCAGAGAATGTATTTTGTATGGCTTGAATTCTTTCAAAATTTATTGAGACTTGTTTTACAGTGCTTCAAAAGAATCTATGTTCTGCTTTTGTTGAATGGAGTGTTTCATTAACATCAATCAGGTAAAGTTAGTTGATTTAAGTCTTTTATATATGCAATGATTTTCTACTTATTCTTTTAATTATTGAGAGAGGTAATAAAATCTCTGACAATAATTGCAGGTTTGTTTACCTATCACTGCACGTTTACACTTCATATTTTTTTTTAGCTTTGATATTGTGTGTTAGTCACTCAGTAGTGTCCAACTCTGCGACCCCATGGACTGTAACTCGCCAGGCTCCTCTGTCCATGGAATTCTCCAGGGAATACTGGAGTGGGTGCCATTCCCTTCTCCAGGGGATGTGCATGAATGTTTAAATGTAATGTTCCTATATGACCATAATAAATTGACCATTTATTATTAAGAAGTGACTTATCCCTAGCAATAGGTTTGCTTTGTAATCCTCTGATATTAATTAGCCTCTTCAATTTTATTTTGATTTGTGTTGGTGTTGGTACC
>SJYW01027140.1:1161319-1185162 GCA_006410735.1 Raphicerus campestris
TTTTTTTTTTTTGGTCCAATCTGTTAAGTCTCTGCTTTTAATTCAGTGTTTAGATTGTACACTTTAATGCGATCACTGATACAATTATGTTCATCTATTACTTTGGGTTTTGTTTCCTATTTGACTCATCTACTCTTTATTCCCTTTTCCTGATTTTTCTGTTTTCTTTAGGATTTTTAAAATAACTCTATTTATTTCCTTTGTTCAATTTAGCTATAACTCTTTGTAGTAGTTACTTTAGGGTTTAAGTATAGATATGTAATTAGTCTAATTTCAGGTATATATTGCTTTATATATAGTTTAAGAGCCTTAAAATAATATTCTTTCATTTCATCCCTCTCAGCTTTTGTGCTATTGTTGTCATCCACTTATCCTATATAACTCCATGTTATCATATTTTTAACATATAAATATCTTACAGAGTAAACAATTTTTAAATTGTGATAAAACAGTAACATAAAATTTACCATCCTAACCATCTCTGAGTGTACTTTATTAGTGTTAAGTACATTCACGTTTTTATGCATCAAATCTCCAAAACACATTCATCTCACAAAACTGAAATTCTGTATCCATTAAACATTCCCTCCTTCCCCCTACTCCTCCGTGGGTTCCTGGCAACCACTATTTTACTTTCTATCTTTAAATCTGATTACTCTACATATCTCATATAAGAGGAATCATACAGTAATTGTCTTTTTTATGACTAGTTTGTTTTGCTTGCTGTAATGTCCTCAAGGTTCATCCACAATGCAGCATGTGTCAGAATTTTCCTCTTTTTTAAAGCTGAATAAGGCTTAATTTAATATTTAAAGCTGAGTAATATTATATGTATACATCATATTTCCTTTATACATTCATCTGTTGATGGACACCCAAGCTGCTTCCACTTTTGGTTACTGTGAATACTGCTGCTATTGAACGTGGGTACAAAATAATTTCACTGAGATCCCGTTTTCAATTCTTTTGGTAAATACCCAAAAATGAAATGCCAGGTCACATGGTATTTAGAAGTTTTGAGGAATTGCTATACTGTCTTAAAAGTGGCTGTACCATTTTGCAGTGTATAAAAGGTTCTAATTTCTCCTCCTCCAAGAAATATTTTGTTTCCTGAAATATTAGATCTAATGATTGTAAAACAATATCTCAATTGTGGTTTTGATTTGCATTTCCCTAATGATTAGCATGTTGAACATCTTTTCATGTGCTTATTGGCTGTCTGTATCTCTCTATTTGAGAAATGTCTTTTAAAATTCTTTGCCCATTTAAAAAATCAGGGTTTTTTTTTTGTTGCTGATGCTGAGTTGTAGAAGTTCTTTATATATTTTGGATAGGGACTGCACAGACTTTTGATGCACAGACATTCTAAATTTTGATATATTCCAATTTATTTATAATTTTTATTACTTGTACTTTTAACATCATATCCAACAAATCACTGTCAAACTCTGTTTTATAGTTTTACTCATATGCTAAGGTCTCTGGCCTATTTCAAGTTAATTTTTGTACACAGTGTAAGGTAACAGTCCAAATTCATTCTTTTGTATGAGGATATCCAGTTTTCCCACATTATTTGTTGAAAAGACTGTCCATTCCTCATTAATGGTCTTGGCACCATGTCATAAATCATTTGAACATATATGTGAGGGTTTATCTCTGGCCTTTCAATTCTACTCCACTGGTCTGTCTTTATGCCAGCACTATACTCTTTGATTACTGTACCTTTGTAATAAGTTCTTTATATATATGTATGTATGTATGTACTTGGCTGCATCTTAATTGCAGCATGTGGGATCTAGTTCCCTGACCACAGACTGAACCTGGGGCCCCTGCACTGGAAGCATGGAGTCCCTGCAACAAGCTCTTAAATTAAGAAGTTTGAGACCTTAATTTCGTTCTTCTTTTTCAAGGTTGTTTTGGCTATTTGGATCTCTTTGAGATTCCATATGAATTTTAAAATAGATTTTCCTGTCTCTGCAAAAAAGTAATGAAAATTTTGATAGGGAGTGCACTGACTTTGTACATCACTTTAGGTGCTGTTATCATTGAACAATATTAAGTCTTCTAATCCACGAATACAGTATGACTTTCCATTTATTTTTATCTTTAATTTCTTTCAGCATTTGGTAGTTTTCCGTGTAATATAAGTCTNCGTTCTTCTTTTTCAAGGTTGTTTTGGCTATTTGGATCTCTTTGAGATTCCATATGAATTTTAAAATAGATTTTCCTGTCTCTGCAAAAAAGTAATGAAAATTTTGATAGGGAGTGCACTGACTTTGTACATCACTTTAGGTGCTGTTATCATTGAACAATATTAAGTCTTCTAATCCACGAATACAGTATGACTTTCCATTTATTTTTATCTTTAATTTCTTTCAGCATTTGGTAGTTTTCCGTGTAATATAAGTCTTTTATCTCTTTGGTTAGGTTTATTCTTTTCTTTTTAGTATTTATTTTTAATTTATTTATTTGGCTGCACTGGGTCTTAGCTGTGGCATGTCGGATCTAGTTCCCTGACCAGGGATCAAACCCAGGCCCCCTGCACTGAAAGCTCAGAGTCTTAGCCACTGGACCACCAGAAAAGTCCCAGTTAAGTTTATTCTTGAGTATTTTACTCTTTTATTTCACTGCTATTGTAAATGGAATTGTTTCCTTAATTTCCTTTTTGGATTGTTTAGTGTTAGTATATAGGACATAATTTGAAGGCAGATCTGAGATAACAGATAGATTAAATGTGGAATATGGGAGAAAGAAATGGGTCAAAGATGATCCTGAGGAGCTTCGAGAATATAATCACCATTTAATGACATAAAGAAGATACAGGAAAAGAAGATTTGGAAGGAGAAATCTAGAGTTCAGTATTGGGTGTATGAAGTTTGAGGTCAAGTATCATGAGAAGTGACTACTAGAGATGGGAAGCACAGGTCACGGTGTCCTCGACAATAATCGTTCAGTGGATGAATAGGAAGAAAAGCCTAATGGAGTGGCCTTCAACTGGGACAAGGTGATGCTACGGCAGCTTTTTAAATCTTACCAAATTTCCTCATAAAATGCAGAGAAACAGTACAAGTAAAAGCCTGCAAACATCTTTGGCGAAGCTAGGTGGAAGAATATCTCATAAACTCCAGACTACAAGTAGGTAGGGTCAGACCACCAACTGCAGCATTATTCTATGGATACACAATCAGCAGTTGTGTTAAGGGAGTGGAAGAAGTTCTGACAGTCCTAACAGCTTTATCCATCCACTACAAAACTTCCATCAGTCTTTCACCTGATTTTTAGCACTCAGAGATGATCAGTATAAATCTACCATTTCACTGAGGGTTATGAAATGGTAATTCTCTAATTCGTAATTCATTTATTAGTTGGAGTTCTTCTATGAAGAAGTTTCCCTTGTCAACTAGCTGGTTACTATGCAATACAATTTGTACAGAAAAAAAAATTTTTTTTTAAGTCAGTTTAAAAAAATTGATTTCCAGAATAACTACCTTCTATTTGGTTCTAACTACTTTCAATTACAATCAACTGCAATATTCCCTGAATGCTCAGTCTTATCTTTGATGAATATGGTCTTATCTATGACCAATATGACCAAACTGATACCCAGGTCCTTTCATGGCTGCAGTCACCATCTGCAGTGATTTTGGAGCCCCCAAAATAAAGTCAGCCACTGTTTCCACTGTTTCCCCATCTATTTCCCATGAAGTGATGGGACCAGATGTCATAATCTTAGTTTTCTGAATGTTGAGCTTTAAGNTGGCATATTGAGTGCAGTAATTTCTCAGCATCATCTTTCAGGATTTGAAATAGCTCAACTGGAATTCCATCACCTCCACTAGCTTTGTTTGTAGTGATACTTCCTAAGGCCCATTTGACTTCACATTCCAGGATGCCTGGCCCTAGGTGAGTGATCATACCATCGTGACTATCTGGGTCATGAAGATCTTTTTTGTACAGTTCTTCTGTGTAATCTTGCCATCTCTTCTTTATATCTTCTGCTTCTATTAGGTCCATACCATTTCTGTCCTTTATCGAGCCCATCTTTGCATCAAATGTTCCCTTGGTATCTCTAATTTTCTTGAAGAGATCTCTAGTCTTTTCCATTCTGTCGTTTTCCTCTATTTCTTTGCACTGATCGCTGAGAAAGGCTTTCTTATCTCTCCCTGCTATTCTTTGAAACCCTGCATTCAAATAGGTATAGCGTTCCTTTTCTCCTTTGCTTTTCGCTTCTCTTCTTTTCACAGCTATTTGTAAGGCCTTCTCAGACAGTTATTTTGCTTTTTTTGTATTTCTTTTTCTTGGGGATGATCTTGATTCCTGTCTCTAGAACAATGTCATGAACCTCTGTCCATAGTTCATCAGGCACTCTCTATCAGATCTAGTCCCTTAAATCTATTTCTTACTTCAACTGTATGATCATAAAGGATTTGATTTATATCATACCTGAATGGTTTAGTGTTTTTCCCCACTTTCTTCAATTTAAGTCTGAATTTGCCAATCAGGAGTTCATGATCTGAGCCACAGCCTGCTCCCGGTCTTGTTTTTGCTGACTGTATAGAGCTTCTCCATATTTGGCTGCATAGAATATAATCAATCTGATTTCGATGTTGACCATCTGGTGATGTCCATGTGTAGAGTCTTCTCTTGTGTTGTTGGAAGAGGGTGTTTGTTATGACCAGTGAGTTCTCTTGGCAAAACTCTATTAGCCTTTGCCCTGCTTCATTCTGTACTCCAAGGCCAAATTTGCTTGTTACTCCAGGTGTTTCTTGACTTCCTACTTTTGCATTCCAGTCCCCTATAATGAAAAGGACATCTTTTTTGGGTGTTAGTTCTAAAAGGTCTTGTAGGTCTTCATAGAACCATTCAACTTCAGCTTCTTCAGCGTTACTGGCTNATCTTGTCACCTTCTTCTGGTTCTTCCTTTTCTTCTTCTTCTTCTTCTCCTTCTTCTTCTTCTTATTCTTTCCTTCTTCTTCTTTTTCTCACCTTCTTCTTCTTCTCACTTTCTTTTTTTCTTCTTCTTCTTCTCACCTTCTTCTTTTTCTTCTTCTCACCTTTTTCTTTTTTTTTTCCCTTGTAATACTTTATTCTATTTTACAGTACTGTATTGGTTTTGCCATACATTGACATGAATCATCCACAGGTGTACACNAAGACTTGGATTACTGTGATATTGAATGGTTTGCCCTGGAAATGAACAGAAATCATTCTGTCATTTTTGAGACTGCATCCAAGTACTGCATTTTGGATTCTTGTTGACTATGATGGCTACTCTATTTCTTCTAAGGGATTCATGCCCACAGTAGTAGGTATAATGGTCAACTGAGTTAAATTCACCCATTCCAGTCCATTTTAGTTTGCTGATTCCTAGAATGTTGACATTCACTCCTGCCATCCCCTGTTTGACCATTCCAGCTTGCCTTGATTCATGGACCTGACATTCCAGGTTCCTGTGCAATATTGTTCTTTACAGCATTGGATCTTGCTTCTATCACCAGTCACATCCACAACTGGTGTTGTTTTTGCTTTGGCTCCATCTCTTCATTCTTTCTGAAGTTATTTCTCCACTGATCTCCAGTAGCATATTGGGCACCTACTGACCTGGGGAGTTCATCTTTCAGTTTCTATATTATTTTATAAAGGATGTAAAATAATTTTCTAATTCTGTCATTTGTTTTGTATTTATCAGTTGGAATTCTTCTATTAACAGAGGTATTCATTGTTACTGAGTTGTCACTGCCACAGACAAAGGAGCTCTGTATATTTTAGAAAAAGGAAAATAAACCAAGAGTCCATACTGACATTTTCAACTCAATAATAAGATTAAAGGATTATTATTTAATTCCTTTAATTAAAATATTTATTCTCTTATTCTGATTCTCGGCTTCTAGTACCATTAACACAATTATTTGTTTGCTTTATCTTACAATCTTCATATAACAGTTTCAAAATAACAATCAATACTACCAACAATAAGACTATTAAATGTAGTTCAGACTTTTTTTATCCTTAAGAATGTGACCCAATAGAAATGTACTGTCAAAAAAAGCCTTGTAAAACATGGCTAGAAGTGGGTAATAGCCATTCCTCTATGTGCTTATGTCATCATCTTGAAACATACTTAGGTTCTATTTGTTTTCAAGTTTGATGATTTCTTTTCTTTTTAAAAAATATTATCTAAAACTCTTAGATGGTTCCAAAGTCAAAACTATAAAACCAGCACAGGGAAGTCTCTATCCATATCTGTCTCCTCTACCCTGTCTTCTTTCCCCCAAGTAACTCTTTATGTTAACGCTTGCTTTATCCTAACACTGTTTTCTTTTGAAAACTAAAGCACATAAATGTGCATGTAGATATGTTACATGTATACCCATATATATTAATGTTTTCATGGTCCCGCCCTTCTTAGAATAAATTGGTATGTTGAAACTATTCTGCACTAAGAGGTCACCCCACAGCAGCACGCAGAGAGCTTTAGAAACCATTCTCTTTTACAGCTATTAATATATACTGATACTATTCCACTGCGTTTAAAGTATTTCATGTGTAGAGTACTAGTTTATTCAAGCAAACTCCTATTGAGAGACATCTGAGAGCTTCAAGTCTTTTATTTTTATAAGTAATATCACAGTGAACTGTATAACAAGTATGTCATGTTTTATACTTAAGTTTATCATCAGGCTAATTCCCTACCAGTGAGATTACTAAGACAAAAGATAAGTGCATATTTATTTTACAAGACATTACAAATTCCCACTTCCTCACCACAGAAACTGTACTATTCTGTATTCCCATCATCAATGTATAAGAATGCTTGTTTTCCCTACAACCTTATCAGGAAAGTACACTGTCAAATCTTAGAATTCCACCCCCCCACACACTGATTAATAAAAAATGGTATCTCAGTTTGGTTTTAAGTCATACTCAACTTAGGAATGTGGCTGAACATCTTTTAACATTTTAAAAACCATCTGCATTTCTTTTTAGTCAACTATTTTGTTTTTGCCCATTTTCTTCTATCAGGTTTTCTGTGTTTTTTTTTTGGGGGGGGGGGAGTAGGTCTTCTTTATATAATCAGTGTCATTATTCCTTTGTCTGTAATATAAGTTGGAAATATCTTTTCAGTTTGTCATTCACTTTTTGATTGTCCTCCCATTTTTTTTCTTTAAAAAAATTATCATTCTTATCACTTTACTGGATTTTGAGCCATAATTTAAAGTTTTCCAAATTCTCCATCAAAAAAGGAAAAGCAGCCCACATTTTCTTCTAATTGTAGTTTCATCTTTGACTCATTTGAAATTTATCCTCATGTACAACTGAGGAATGGATCTAATTTTATCTTTTTCCAGTTGTCCCAAATAATTTATTAAAAAGTTCATCTTTCTCCACTGATTTGAGATATTTTATATTAAATTTCCATATTCAGCTGTGTCTATTTTTAGATTTTGCATTTTGTTCTACTGCTGTTTATTCATGGATTAACTCTTAATACTCTTTGAAATAAGAAGTTTTGGTAATCTTGAGAAAGACCAGTGGAGTTGGAGGAATCAAGTTCCCTGACTTCAGACTATCCTACAAAGTTAGAGCCATCAAAACAATATGGTACTAGCACAAAAACAGAAATACAGGATAGAAAAATCTATGACAAAGGAGGCAAGACTACACAATGCTGGTAAGAGAGTATTTTCAACAAATAGTTCTGGGAACATTGGACAGTTACATGCAAAAAAATGAAATCATTCTTTAACATCATACACAAAAATAAGCTCCAAATTGATTAAAGACCTAAATGTGAGACTGGACACTATAAAACTCCTAGAGGAAAACAGGTAGAACCTTTTCTGACATAAATCACAACAATATCCTTTCGATCTATCTCCCAGAATAATGGAAATAAAAACAAAAATACAGAAATGGGACCTACTTAAACTGAAAAGCTTTGGCACAGCAAATGAAACAATAAACAAAACGAAAAGATAACTTACAGACTGAAAGAAAATATTTGCTATTAGTGTGACAAACAATGGATTAGTGTCCAAAATTTACAAAAAGCTTATGACACTCAACAGCATCAAAACAAACAAACTCATCAACAAGTGGACAGAAAACCTAAAGAGACATTCCTTCAAAGAAGACAAACAGATGCCAAGAGGCACATGAAAAGATGTTCAGCATCACTAATTATTAGAGAAGTATAAATCAAAACTACAGTGAGATAGCATCTCAGACCAGCCAGAATGGTCATCATCAAAAGATCCACAAATTATTAATAAATGCTGGAGAGGGTGTGGAGAGAAGGGAACCCGCCTACACTGCTGGTGGGAATGTAAATCGATAGACAGTCACTATGGAGAGGAGCGTGGAGGTTCCTAAAAAACTAACAGTAGAGCTACGTATGACCCTGCAGACCCACTCCTGGGCGTCTATCTGGAGAAAACCATGATTCAAAAGGACACATGCACCCCGGTGTCCACTGCAGCACTGTTTACAATAGCCAAGACTTGGAAATGACGTAAATGTCCATCCACAGAGGAATGGACAAAGATGTGGTATATGTATTCACTAGAATATTACTCAGCCATTAAGACGAATGAAATAATGCCATTTCCAGCAACGTGGATGGACCTAGACACTGTCATGCTGAGTGAAGTAGGTCAGAGAAGGAGAAATATCATATGATGATCTGTTTTATGAGGAATCGAAAGAAATGATGCAAGTGAATGTACTTACAAAACAGAGACTTACAGACTTGAAGAACAATCTTATGGTTGCTGGGGTAAAGGATGAATACAAGGGATAGTTAGGGAGTTGGGATGCACATGTACACACTGCTATATCTAAAATGGATAACCAATGGGGACCTAATATATAGCACATAGAATTTTGCTCAGTGTTATATGGCAACCTGGATGGGAGGGGAGTTTGGGGGAATGGATACATGTGTATTTATGGCTGAGTCCCTCTGCTGTTCACCTGAAACTATCACATTATTTGTTAACTGGCTATACCTCAATACAAAATAAACAGTTAACACAGGGGATATAGCCAATATTTTACAATAACTATAATGGAATATAACCTTTAAAAATTGTAATGACTGTAATGTACATCTGTAATTTATATAAATAATATTGTACAGCAACTGTACTTCAATTAAAATAAATAATTTTTAAAGGGCTTTTCTATTATCAATAAACAAAATATTATTTTAAAAATAAATAAGAGGCTTTGGAACTTCCCTGGTGGTCCAGGGAAGACTGGACCCTTGTGCTATCCCCTGTGTTCATCCTTTACCCCAGCAAGATTGTTCTTGCTAAGACTTCACACTCCCCATGCACGGGCCTAAGTTTGATCCCAAGTCAGGGAACTAGATCCCTCATGGTACAACTAAAGATCCTGCATGTTGCAACTAAGAGTTTCCATGCCACAATGAAGACTGAAGATTCTGTGTGCTGCAACCAAGACTTGGTGCAGTCAAGATAAATGTTTTTTAAATAAGAGGTTTTATCATGTATTATAAACCTTAGTGTGGCTAACCACCTTTTCATTGCCCCTCTTTTTCAAACTTTATCTTAATAAATTCTTCTAAATAAATTTTATAACTACATTATCTAACCCCAGAAAAATATCTGAAGATAAACTTATGAATAAACTTAGGAAGAAATTATGTATTTACTGTATTGAATATTTATATTCAATAGGAAGTGAAGTGAAGTGAGGTCATTCAGTTGTGTCTGACTCTTTGTGACCCCATGGACTGTAGCTTGCCAGGATCCTCTGTCCACTGCATTTTCCAGGCAAGAGTACTGGAGTGGGTTGCCATTTCCTTCTCCAGTATTCAATAGGAAGAAGGTACCCTTTCCATTTGCTTAAGTATATATTTAGTCTTTCAGGAGTGTTTTGTGATTTTTCTCATATAGGTTTTATATAGTTTTAAAGTTCATACCAGTTCATCCTAAAGGAAACTGGTCCTGAATATTCACTGGAAGGACTGATGCTGAAGCTAAAACTCCAATCCTTTGGCCACTTGATGCCAAGAACTGACTCACTGGAAAAGACCCTGATTCTGGGAAAGATTGAGGGCAGAAGAGGACAACAGAAGATGAGGTGGTTGGATGGCATCACCAACGTGATGGACAAGAGTTTGAGCAAGCTCCGCAGCTGGCGATGGACAGGGAGGCCTGGCATGCTGCAATCCATGGGGTCAAAGGTCGGACACAACTGGTGACTGAACTGAACTGACTGAAAGTTCATATTTGGGCTTTCCTGGTGGCTCAGTGGTAAACAATTCACCTGCCAATACCAATACAGGAGACATGGGTTTGATCCCTGGGTCGGGAAGATCCCCTGGAGAAGGAAATGGAAACCCATTTCAGTATTCTTGCCTGGAAAACCCCAGGGACAGGGGAGCCTGGTGGGCTACAATCCATGGGGTTGCAAAAGAGTCAGATACAACTTAGCAAGTAAACAGCAACAAGAAAGTTCTTACCTAGATTGATCTATCCATCCGTCCATCCATGGTGCGTTCCCTCCCACTTTACCTTTCAATTATTTCTGTTAGTTTTACATCTTGTTCCTTTACTGAATTCTTCTCTTATTTGTGGTAGTTGTTCCATTCATTCCTTTGGGATTTTGAGATTAACCTTCATATCAACTAAAAACAGTGATACTTTTCCGAGTCTCGTGTATCTTGCCTTTCCTTATCTAACTGCTTACATCAGTACCTATAGCACAAATTAAATAAAAGAGCAGAACGCACGCAGCTCTGTTCTGTCTTGACTTTTGGTTTAAAGAGTCAGACATGACTGAGCGACTGAACTGAACTGAGCTGAAACATCTCTGTGCTTATCCACTGAGTTTATGGCTTTCATGCTGAGTATGTGCTGCTGTGTGTTACCGAACGCCTCAAGAGCTGAAGCTGCGCCACCACCCTCTGTGTTCCCTAAAAGTCCTTGATGGGTTGCCAAGGTCTTTTTTTCAATTGTTTACAAATTAGTCTGTGGTACTATCTCTATTTCATCAGCTGTTCTCAGATTTATTTGCTGGGGTTTCCTCTCTGACTGACAGCCTTTCCTTCTGATTTTTGGTTCCTAGGACCATCCATTTTTTCTTTTGGCTCCCTTTCTTGGAGCTCCAGTGCAGGTCTTGCATCTGCTAGTTGTTTAGCTTGCCCATTCCTTTTCCAGGAGGTACTCTGGCTCTTTGCTATCACTGAAGATGCTGTCTGTGGGGCTTCCCTTTTGCTATCCTAGTTCTTCTTCAAAGAATTGGGAAGAATAAAGAAAACACCCACTGCTTTCATTTTTGCTCACATGACAATTCTACTGAAGAATTTCAAACAAGAGTTCCATGGTGAGATCTGAATTTTTGAGAATTCAGATCTGACCTCCAGAGAAGAATCTATGTGACACAGAAAAGACTGGAGACTTAGAGACCAGGTAGAAACAGTACTTGAAAGAGATAAGAAGGGCCTGAATTAGGTAAGTAGTAGTGAGGCAAGAAGAAAGAGCAAAGTAAGAAAGATTTAGGAGGTAAAACTGACGGAACCTAATGACTGATTAATGTGGAGGCATGAGAAGAGAGGGAACTCAAGAATGGCCATTTCGACTTCCTAGTTAGTAACTGGCTATGTGCCAGAGGCATCACAGAAGATGAGGCTGGAAAAGAGTAGAGCAGGTGCTGGTGGGAGAACGAGTTTGGCTTCAGCAAGTTGATCTGAATGTATGGAGGGTATCAAATTAGCAAAGTAAAAGGTGCTCGGTTGTGTCCGACTCTTTGCAACCCCATGGACTGTACAGTCTGTGGAATTCTCCAGGCCAGAATACTGGAGTGGGTAGCCATTTCCTTCTCCAGGGGATCTTCCCAAATCAGGATTCGAACCCAGGTTCCCCGTATTGGAAGCGGATTCTTTACCAGCTGAGCCACCAGGGAAGCCCATCAAATTAAGAGATCTCCCATAAATATTTGGTTATATCATCACTTCCACATCTAAACTTTCAGAACCTGTTGTGGCAAAACCAATAAGCATCTTTTCCTTGTGTTTGATAATAATGCGAAATATCTTCATTGTAATATTTTTTCTTTGGACTTGGCGTCTGTGTTATTATCTTCTTCTGGATGATCCCTTGAGTTTTAAATATCTCCAATATTTCCCATCACTTTGTGACACGTATACCTCAACTCCTGCTGACTTCCAAATATCTAAGATGAAGCAAAACTTCCTTTTGTGAAGGTAATTTTTTATTAAGATTCCTTACCTTCACATCACCACCAATGCCAGGTTGTTTTTTTAAGATACTGTCTGTGGGGCAAATGCTTTAAATCTACCTTGAGTGCTTAATAACAATAGGATGATGATGATATAGTAAGATTTATTCAGTACATACAATGTGCCAGGTACTACGGTAAGACCTTCACATGTACTGATTCAGGACATCATCATGATCATTTTATAAGAATTACATTATTCTCATTTTATGGAAGAAGAGACTGAAGCACAGAGAGATTAAGTAACTGGCCCAGATTGACAGCTGCTAAGTACGTCCTAGCTTGACTTCCCAAAAAGACTAGAGGCGGAGATGTTGTTCAGTTGCTAAGTCATGTCCAACTCTTCACAACCCCATGGACTGTAACGCACCAGGCTCCTCTGTATACTCCACTATCACCTGGAGTTTGCTCAAGTTCATGTCCATTGAGTTGGTGACGCTATCCCACCATCTCATCCTCTACTGCCCTCTTCTCCTTTTGCCTTCAATCTTCTCCAGCATCAGGGTCATCAGCATCAGAGCCTCAGTTTCAGCTTCAGTCCTTCTAATGAGTATTCAGAGCTGATTTCCTTTAGGATTGACTGTTTGAACTCCTTACAGTCCAAGGGACTGTCAAGAGTTTTCTCCAGCAATACAATTCAAAAGCATCAATTCTTCAGTGCTCAGCCATCTTTATAGTTCAACACTCACATCCATATATGACTACTGGAAAAACCATCAGTTCAGTTCAGTCACTTAATCCTGTCCGACTCTTTGCGACGCCATGGACTGCAGCATGCCAGACTTCTCTGTCCATCACCAATTCCCAGAGCTTGATCAAACTCATGTTTATTGAGTTGGTGATGTCATCCAACCATCTCATCCTCTGTCACTCCCTTCTCCTCCTGCCTTCAATCTTTCCCAGCATCAGGTCTTTCCCAAACAGTCAGCTCTTTACATCAGGTGGCCAAAGTACTGGAGCTTCAACTTCAGCATCAGTCCTTCTAATGAATATTCAGGACTAATTTCCTTTAGGATTAACTGGTTTGATCTCCTTGTAGTCCAAGGGACTCTCAAGAGTCTTCTCCAACACATAGCTCAAAAGCATCAATTCTTCGGCATTCAGCTTTCCTTATGGTCCAACTCTCACATTCATACGTGACTACTGGAAAAACCATAGCTTTGACTAGATGAACCTTTGCTGGTCAAGTAATGTCTCTGCTTTTTAATATGCTAAGTTGATCATAGCTTTTCTTGCAAAGAGCAAGCATCTTTTAATTTCACGGCTGCAGTCACCATGTGCAGTGATTTTGGAGCCCCACAAAATAAAGTCTCTCACTGTTTCCATTGTTTCCCCATATATTTGGCATGAACTGACAGGAGCAGATGCCATGATCTTAGTTTTTTGTTAAGTTTTAAGCCAGCTTTTCCACTCTTCTCTTTCACCTTCATCCGTTCAGTTCAGTTCAGTCATTCAGTCGTGTCCGACTTTTTGCAACCCCATGAATCGCAGCAGGGCAGGCCTCCCTGTCCATTACCAACTCCTGGAGTTCACCCAAACTCATGTGCATTGAGTCGGTGATACGATCCAGCCATCTCATCCTCTGTCGTCCCCTTCTCCTCCTGCCCTCAATTCCTCCCAGCATCAGGGTCTTTTCCAACGAGTCAACTCTTCACATGAGGTAGCCAAAATATTGGGAGTTTCAGCTTCAGCATCAGTCCTTCCAGTGAATATTCAGGACTGATCTCCTTTAGGATGGACTGGTTGGATCTCCCTGCAGTCCAAGGGACTCTCAAGAGTCTTCTCCAACACCACAGTTCAAAAGCATCAATTCTTCGGCGCTCAGAATTCTTCACAGTCCAGCTCTCACATCCATACATGAACACTGGAAAAATCATAGCCTTGACTAGATGGACCTTTGTTGGCAAAGTAACACCTCTGCTTTTTAATATGCTATCTAGGTTGGTCACAACTTTCCTTCTAAGGAGTAGGAGTCTTTTAATTTCATGGCTGCAGTCACCATCTACAGTGATTTTGGAGCCCAAAAAATAAAGTCAGCCACTGTTTCCACTGTTTTCCCCTATTTGCCATGAAGTGATGGGACCAGAAGTCATGATCTTAGTTTTCTCAATGTTGAGCTTTAAGCCAACTTTTCCACTCTCCTCTTTCACTTTCACCAAGAGGCTTTTTAGTTCCTCTTCACTTTCTGCTGTAAGGGTGGTGTCATCTGCGTATCAGGTTATTGATATTTCTCCTGGCAATCTGATTCCAGCTTGTGCTTCTCCCAGCCCAGCGTTTCTCATGATGTACTCTGCACATAAATTAAATGAACATGGAGACAATACACAGCCTTGACATATTCCTTTCCCAATTTCAAACCAGTCAATTGTTCCATGTTAACTATTATTTCCTGACTTGCATAAAGATTTCTCAGGAGGCAGATTTTCCACAGTTTGTTGTGATCCTCACAGTCAAAGGCTTTAGTTTAGTCAATGAAACAGAATTAGATGTTTTTATGGAATTCTCTTGCTTCTTGTATGATCCAGTGGATGTTGGCAATTTGATCGCTGGTGGTTCTGCCTTTTCTTAATCCAGCTTGACCATGTGGAAGTTCTCGGTTCATGTGTTAAGCCTAGCTTGGACAATTTTGAGCATTACTTTGCTAGTGTGTGAGATGAGTACAAATGTGCAGTAGTTTGAACATTCTTTGGCATTGCCTTTCTTTGGGATTGGAATGAAAACTGACCTTTTCCAGTCCTGTGGCCACTGATGAGTTTTCCAAATTTGCTGGCATATTGAGTGCAACACTTAAACAATATCATCTTTTAGGATTTGAAATAGTTCAGCTGGAATTCCATCACCTCTACTAGCTTCATGGACCTTGGTTGGCAAAGTGATGTCTCTGCTTTTTAATATGCTGCCTAGGTTTGTCATGGCTTTCCTTCCAAGGAGTAAGCATCTTTTAATTTTATTGCTGCAGTCACAGTTTGCAGTGATTTTAGAGCCCAAGAAAATAACATCACTGCTTCCACTTTTCTCCCTTCTATTTGCCATGAAATGATGGGACTAGATGCCATGATATTAGTTTTTTGAATACTAAGTTTCAAGCCAACTTTTTCACTCTCCTCTTTTACCCTCATCAAGAGGCTCTTTAGTCCCTCTTTGCTTCTGCCATTAGAGTGGTATCATATGCATATCTGAGGTTGCTGATATTTATCCTGAAAATCTTGATTCCAGCTTGTGATTCATCCAGCCCAGCACTTCACATGATGTACTCTACATAGAAGTTAAATAAGCAGGTTGACAATATATAGCCTTGTGGTATTCCTTTCCCCATTGTGAACCAGTCAGTTGTTCCATGTCCACTTCTAACTGTTGTTTCTCAGGAGATAGCTAAGGTGGTCTGGTACTCCCATCTCTTTTAAGAATTTTCCACAGTTGTTGTGATCCACACAGCCAAAGGCTTTCATGTAGTCAATAAAGCAGAAGTAGATGCTTTTCTAGAACTCCCTTGGGCTCCATTATCCAATGAATGTTGGCAATTTGCACTCTGGTTCCTCTGCCTTTTCGAAACCCAGCTTGTACATCTGTTAAGTTCATCTACTGCTGAAGCCTACCTTAAAGAATTTTGAGTAGAACCTTCCTAGCACGTGAAATGAGTGCAACTATCCTTAGTTGGAACATTCTTTGGCACTGCCCTTCTTTAGGACTGGAATGAAAAGTGACCTTTTCCAGTCCTGTGGTCACTGCTGTGTTTTCCAAATTTGCTGACATACTGAGTGTAGCACTTCAACAGCATCATCTTTTAGGATTTTTAAATAGCTCAGCTAGAATTCCATCACCTCAACTAGCTTTGTTCATAGTAATGCTTCCTAAGGCCCACTTGACTTCACATTCCAGGATGTCCAGCTCTAGGTGAGTGACCACACCACTGTGGTTATCTGGGTCATTAAGACCTTTTTTTTGGTAGAGTTCTATGTATTCTTGCTGGTGGGGGGAGGCTTCTTGGAATTTGCAGTTTTTAAAAGTGAAGGAGGAGGAGGAGGAGGAAAAGAAGAGGACGGGGGGGGGGGCGGCGAAAAGTGTCCTCACACCATTCTTTTGTATACTGCAGTTTGAGACTCACTAAACTAAGTATGGCTTCCCAGGTGGCGCAGTAGTAAAGAATTTACCGGTAATGCACAGGATGCAAGAAACTCGGATTTTATCTCTGGGTCGGGACAATCCCCTGGAGCAGGAAATGGCAACCCACTCCAGTATTCAAGCCTGGAAAATTCCATGTACAGAGGAGCCTGGCAGGTTTACAGTCCTGGTGGGCTATGAGTCAGAGGCAACTGAGCACACGCACACAAAACCTAAGTATAAAATAGCAGCCCCAGCTGCAAAGCATTTCCTATAACCCTCTACCTACTCACTCATATTCTCGGTAATTTAGTTAATAAGGCTACTCAGGTTTCTACTTCATCACAATCGGAATATTATGCAATGGGACAAAACCACAGAGGGATGTATTATTTTACAAAGAAGAAAATCTAAAGCCAGAGAGAAGTGAGGTGATTTATCTAAAGCTAGTAAAAGTGCTGACATCCGAACCTCTGGTCTCCTGACTTTCCAGTCCAGTTCATTTTTCCATCCTATATGCCTAAAGATTTCCCATTTATAAAATAGGAAGGGATATGATCATCAAGGGCCATATTTATTTATTTCACTTGTGTGAAGACATCAGTAATAACGTGAACAGTATTCTACATATGGATGCACTGTGTCCAAAAGTTTTAAATTGGTAGAAAACAATTCAGAACAATGCATACTGCTTTATTTAACAGGAATAATCTGTTCACAATGAGATGATTCTCAGTGGACTGATGGTAGGTCACTTTAATAAGAATCATCTCAGGTTTCTGTTTCAATCATCAAAACTTTCCCAGACCTAATTCAGAATTAGGTCTGTATTAGCAGATAATTGGATTTTCTTCTTTTAGACATTGATGAAATCTAGGTGCTGTGAATATAACTTTTCCCTGATTGAAGTAACTGAAAGCACCTTCTTTCATTCATTCTCTCATCACTATTACCTTTTCCTTTTTTTCTGAAAAGTATCCCCAGTGCTTTTCCAAGTAACTACCTGTCTGTGGCCTAATAATCCTTCTCCCAGCTCTGTACATAACCTTGTTTTATTAATATTATTTTCCTTTGCTCTTCAATATTTTCCTCTTTAGGAACTCTTTCCCCAAAGCCTGTCCTTAACAGAAAACAAAAAAACAAAAACCCTCTGATGACTCCTACTGTTTCTAGAGTAAAGTCTGAATTTTTCAGCACGAGAGTCAAGCCCTTCATCTTCCACAGTCAACGTGCTCATCCAGGATAGGTTCAGTCTCAGGTCTCTTCCCTTTTTCTGACGTGATTCAACTCTGCTGTCTCTCCTTTCAGCTCCCCACAGCTCTGTGGAAAACAATCCCTTTGCCTTTCTGCCCCGTTTCTGTCTGATGAAGTCTTATCCTTTAAAATTCAGCTCAAATGTCACTACCTTCTCTGTGATATCACTCTAGTAATATCACTCTGCCCCAAAATAACTCTTAAACTACACAGTATTTTGATTATACCTGTCTGCCTTCCCAATAGGATGCACTCTTATTCTTTAGTTCATTTAAGCATTTACTGAGATACTGTGACATGCCAGGCCCTATGCTAAATGCCAAGGATGTAGAACTGAATGTCTCAGAAACACTCTGATCTCAAGAGAATATTTTGTGCTAGGAAAACAAAGTCTTAAGCTTATAGATATAACATTTAGAAGGTATATAGTTTCTGAATATGGGAAGTGATATTTATAATGTAAACTGATCAGAATAGCAGGACATGAAAAATAAGTTAAAGTAACTTGCAATGTATTTAAAAAGTGGTAAAATAATACATTCTCAGTTCAAAGATCTATTTTCCTTTTTCCAGTTCTTCTGGAATTGTTAGTCTCTAAAAAACATAATAAAATTCAATCTACCATGCAATAATGAAGAAATCTGTCTCTTTTGACTATATAATCTATTCCTATGGGAAAAACCTTGACAGTATGCAACTTCTCCTCCTCCAATCTAGACGGAAAAGACTTTTCAAACCCACCATTTTCAAAGATTATGTACGCAAAGTACTAGCCTTCCTCTGAAGAATATTCAATACGCATCCATATTGTCCCACACAAGTCCATTTTCCAATTAGCTATCTTCCAAGATAAAAATGGGCAACAAAAGCATGTTTCCACCTTCAGTAGCCTTGAGATATGTAGGAAGTCTAAGAATATGGTATACACATTTTGGTGAGAAGCTTTAATGAGTTTTAAGTACCTTGGATGGTAATTAACAGGGAGGCCTGGCGTGTTGCGATTCATGGGGTTGCAGAGAGTCGGACACGACTGAGTGACTGAACTGAACTGAACTGAACTATCTTGGAAACCATATGCATTTTCACCAGGAGTTTCATAAGAAGGTCTTCTAAATGCAGTCGTCCTAGGTTATGGAATTTTTTTCTAATATCTACCTTATTCCTCAATAGTTAAATAAAAGTTTTATTGTTCTGGTTTGTCAAACTTGACTTGAGATTTAGGGTACAATATTAACTATGTAATTGTGAAAAAGTTTAAGTACCCTTTCAATAAAACATACCACATATCTATCCTCTTATGTGAAATAACTATCACTGTCTTATTATAAGGTGACATTTAAGTTTACCATTAGCCATCATCTGATCTGTTTGTATTTAGATGTATTCTAACAAATTTTCAGGAAGAGCAACCACAGGTATCTGGAAGCGATCTAAAAAGCCAAAGAATTAGATTCTTATTTCACATGTAAAACGTAATCAACTGTGTACATTGCACTGTGCTTAGAAAGTTATTTACAACATATGGCTCTCCGTGGTAGCATATTCTTTTTTTAATTACAAGCTTATATACTGGTTTTATCTGCTTTTCCTGTTCTTTCCAAATCAATAATATTTAGATAATAACACACTGAAAACAATGTACAGAACTTGCCATGCACCAGGCGTCATCATACTTATCTGATACTGAGGAGAGTAATCCATTCTGAAATCAAGATAACGTTCATTTTTCACTTACCAATCTAACTACTTCTTTTTAAAAGATAGCATATTCTATAGAAAACTGCTTCACGATGACAGTCTGTGGGAGAAAATTAGTCTCTCGTTTACTTTTTTTTTTTGCTAACAGTTCTTCTCTTTTAAAATAGTGAAAGGTTTCAACCAGTTGAGGTGCTGCCACCTTTGCTTGTGTTTAACTTTAACAAGCTAAGCTTTTCAAGCCACATGAAATGTCATCAAATTTGCTTCTCAACCTTAAGAAAAAACGGAAGGAGGAACAAAGGTCAGAATACCAGACCCTGCTATAGTAGAGTCTGGGAAAGAATGCTTAGGAAGTCTGTGTGCAGTCAGCCACAAAGCCAGTTTCCATTTGTGGTCTACACCAGATGGTGACTGTGCTGAGTCCTTCATTACACACAGGGCCCATGCTGGGTGCTAACTAAAGTACTACTAAAGAGCAGGCTCCTGGGGTAAACAATCTGCTTTTTTCTAAAGTCCTTGAGAATCACTACCTTCAAACCAACATTATAGGGCTTGCTTGCAGAGAACACCCTTTTAGAACGACTTGAGCATTTTACTTTCAGTTTTCCATAATGGCAATAATACATTTAAAAGACACCTTTAAATTTATTTTAAAAAGGAGTACAGCATGCTAGTTAGTTATGTTAAGTTAGTACAGAAGGAAGAGAGAACAAGAGTTGAAAGAGATGACTTGTTGCTGGGAAACAAGAATTAGAAGGAGAAAAGACTAGGCGAACTTGGCAGTACCATTTATTCTTAAAACTCAGGTTCATATATTATGTTGGTTAAAAATTTTCAATTTAAAAAAGAAGGCAATATCACTGGTTAAAGATGGTGGGTAAAAGAACACGTCAATGTTATGCTTCTGCCATTCAAAGAAGCTGAAGAACTTCAGCTGACTTCTATTTTCTTCAAATATCAATGGACAGAATTTCTTGCCAGGTGCTTTGAAGATAAATAAATAAATGCTGTCAACTTGTTAGTGCTGATCTGACTGTGTATCCCTCCATTTCATCAGAGCTCGATTTTATGGCTATTCAGTTTCTCAAAAGGGCTTCTCAGGTGGCGCTAGTGATAAAGAACCTGCCTGCCAATGCAGGAGACATAAGAGACTTTCCTGGGCTGGGAAGATCTCCTGGAGAGCTACAGTCCATGGGGTCGCAGACAGACATGACTGAAGTGACTTAGTATGCATTCATTCTGTCAAAAATCTCAGCAAATTGGTGCATTCTATTTTAAGGCTGTAAGCTTTATTTTATATATGCATATCCAATAATCTTTTCTTTGAAAGTGTCATAGTTTTAGATCAGTTAACCCTAATATCCCTTTATCACTTCAAATCACCCATATCCAAGTCAAAAATCATGTTATAGGAACTCAAAGTTCTCCTACAATGGAGAGGCCCCATTCTTCCCAGGTGCACCCCTCTACACCTAAAAAGCCCGAGACAAAACACAGCAAACCAGCATAGTAAGTCTCTGAAAGGTAGAGGAGGTGTGCTGCCTAGGGGCCTTAAGACTTGAATGCTGGCTAGTGAGTTTCCTGGCCTCATATGTCTCACACAAGATGCTTCAGAAGCCTCCAATCTGGTACTGCCAACAGGAACAGATCCCCACCCCTACACTAGTCAAAAAAAAGAGCCTGCTTCACCAAGCTCAAGTACCAGGAAGAGTGGGCTACATACATCTTACTCTAGCAAAACACCAATGGATAAACTGCACCCCTCTTCCAGCAATGGTTTCAGCAGAGTCCACCAGGAAAGTGAACTTCCCCCTCCCGGACCTCTTAGAAGCAAGCTGAGTGCATTGATCTAGTCGACATCTACAAAACATTCTACCCAATAGCAGAATATACACTTTTTCCCCAAGCACCAATCAGACATTCACCCAGACAGACTAGATCTTAGACCATAAAACAAACCTCAACAGATCTGAATACTCTGAAATCATACAGAGTATTTCCCTGATCATAATGAAATCTAATTAGAAATCAGTAACACTAAAGATAGCCTTGACATACTCCTTTTCATATTGTTCCATGTCCAGTTGTAACTGTTGCTTCCTGACCTGCATATAGGTTTCTCAAGAGGCAGGTCAGGTGGTCTGGTATTCTCATCTCTTTCAGAATTTTCCACAGTTTATTATGATCCACAAAGTCAAAAGCTTTGGAATAGTTAGTAAAGCAGAAGTGGATGTTTTTCTGGAACTCTCTTGCTTTTTCCATGATCCAGCGGATGTTGGCAATTTGATCTCTGATTCCTCTGCGTTTTCTAAAACTAGCTTGAACATCTGGAAGTTCACGGTTCACATACTGCTTAAATCTGGCTTGGAGAATTTTGAGCACTATTTTACTAGTGTGTGAGATGAGTGTAATTGTGCATTAACTTATATGCAGAGTACATCATGAGAAATGCTGGGCTGGAAGAAGCACAAGCTGGAATCAAGATTGCCGGGAGAAATATCAATAACCTCAGATATGCAGATGACACCACCCTTATGGCAGAAAGTGAAGAGGAACTAAAAAGCCTCCTGATGAAAGTGAAAGAAGAGAGTGAAAAAGTTGGCTTAAAGCTCAACATTCAGAAAATGAAGATCATGGCATCTGGTCCCACCACTTCATGGGAAATAGATGGGGAAACAGTGTCAGACTTTATTTTGGGGGGGCTCCAAAATCACTGCAGATGGTGACTGCAGCCATGAAATTAAAAGACTCCTACTCCTTGGAAGGAAAGTTATGACCAACCTAGATAGCATATTCAAAAGCAGAGACACTACTTTGCCAACAAAGGTCTGTCTAGTCAAGGCTACGGTTTTTCCAGTGGTCGTGTATGGATGTGAGAGTTGGACTGTGAAGAAAGCTGAGCGCCGAAGAATTGATGCTTTTGAACTGTGGTGTTGGAGAAGACTCTTGAGAGTCCCTTGGACTGCAGGGAGATCCAACCAGTCCATCCTAAAGGAGATCAGNTCTTCCCAGGTGCACCCCTCTACACCTAAAAAGCCCGAGACAAAACACAGCAAACCAGCATAGTAAGTCTCTGAAAGGTAGAGGAGGTGTGCTGCCTAGGGGCCTTAAGACTTGAATGCTGGCTAGTGAGTTTCCTGGCCTCATATGTCTCACACAAGATGCTTCAGAAGCCTCCAATCTGGTACTGCCAACAGGAACAGATCCCCACCCCTACACTAGTCAAAAAAAAGAGCCTGCTTCACCAAGCTCAAGTACCAGGAAGAGTGGGCTACATACATCTTACTCTAGCAAAACACCAATGGATAAACTGCACCCCTCTTCCAGCAATGGTTTCAGCAGAGTCCACCAGGAAAGTGAACTTCCCCCTCCCGGACCTCTTAGAAGCAAGCTGAGTGCATTGATCTAGTCGACATCTACAAAACATTCTACCC
This sequence comes from Raphicerus campestris, assembly GCA_006410735.1. Taxonomy (NCBI): domain Eukaryota; kingdom Metazoa; phylum Chordata; class Mammalia; order Artiodactyla; family Bovidae; genus Raphicerus; species Raphicerus campestris. Next base: position 1,184,074 of record SJYW01027140.1, read on the forward strand.
AATAGCAGAATATACACTTTTTCCCCAAGCACTAATCAGACATTCACCCAGACAGACTAGATCTTAGACCATAAAACAAACCTCAACAGATCTGAATACTCTGAAATCATACAGAGTATTTCCCTGATCATAATGAAATCTAATTAGAAATCAGTAACACTAAAGATAGCCTTGACATACTCCTTTTCATATTGTTCCATGTCCAGTTGTAACTGTTGCTTCCTGACCTGCATATAGGTTTCTCAAGAGGCAGGTCAGGTGGTCTGGTATTCTCATCTCTTTCAGAATTTTCCACAGTTTATTATGATCCACAAAGTCAAAAGCTTTGGAATAGTTAGTAAAGCAGAAGTGGATGTTTTTCTGGAACTCTCTTGCTTTTTCCATGATCCAGCGGATGTTGGCAATTTGATCTCTGATTCCTCTGCGTTTTCTAAAACTAGCTTGAACATCTGGAAGTTCACGGTTCACATACTGCTTAAATCTGGCTTGGAGAATTTTGAGCACTATTTTACTAGTGTGTGAGATGAGTGTAATTGTGCATTAACTTATATGCAGAGTACATCATGAGAAATGCTGGGCTGGAAGAAGCACAAGCTGGAATCAAGATTGCCGGGAGAAATATCAATAACCTCAGATATGCAGATGACACCACCCTTATGGCAGAAAGTGAAGAGGAACTAAAAAGCCTCCTGATGAAAGTGAAAGAAGAGAGTGAAAAAGTTGGCTTAAAGCTCAACATTCAGAAAATGAAGATCATGGCATCTGGTCCCACCACTTCATGGGAAATAGATGGGGAAACAGTGTCAGACTTTATTTTGGGGGGGCTCCAAAATCACTGCAGATGGTGACTGCAGCCATGAAATTAAAAGACTCCTACTCCTTGGAAGGAAAGTTATGACCAACCTAGATAGCATATTCAAAAGCAGAGACACTACTTTGCCAACAAAGGTCTGTCTAGTCAAGGCTACGGTTTTTCCAGTGGTCGTGTATGGATGTGAGAGTTGGACTGTGAAGAAAGCTGAGCGCCGAAGAATTGATGCTTTTGAACTGTGGTGTTGGAGAAGACTCTTGAGAGTCCCTTGGACTGCA
>SJYW01027140.1:1187922-1302039 GCA_006410735.1 Raphicerus campestris
GGAGATCCAACCAGTCCATCCTAAAGGAGATCAGCTCTGGGATTTCTCTGGAAGGAACGATGCTAAAGCTGAAACTCCAGTACTTTGGCCACCTCATGAGAAGAGTTGACTTATTGGAAAACACTCTGATGCTGGAAGGGATTGGGGGCAGGAGCAAAGGGGGATGACAGAGGATGAGATGGCTGGATGGCATCACCGACTTGATGGATGTGAGTCTGAGTGAACTCTGGGAGATGGTGATGGACAGGGAGGCCTGGCGTGCTGCAATTCATGGGGTCACAAAGAATTGGAGACGACTGAGTGACTGAACTGAACACTAAGACAACAGTAAAATCTCCCAACAAGTGAAAACTCAACAAAACACTTCTAAATAAGTGTATATTACAGGTCAAAGAGGAAGTCTCAGAAGAAAAAAATTACATAAAGTTGAATGAATATAGAGGATATCAAAGCATATGGGACACAGTTAAAATAGTGATGAGAGAAAACAGCAGTAAATGCTTACGACAGAAAGAGAAAAGTTTTCAAATAAATAGTCTAAGTTCCTATCTTTTAAAATTCAAGGAAGCTTGTTTTTGAAATGAATCAATAAAATTGAGAAGGCGAGGGTGAGATGATTTGAGAGAACAGCATTGAAACATGTATATTATCATATGTGAAACAGATCACCAGTCCAGGTTTGATGCATGATACAGGGTACTCGGAGCTGCTGCACTGGGATGACCCAGAGGGATGGGATGGGGAGGGAGGTGGGAGGTGGGCTCAGGATGGGGAACATATGCACACCCACGAGTGACTCATGTCAATGTATGGCAAAAACCACTACAATACTGTAAAGTAATTAGCCTCCAATTAAAATAAGTAAATTTTTTAAAAAAGAAATTTCTCAAGAGTGATGAAGATAAAAAGAGAAGCTACAAATAATTAAAATCAGGATTAAGCAGGAAATATCAGTACAGACACTGCAGTCATTAAAAGAAACAGGGAATACTATGAACAATTTTACTTTCATAAGTATGACAATATATAAAAAATGGGCCAATTTCTCAAAATCCCCCAAAAAGCTGAAACACAACCTAAATATTCTTTTAACCATTAAAGAAATTAAGTTTTCACAGCTTCTCCCTCAAAACTACAAACCAGTATCTCTCATGAACTTAAGATACCAAAATCCTCAAGAAAGTACTAGCCAATCAAATCCAGCAATGCACAAAAAATTATATGCCATAACCTAGTGGGATTTATTCCAGGTATATAAGACTATACCAAGTACAGTTTATTTCAGGTATGCAAGGCTTGTTCAACATTCAAAAATCAACAAATGCAATCCACCACAAGCTAAAAGAAGAAAATAAAAAAATCATATGATCACATCAACTGATGCATAAAAAGCATGTGACAAAGTCAAGTGTCCACTGGTGATAAAAATTCTCAGCACACTAGAGAGAGAGAGAACCTTCCTCAACTTGGTAACAAACATGACAGTTATCCACATATTAACTTACTTAACAACAACAGACTGAATCCTTCCCTCTAAGATTGGGCACAGGCAAGGATGCCCACTCTTTCCATTACAGTTATTCAGCTAATTCTGAAAGTTCTAGCCATTGCAATAAGGCAAGAAAATGAAATAAAGCACTGAGATTGGAAAGGAACAATTTAAATAGTCACTATTTGCAGATAACATTTGGAGAAAGAAATGGCAACCCACTCCAATGTTCTCGCCTGGAGAATCCCAGGGACAGAGGAGCCTGGTGGGCTGCTGTCTATGGGGTCACACAGAGTTGGACATGACTGAAGTGACTTGGCGGCAGCAGCAGTAGCAGCAGATAACAAGATTGTCTATACAGAAAATCCCAAGCAATTTAAAATAATGAGTTTACCAAGGTTGCAGAATACAAAACTGATATACAAAATTCAATCACATTTTGATATTCTTAAAATAAACATGAGGAACCTCATATCTAGAGTCCATTTGCTATTACATTACTTTTTATAGTCATTCCAAACAAAACATAATTCTTAGGTATAAACTTAACAAAATGTGAGAGGATCTGTATGCTGAAAAGATTAAAAGGGTAAAAAAGACCTAAAAAAATGGAAAAACAAAGTTCATGAACTGAAAGATTTAATATGATAAATATACAGATTCTCCTCAAATTACCAATAGGTTTAATGCATTCACATCAAAATCCCAGCAAGTTTTGTTTTTTTTTTTGGTAGAGACAGAGACAAACTTATTCTAAAATTTGTATGAAAAAACTCTAGGACCTAGAATAGATAAAACAATCTTGAAAAGGAAAATGGGAGGGATCACTGTACCCAATAGTTAGGCATAATATATAGCTTAAGTAAGAAGACAGTGTGATATGAACATAGACACTGGATGGGTCAAACAGAAAACACAGAAATATACCCATACAAATGTGCCCAACTGAGTTTTTTGATAAAGGTACAATATTAGACCTAAGCCTCACACTTTATATAAAATGTAATTTAAAATGGGTCAGATACAAAATGTAAAACTTTTTGAAAAGATTTAGAAAATCTTTGGTATCCAGGGTTAGGCAAAGAATTTTTACACTTGTCAGACAAAGCACAATTCATAAAGGGAACATTGATAAATTAAGCTTCACCAAAATTAAAAATTTTGCTCTTCAAAAGACCATCAGAGAAAATATTTGCAAACCATAATTCTGACAAAAGACTTGTATTTAGAATGTATAAAGAACACTCAGAACTCCACAGTAAGAAATGATGCAGTAGAAACGGGTAAAAGACAAACCCTCTCACTGAGGAGGACATGCAGATGGCATCTGGCAGTGAAGGATGGCCGATACCACCAGTCACTGGGGAGACGCAGACCAACATCACAGAGGAGATGTCACTGTACACCCATCAGAATGGCGGCAATGAAAGACAGTGACCACACCAAACGCTGGCAAGGATGCAGAAGAACTGGGAATGTCAAACAGTACAGCTGCTTGGGAAAAGAGAACGGCTATTTCTTACAAAACTAAATATGTACCTATCAAAATAACTCAAAACTTCCACTACTGAACATTTATGCCAGGGAAATGAAAACTCATGCTCATGCAGAAACCTGTACACAAATGTTCATAGTCACTTTATTTATAATAGCCAAAATGGGAAATAACTTGGTTACCAAGTTATGGTACATCCAAGATACAGGATATTAGTCACCAATAAGGACTTCCCTGGTGGCTCAGATGGTAAAGCACCTGTCTACAATGCGGGAGACCCGGGTTCGATCTCTGGGTTGAGAAGATCCCCTGGAGAAGGAAATGGCAATCCACTCCAAGACTATTGCCTGGAAAATCCCATGGACAGAGGAGCCTGGTAGTCTACAGCCCATGGGGTAGCAAATAAAGAAATAAATTATTGATGCATACAATTTGGGATGATCTCAAGGGAATATGTTAGATGAAGAAATCCAAACTCTAGAAGTTAAGTACTCTATGATTCCATTTATATAGCATTTTTGAGATGACAAAACTATAGAGTGGGGAAACAGACTAGTGTAGTTAGGGGTTAGGCACAGTGTAGGAGAGAGGGAGGCGGCTATGGCTGAATATCAAAGAATTTGCACAAAGGATCCTTGTGATAACAGGACTGTATCTGGACTGTGATGGTGGCCACCTGAAATTGCAAAGAACTACACACATACCAGCACAAGTTTAACTGGAAAAATATGACTATTAGTGGACTGCATCAACATCAATATCCTGGTTGTGATATTTACTATAGTTAGGGAAGATTTCACATCTAGGGGGAAATGGGTGAAGGGTATTTGGGATCTCTCTGCATTATTTCTTATAAATGTATGTGAAACTACAACTATCTCAAAATGAAAAATTAATAAATGTAAGGGCCTGGGAGGTATTTCTGACAAAAACACAGATAACCTGAACCTAATCATGAAGGAACAGACATCAGACAAGCTCAAATCCAAAACAACTGGATTATAATCTTAAATAATGTCAATGTCATGAACAGGTTAAAAGAGACATGACAACTGAACGCAACAATCTGACTGGACCAATCCAGGGTTTTCTTTTCTATAAAGGTCATTGCTACTGCTACTGCTAAGTCGCTTTAGTCGTAACCGACTCTGTGCGATCCCATAGACAGCAGATCACTAGGTTCCTCTGTCTCTGGGATTCTCCATGCAAGAATACTGGAGTGGGTTGCCATTTCCTCCTCCAATGCATGAAAGTGAAAAGGAAAAGTGAAGTCGCTCAGTCTCTTAGAACTCCATGGACTGTAACCTACCAGGCTCCTCCATGCATGGGATTTTCCAGGCGGGATTTCCCAGGCAAAAATAGTGGAGTGGGTTGCCGTTGTCATTATTAAGACAATTTTACAAAACTTAGAAAAGGTATATAGATCAGACAACGACATTAATGTTAATTTCATTATCTTGATAATCATACTGTGGCTATATAAGAAAATGTTCTTGTTTGCAGAAAATATACAATGAAGTATTTAAGTGTAAAAGGGCATCTATCCTAAATTTACTCTCAAACAGTTCTTTAAAAAAAAGTATATATAGATGGGTAAGCAATGGATACAGTGACAGACTTTATTTTCTTGTGCTTCAGAACCACTGCAGATGGTGACTACAGCCATGAAATTAAGACACTTGCTCCTTGGAAGAAAAGCTATGACCAACCTTAACAGAATGTTAAAAAGCAGAGACATCACTTTACCAACAAAGGTCCAGCTAGTCAAAGCTACGGTTTTTCCAGTAGTCATGTATGGATATTTGAGTTGGACCATTAAGAAATCTGAGTGCCGAAGAATTGATGCTTTTGAACTGTGGTGTTGCAGAAGACTCCTGATCCAACCAGTCCATCCTAAAGGAAATCAGTCCTGAATATTCACTGGAAGGACTGATGCTGAAGCTGAAGCTCCAATACTTTCACCACCTGATGTGAAGAACTGACTCACTGGAAAAGACCCTGATGCTGGGGAAGATTGAAGGCAGGAGAAGGGGATGATAGAGGATGAGATGGTTGGATGGCATCACTGACTCGAGGGACATGAGTTTGAGCAAGCTCCGGGAGTTGGTGATGGACAGGGAAGCCTGGCAGTCAATGGGGTTGCAAAAAGTTGGACACGACTGAGCAAGTGACTGAACTAAACTGATACACGTAGAAAAGGAAACAAGGTAAAATGTTTACAGCTGGAGAATTTGGGCAAGAAAATACTTTATGCTATTTTTGCAACTTTCTGTAGGCCTGAAATCACAAATAATAAAAATTATCATGATAAAAATTTCAAAGATGTAGGATGCTGCACAGAGCCTGGCACATAAATGTTCAATAAATTATACTTTTCACATGTTTTATATATACTTTCAGATGCAGAAACAAGTTGAGAAGCTATGTAAACTGTGCAAAAGGGACTGTGGCAAATTGGTAGTAAGGTCAGGATTTGAACTCCATACCAAAGTCTATGTTTCTTTTCATTACAATCAGGAAGGATGAAAATTTTACACACCTCCACCTTGCACCATCCCCTACAGGGATTTACAGGTGCTCTGTTTGAATAGAGAATTCTGTTACATAAAAAAAAATTTTTTAATTTTAAAATTTTAATTGGAAGCTAATTACTTTACAGTATTGTGTTTTTTGCCATACATTGACATGAATCTGCCATGGGTTTACATGCATTCCCCATCCTGAACCACCCCCCCCACCTCCTTCCCCATCCATCCCTCTGGATCCTCCCAGTACACCAGCCCTTAGCACCTTCTCTCATGTATCAAACCTGGACTGGTGATCTGTTTCACCTATCATAATATACATGTTTCAATGCTGTTCTCTCAAATCATCCCACTCTCGCCTTCTCCCACAGAGTCCAAAAGCCTGTTCTTTACATCTGTGTCTCTTTACATCTGCTGTCTTGCATACAGGGTCATCGTTATCATCTTTCTAAATTCCATATATATGCATTAATATACTGTATTGGTGTTTTTCTTTCTGACTTACTTCACTCTGTATAATAGGCTCCAGTTTCATCCACCCCATTAGAACTGATTTAAATGCATTATTTTTAATAGCTGAGTAATATTCCATTGTGTACATGTACCATATAGGTACCTGAGCTCAATAATTGTGACACATGGGCACAGCATGAGAAATCTTCCTGGACATGCCGTGCCCATGCTTCCCAACTAATGAGCCCATGTATCTGTAGCCCACCTACCTAGAGCCTGTGCTCTGCAACGAGAGAAGCCACTCCAATGAGAAGTCCATGCTGCAACTAGAGAGTAGCCCTCACTGCAACTAAGGGAAGCCTGTGTGCAGTAACAAAGACCCAACGCAGCCCCCCCCAAAAAACAAACTGGCTTCAAACAATGTTCCACACTATTTACGTCTTCAGTTCAGTTCAGTCACTCAGTTGTGTCCGACTCTTTGCGACCCCATGAGCTGCAGCTCGTCAGGCCTCCCCATCCATCACCAACTGCCAGAGCCTACCCAAACTCACATCTATCGGGTCGGTGATGCCATCCGGCCATCTCATCCTTTGTCATCTCCTTCTCCTCCTGCCCTCGATCTTTCCCAGCATCGGGGTCTTTTCAAATGAGTCAGCTCTTTGCATCAGGTGGCCAAAGTATTTACTTCTTAGTTTCTTAGAAATACCTAGGACTGGAACCTAACATCTTACATCTGCTCCAGGGCACATATTCTGTATGTAGCACATCAAATAAACTATTAATAAGTAACAAACTGACAGAAAACCATCTGCAAGTCCTTTACTATAGGGCAGTATACTGTTTTTCCTGTGCCCTTACTCATCTTAATACTGAGTACTCAGGCTGTGCCGGTCAATGTAATTTCCAGATACATCTCTTCTATTGGTCCTTTTTGAACTCATCAATGCCCATGGCTAAGCTTAAACAGGACAGATAATTCACTTGGGGAAAAAAAATTCACATGAAACAGAAGTATATATAGTGACAAGTCTCCCTTTTTCATCCTTCCAACTCCTCTCCTACTGACAACAAATGTTACCAGCTTAAAAATGCAACTTTGCAATATTTTTTCAAATTACTAGAATTAGGTATACCACACTCTGATATTAAGCTAACCATTCACCGGGAAGATTCCAAGTGATCACTATAAACTTAATAATTTCTCCATTTAGGTATTTCAGATATCCTTAAAACACTTGTACAGAAATGTTTTTGACCATTTTTTAATGAAAAAAAGCTCATACTGTGTATGATTACAACAGATGTTTATGAATTATGGCTAGTAAGCATTAATCACTGTAGAGTACTGGTAGCTCACCTGGTTCCTGTCCCGGGCATTTGTATACCTGATCTTCTGAATGAAGTAGAATATAAGCCAGGCTGAAGAAATAATCATCAAAACAATAAAGGATATTGACACGAAGACTAGAGAACCACGGCTGAAGTTCTTTGGCGGCATTCGAGTTCCAACAGCTATTGTCATTTGTACAGAGATGTTTTTCTCCAGATAACTCAATATATCTTTACCCCTCAATTCTGTAATCATGACAGCAATAATATCTCCAGTGCCTGTAATGTAAAATAAATATATATACTCAAGTGACATTTAAAAATACAGAATATCAAATATATAAAAATGTTACTTAGAAAAACTACTGCAGTTTTTGCTAATGGCAAGGTTTTGCAGATTCAAATGAAATGAAGTTGTAATTGGGCATGCTGGTACCAAGTGGGAAAAGAAATTTGATGTGTACTACTTAAGATTTAAACAAACACACTTAAAGCATAAAATGACTGTAGTGGTAGAAGCCGTATTAATTTGTCTTACAACTGGATTTGAAAGACAGACCATTAAATCAGCCAAATGCAACAAGAGACAGAGCACAACACTGTATTATCCAGCAGCCGTGCTCAGCTGCTCAGTCGTGCCCAACTCTTCATGATCCTGTGGACTGCAGCCAAGAAGAAAAGCGGCAGGCTCCTCTGACCATGCGCTTTCCCTAGTAAGAATACTGGAGTGGGCTGCCATTTCCCACTCCACGGAATCTTCCAGACCCAGGGAGCGAACCTGCGTCTCCTGCATTGGCAGGCGGATTCTTGACCACTGAGCCATCTGGGAATCGTATTACACGGCAATAGAAATGTGATAGAAATCATGGCAGGTTTCACTGTAAAACCTTTCCCATCTTAAATGTGCTTTAGAGAGCCCCAATTCCTTATGAAAAGGAGAAAAACACTGTTATTTATAACACAAATGTTGGTACTTGTTGGCATTAGCTTTTCTTATAAACATTTATGGAGCACCCATTGTGTGTAGAACTAGCACAAGGAACAGAAAGAAGCAGAAGCTCAGGATATACAGTTTTATAATTTCACTGACTTAGGACCGAAATTTGATAACAGAGTGTCAACAGCAAAATGCCAAATGGTGGTATCTTTAATCAGTAACAGTTGAAACTATCTTAGGTCCTATGTGTACACTGGACTAGGGGAAGGTTCCTTTTTTGTTCACCCCAGTTTATATGTTTCATTTATAATATTCAATTGAAAGGACTGTCCTTGTACAATGTACAAAGACCATTTACAACTGAAAAGAAATTTAATAAGCAGTTTATCAGAATACTGATTAAAATCTCTCAAACAAAAAGAAAAGTACAAATTAAAACAACAAGTTAACATCTAATTATCTTTCTGATGTAAGAGTTCTGATCAGTAAGTTAGAAAAAATCTAAAATGATGCTAAACCATTTAAAACTTCCAGTTAGAAACCTTAGGTGATTTAAAAATGCTGTTCAACACGCAATATTCTGTGGTATAAGATACCAGGTATGGCTATAAAGTAACTGAGACGGATCCCACAAACGACACATGACAATCAGTCTCATTGCTTTATAATCACACCAGGTACAAATGGTTTTAGAAATCAATTCTGAGGCTCCCTCTTGAAGACTCAAGCTGGAAAAGGAGCTTGGAAAGCTGCACAGGTAGCCAAGGGAACTGATCCATGTAATTTAATTCAATAAAACAACACTAAGTGAGCACCACCTAATTTCAATGGAAAGCTGTTTCGGAAAAGAAATATTTAATTATTTCAACCATCCTTTCAACAATATTTATCGAGTTATATATTATCAGCAAGGCTCCTTAATGTCCACTTCCTAAAGAGAATGGAAATAACATTCTGCTGTGAAATAACAGAAAAGATATATATTGGTGTCTGTCTCTGGTTACTGGGACAAAGCTCCCAAACGCTTGCAATTTCCTAAGTAACAGCACTAGGAGCATCTTTGGTTCTAATGTTAGGTCTCTCACCTTGGTTCCTGACACAGAGTCCCTAAATCCCCTGGAATCCCCTGGATGATGGCAGTGTCTTTTGTNATAATTTCTCCATTTAGGTATTTCAGATATCCTTAAAACACTTGTACAGAAATGTTTTTGACCATTTTTTAATGAAAAAAAGCTCATACTGTGTATGATTACAACAGATGTTTATGAATTATGGCTAGTAAGCATTAATCACTGTAGAGTACTGGTAGCTCACCTGGTTCCTGTCCCGGGCATTTGTATACCTGATCTTCTGAATGAAGTAGAATATAAGCCAGGCTGAAGAAATAATCATCAAAACAATAAAGGATATTGACACGAAGACTAGAGAACCACGGCTGAAGTTCTTTGGCGGCATTCGAGTTCCAACAGCTATTGTCATTTGTACAGAGATGTTTTTCTCCAGATAACTCAATATATCTTTACCCCTCAATTCTGTAATCATGACAGCAATAATATCTCCAGTGCCTGTAATGTAAAATAAATATATATACTCAAGTGACATTTAAAAATACAGAATATCAAATATATAAAAATGTTACTTAGAAAAACTACTGCAGTTTTTGCTAATGGCAAGGTTTTGCAGATTCAAATGAAATGAAGTTGTAATTGGGCATGCTGGTACCAAGTGGGAAAAGAAATTTGATGTGTACTACTTAAGATTTAAACAAACACACTTAAAGCATAAAATGACTGTAGTGGTAGAAGCCGTATTAATTTGTCTTACAACTGGATTTGAAAGACAGACCATTAAATCAGCCAAATGCAACAAGAGACAGAGCACAACACTGTATTATCCAGCAGCCGTGCTCAGCTGCTCAGTCGTGCCCAACTCTTCATGATCCTGTGGACTGCAGCCAAGAAGAAAAGCGGCAGGCTCCTCTGACCATGCGCTTTCCCTAGTAAGAATACTGGAGTGGGCTGCCATTTCCCACTCCACGGAATCTTCCAGACCCAGGGAGCGAACCTGCGTCTCCTGCATTGGCAGGCGGATTCTTGACCACTGAGCCATCTGGGAATCGTATTACACGGCAATAGAAATGTGATAGAAATCATGGCAGGTTTCACTGTAAAACCTTTCCCATCTTAAATGTGCTTTAGAGAGCCCCAATTCCTTATGAAAAGGAGAAAAACACTGTTATTTATAACACAAATGTTGGTACTTGTTGGCATTAGCTTTTCTTATAAACATTTATGGAGCACCCATTGTGTGTAGAACTAGCACAAGGAACAGAAAGAAGCAGAAGCTCAGGATATACAGTTTTATAATTTCACTGACTTAGGACCGAAATTTGATAACAGAGTGTCAACAGCAAAATGCCAAATGGTGGTATCTTTAATCAGTAACAGTTGAAACTATCTTAGGTCCTATGTGTACACTGGACTAGGGGAAGGTTCCTTTTTTGTTCACCCCAGTTTATATGTTTCATTTATAATATTCAATTGAAAGGACTGTCCTTGTACAATGTACAAAGACCATTTACAACTGAAAAGAAATTTAATAAGCAGTTTATCAGAATACTGATTAAAATCTCTCAAACAAAAAGAAAAGTACAAATTAAAACAACAAGTTAACATCTAATTATCTTTCTGATGTAAGAGTTCTGATCAGTAAGTTAGAAAAAATCTAAAATGATGCTAAACCATTTAAAACTTCCAGTTAGAAACCTTAAGTGATTTAAAAATGCTGTTCAACACGCAATATTCTGTGGTATAAGATACCAGGTATGGCTATAAAGTAACTGAGACGGATCCCACAAACGACACATGACAATCAGTCTCATTGCTTTATAATCACACCAGGTACAAATGGTTTTAGAAATCAATTCTGAGGCTCCCTCTTGAAGACTCAAGCTGGAAAAGGAGCTTGGAAAGCTGCACAGGTAGCCAAGGGAACTGATCCATGTAATTTAATTCAATAAAACAACACTAAGTGAGCACCACCTAATTTCAATGGAAAGCTGTTTCGGAAAAGAAATATTTAATTATTTCAACCATCCTTTCAACAATATTTATCGAGTTATATATTATCAGCAAGGCTCCTTAATGTCCACTTCCTAAAGAGAATGGAAATAACATTCTGCTGTGAAATAACAGAAAAGATATATATTGGTGTCTGTCTCTGGTTACTGGGACAAAGCTCCCAAACGCTTGCAATTTCCTAAGTAACAGCACTAGGAGCATCTTTGGTTCTAATGTTAGGTCTCTCACCTTGGTTCCTGACACAGAGTCCCTAAATCCCCTGGAATCCCCTGGATGATGGCAGTGTCTTTTGTTCTAATGAGGTGAATCTTGGTGAGCTTCTGGATAGCAGCAGGATCACTGGCCGGTCACCAGAAAGACCAAACCGCAATGAGGAGCTTGGATCTTTCAGCCCCATCTCCCAGTCCTTTGGGAAGGAAGAGGGACTAGAAATGTGAAACCTCCATAAAAACCCAAAGGTATGGGGATCCACAAATGCCCAGGCTGGTGAACACACGGAGGAGGTGGAGGATAGCACGCCCGAGTGCCCCTGCTCACACTCTTTGCCCTGTGTATCTTTTACCCTTTATCTTCATAATAAACCCTTAAATGTTAGGCTTCCCCCAGATTTTTATTAGCCATTCTAACAAGCTTTCAGACAGAAGGAAGGGGTTGAGGAAATCACAGCATATAACTGGTGGGTCAGAAGCACTTGTGACAATCCTGGACTGCCAACTGGCTTCTGGAGTGGCGACAAGGCGACTGGGGTGTCCTGTGGGACGGAGCTCTTCACCTGTGGGATGGGACGCTAACACCAGGCAGATACTGTCAGAATCAAACTGAATTACAGGACACCCAGCTAGGTAGAGTTGCTGAAAATCGCTCAGTACGGGGAAAATCCAACAAACGTTTCGTGACCAGGAAGAAGTGTCAGAAGTGAAGTTTTCTCTGTGAGTAGTAAAGGAGACACACACAGGGGAGGTTTTTCCTTTACACCTGCTCTTGATTACGTGAAAACTACAACTGCTCTCAAAGGGCAATGGAGAATGTTAAAAGAGAGTAGACAGAGGAGCCAAATACTACTATAATACAGGGACCTGGAAAGAGTGACAGGAAAGGAGACTAAAACACTGCTGGTCAAACAAAGTGAAAAACAGCAGATCATCAGAATACCAGCAAAGGAACTAGGCTCTCAACCATTCATTTTAGCTCATAAATCCCTTAGAGAATCTGATGGTAGTGTACTCCCTTCTAATTTCAGCAGAGGTCCATGACTTCCTCACACCCCACCCATAAATGAGATCTTGGCTCAAAGATTCTAATTTAAGGATTGCCTCAGACACTTGACTTTTAAAGACTTGTAAAGACTTGTGAAGCTAGTTTCTGTTGTGGGGAGAGTATCAGTGCAGGAAAAATGTAAGCTCAGGATAAAATTAGGGTGAGATCAAGTAATGACTGATAAGAGCTGGATGAAGCACAAGCTGGAATCAAGATTGCCAGGAGAAATATCAATAACCTCAGATATGCAGATGAAACCACCCTGATGGCAGAAAGGGAAGAGGATGAAGGTGAAAGAGGAGAGTGAAAAAGCTGGTTTAAAACTCAACATTCAAAAAACAAAGATCATGGCATCTGGTCCCATCACTTCATGGCAAATAGATGGGGAAACAATAGAAACAGCAACAGACTTTATTTTCTTGGGCTACAAGATCACTGCAGATGGTGACTCCTGCCATGAAATCAAGATGCTTGCTCCTTGGAACAAAAGCTATGACCAACCTAGACAGCATATTAAAAAGCAGAGATATTACTCTGCTAACAAAGGTCCATCTAGTCAAAGCTATGGTTTTTCCGGTAGTCATGTATGGATGTGAGAGCTGAAGCATAAAGAAGGCTGAGCACTGAAGAACTGATGCTTTTGAATTGCGCTGCTTGAGAAGACTCTTCAGAGTGCCTTGGACTGCAAGGAGATCCAAGCAGTCCATCCTAAAGGAAATCAGTCCTGAATATTCATTGGAAGGACTGATGCTGAAGCTCCGATACTCTGGTCACCTGATGCAAAGAGCCAACTCATCAGAAAAGACCCTGATGCTGGGAAAGACTGACGGCAGGAGACGGGGGCAACAGAGAACCAGACGTATGGATGGCATTGCTAACAAAGAGTTGTGTAATATATATATTTTAAAAACTTATGAGTTTTTGCCTCACTAAAAAGATTGACATTTTGATTCCACTTGTTTGACTTAGTATGAATAGAATGTTAGATTTCTAATTAAAAAATAGATATGTAACAAGCAACAAAGGTTTACTGTACAGCATAGGGAACTACAGTCAATATCTTGTAATAACCTATGATGGAAATATTTCAAAAATAATACATTACATGTATTTGTATAACTGAATCACTTTGCTGCAACCTGAAATACTGTAACTCAATTATACCTCAATAAAATATACTTATTTAAAAAAAAAGAATGCAAGTGAGGCTGCCATGTAGGAGTACGTTTGTGAGCCTTGCCCTTGGTGAATTATGTGGATGACTGTAGTGGAATCTTCACTGTGGGTATTATCAGCATGGAGTCTTCCAGGCTATTAAGGGCTTCTGCAACGGCCCTGCTGGAATTTGGCATCAATTGACAGGCAGTGTCAACGCTGTGAGGATCTGGGCCCCTCAGACTGGAGATACCTTCGTCATGTGGAGGGACATGTTTTCCACCATCAATTGTGGTCTGGTGCTGCTGTGGGGCAAGACAGANCAGCAACAGACTTTATTTTCTTGGGCTACAAGATCACTGCAGATGGTGACTCCTGCCATGAAATCAAGATGCTTGCTCCTTGGAACAAAAGCTATGACCAACCTAGACAGCATATTAAAAAGCAGAGATATTACTCTGCTAACAAAGGTCCATCTAGTCAAAGCTATGGTTTTTCCGGTAGTCATGTATGGATGTGAGAGCTGAAGCATAAAGAAGGCTGAGCACTGAAGAACTGATGCTTTTGAATTGCGCTGCTTGAGAAGACTCTTCAGAGTGCCTTGGACTGCAAGGAGATCCAAGCAGTCCATCCTAAAGGAAATCAGTCCTGAATATTCATTGGAAGGACTGATGCTGAAGCTCCGATACTCTGGTCACCTGATGCAAAGAGCCAACTCATCAGAAAAGACCCTGATGCTGGGAAAGACTGACGGCAGGAGACGGGGGCAACAGAGAACCAGACGTATGGATGGCATTGCTAACAAAGAGTTGTGTAATATATATATTTTAAAAACTTATGAGTTTTTGCCTCACTAAAAAGATTGACATTTTGATTCCACCTGTTTGACTTAGTATGAATAGAATGTTAGATTTCTAATTAAAAAATAGATATGTAACAAGCAACAAAGGTTTACTGTACAGCATAGGGAACTACAGTCAATATCTTGTAATAACCTATGATGGAAATATTTCAAAAATAATACATTACATGTATTTGTATAACTGAATCACTTTGCTGCAACCTGAAATACTGTAACTCAATTATACCTCAATAAAATATACTTATTTAAAAAAAAAGAATGCAAGTGAGGCTGCCATGTAGGAGTACGTTTGTGAGCCTTGCCCTTGGTGAATTATGTGGATGACTGTAGTGGAATCTTCACTGTGGGTATTATCAGCATGGAGTCTTCCAGGCTATTAAGGGCTTCTGCAACGGCCCTGCTGGAATTTGGCATCAATTGACAGGCAGTGTCAACGCTGTGAGGATCTGGGCCCCTCAGACTGGAGATACCTTCGTCATGTGGAGGGACATGTTTTCCACCATCAATTGTGGTCTGGTGCTGCTGTGGGGCAAGACAGACCCCTGGAGCTCCCTCACCCCTGGAGCACTGACCAGCGCTGCGCCGGCTGCCCACAGTGGCCACTGGCCACGGCTGGCTCAGCAACGCTAGGGATGCATCCTGTTGGCCCTCATCGAGGGTGCTGGCATCCTCCCAACTCACTACAGGGCCCAGCAGTTCTGCAATGCATCCCCATTCCTGGAGGAGCTCTGCCAGCTGGCCTGAGAGTACCCTGGCCGCAGGCTACCCCAGCTATCAGCAATATCATGGAGGAAGTGACCACTTATCGCTACCACCATGGGAGCGCCTCTTCTCTTCTCTCCCCAGTTATCTACCTCGAAGGGAGGGCTGGCTCCCAGGTGGCCCTAGGACCCTTCAGAGGGCCTCTTCTGTTCTCTTATCCCAGGATGGGTGTGGGGCACCCTAGCTGCCCCGATGGGTGGGTCCCTTCTCTATCAGGGCACCACAGTCCCTACTCACATGTAACACACTCCCACCCTAGTCTCTTTACACAGTGCCCTGATGAGCATTTAAAGTCAGTTTTGAAAGGCCTCTGTATTCACTCCTTGGGCCCCACACAGGAGCTGTTCTCTAGGACAGGGGCAGAGCACTCTTCAGGGACTTGGGAGCCCTCGGATTTGGAGCCGCACAGAGAGTGGTCTCTAACAAAGGCTTGTGGGATGAACGTGTAGGATGCGAAATGGAAAAAAAAAATAATTCAAAGGAGGAAAAAATATGCTACATTCTTTCACAAAATGAATACGCCTGTGGGTGACTGATTATAGATTTCCTGCTGAGATTTGTCACTGTTTTTTTCTAAAACATATACTTGTATTTCATTCCTCTATTCAAAACCTTTCATGTATCCCTGCTGCTGCTGCTGCTAAGTTGCTTTAGTTGTGTCTGACTCTGTGCGACCCCATAGTCGGCAGCCCAACAGGCTCTGCTGTCCCTGGGATTCTCCAAGCAAGAACACTGGAGTGGGTTGCCATTTGCTTCTCCAATGCATGAAAGTGAAAAGTGAAAGTGAAGTCGCTCAGTTGTGTCCAACTCTTAGTGACCCCATGGACTACAGCCCACCAGGCTCCTCCGTCCATGGGATTTTTCAGGCGAGAGTACTAGAGTGGGATGTCATGTATCCCTAGTGAATATGAAGTCACCCAGTCGTGTCAGACTCTGCAATCCTGTGGACTGTAGGCCACCAGGCTCCTCCATCCATAGGCTTTCCCAGGCAAGAATACTGAAGTGGGTTGCCATTTCCTTCTCCAGGGGATCTTTCCAGCCCAGGGATCAAATCCAGGTCTCCCTCATAGCAGGCAGATCCTTTAACCTCTGAGCCACCAGGGAAGCCCTACTGTCAACTGAATAAAGTTCAAACTCCACGACATACAGGGCAGTTCAGGAGACAAGTGGACCTAAATGTAACATTGTATAACGGTTGTTGTTCAGTCACTAAGTCGTGTCCGGCTCTTTGCACCCTCACGGACTGCAGCATGCCAGGCTTCCCTGTCCTTCACTATCTCCCGAAGTTTGCTCAAATCATGTCCACTGAGTTGGTGATGTTATTTAACCATCTCATCATCTGCCGCCCCCTTTCCTTTTGCCTTCAATCTTTCCCAGCAGCAGGGTCTTTTCCAATGTGTAGGCTCATGTGATGGTAGACACTTACTGACCAAATGAAATCATTTGTCCAAAGTGACTGAAACAGTGGCTCGTGATCTAAGTAGTAAGGGTGAAGTGTGGAGGAGGATAAATCTGAGAGAACAGAGGGCCCGCAGAACTGAAAGCTTCAACAAACTCAAATGACAGGAGAGAAAGAGAACAAGCGACAGAGAGCAGGATTCTGGAACTGAGACTCAAGAGACATAAAAAGTCCAGGCGATAATGAGGCCCAGGTTCCTAATGAGGTCAAAGGAGCTCAAAGAAGGATTTCAGGTTTGGTCATTCACTCCCCACGTGGATATTGAAGTGGGCCAGGATGAAGGCAGGGATACGTATATATGGGTGAGTGAGTCAGGAGTCAGCGCCTCTGAGAAGCGACAGGCAGGGAGGTGAATGACTGATATAAGAGAGACACACGGTGTGGAAAAAGAGAATGAAAGGTAAAGTTGTCACCGTGGAAGTGTGTTGGTATGAAAGCAGCTGTACTGCTTCAAGAAAATGTACCATGGATATCCAGCTGATGCCCACAAGGTTCACAACACTGATGAACTTGTGCTAAAGTCTGAACCTAAACCGCCTGCCCAAAAGCTGACATACAGGAGAGCTCCATGTGTGAGCCACCAAGCGATTTCAGGGTTGCTCGATAATTCCTGATGATTCTCGGCTATAATTTGTCCTCAAAAAGAACAAGGGTAAGAACAAGGGTCTACTGAACCCTTATTCTTTTACTCCTTGAGTAGGAAGTTCCTCAAACAAGTAGGGCCAAGGCTCAATGCCCAGTACTCAAACGTCATTTCTTTTCTTCTTATTGCTATCCCCTGCCTGTATGTACTCATCAGGTAATTTCGTTCTCATTTTCTACAGCATAATAAAGAAAAAATAGAAGCAAAGACCAGATGGAAAAAAAGCCACTTTTGCCCTTGTTAGAGAGAGGCAGAAAAGTAGGAGGGTAATTAGGAGGACAGCACCAGGCACCAAGAAAATCATCCAATCTTTTAGTTAGAAGAGTCCCTAGAGATCATCTTCAACATAAGACAGGAACCCCCTATAAATTACTTTAAAAAAACTCTACTTATTTACTTTTGGCTGGGCTGGGTCTTCACTGCCACACGGGCTTTTCTCTCGTGACGGAGATTTAGAGAATCTAAAAATTTAAAAGAATCTAACATTTACAAGTTGGAAATCTAAAAACTTTTCTCCAAAACCATTCAAGAGTAAGCTACTGGCATGATGCACCCTCCGGCTGCGGTGCAGACCTCACCGCAGAGGCTGCTCTGGTTGCAGAGCACGGGCTCTAGCTGGCGCAGCTTCGGCAGGCGCGGTTCTCGGGCTCGGGAGCACAAGCTCAGCACCTGGGGTGCACAGAGCCTTAGCTGCTCCACACCACGGGGAGTCCCCTGGACCAGGGACGGGACCTGTGCCTCCCGCACTGGCAGGTGGAGTCTCTACCGCTGAGCCACCAGGGAGGCCCCATGTTTAGTACAGAAAGGTCCTTTTTAATAACCAAATTCTTGATTCCTGAATGCCCATTCATGGCTCTTGGTTCTCTTCTCTGGAGAAGCATCACTGGACAAATAAACTGTATTTCACTTATTGATGGTGTAAAATATCATAAACTGTAAAGTACATCATTACTGTATGTATCATGAAGAAAAAATCCTGTGAAACCATAAGATGCCATCAAATATAAGAAACACCTCCAAGAATTGATGAAAACTCCTCTTCACTTGGAAGAAGTCAAAAACATCTTCTCTGGAACTCTGCCTCAGTCTTTTCTCCATACTAACTATTCCCAAAGTCCCCAATTATTCATTTTTTTAAAAGATTTTTAAAAGAATCTAACATTTACAAGTTGGAAATCTAAAAACTTCTTTTCTCCAAAGCCATTCAAGAGTAAGCTACTGGCATGATGCCACATCATCCCTAAACATTCAGTGTGTATTCTACAAACAAACAAAAGAAAAAACCACCTATAAATAAATAGTATAATCACCCAAATCAGGAAATTAACACTGATACACTACTGCTGTCTAATCTGAGAGTCCATTCAATTCACTCAGTTTCCCAATAATGTCCTTTACAGTGGTGCACGCCAGAGCCACGCATTACAGTTAACAGTCTCTCAGGCTCTGCTTGACACTCACGCCCTTGGTGTCTTTATTCTGTAGAATGTACCTCATTCTGGATGTGTCCGGTGTTTCCTTGTGGTGAGACTCAGGTCACACACCTGTGGTAGGAACTTCACAGAAGTGATGCTGTGTTCTTTCTGGTGAATACTGCCAGGGGGCAGAGTTTGGATATAACCCATTACTAGTGATGTGCACTTTGATCATTCATAAGAGTGATGTCCTCCAGGCATTTCCAGTGACTCTTTCCCCTAGTAATTGTTAAGCATTCTGTAGGGAGGTATTTTGAGACTAGGTAAGCATTCCATTCCTCATCAAACTTTTACTTTGTTTTACTTTTTAGATCAGTGTGAATTCACAGTCATTATTTTACTGAATGGTCTAAAACACTATCATTATTAACTTGATGCTGAAATTCCAAATTGTGTTCAATAAAACTTATTCCATTCTGTTCTTTTTTGGACATTTTAAAATGTCTTTTTCAATTAAGAATGAATATAATACTTCAATACCAAGAGCAGCGTGACACTAATGTCTCCCTTCATCTGAATGGTATGCTTACAGGGATACAGGTCAAGCTTTCAATATACTTTTTAGCAGCCATGCTACATTTTAGCATATGCTGAGCTTCCATGATTACTGTTCCCAGCTCTCAACTTGAACTGTTACTTTCTCCACAAAACCTAGTTACTAATTTTTTTTACACCATTTGTGGGCTGACCTAATGAATACTTTCTTTTCATTATTATATGTTTCAAGATCCACCTAGTTTTGTGCCATTTTCAAGTTAAGATACCTATATTTATGTTTTCTTGTAAGTTTCATTAAAAAAAAGTCTTATTTAAGTATAGTTGATTTACAATGTTAATGTCTGCTGTACTGCAAAGTGACTCAATTATACATATATATATTCTTTTTCACATTCTTAGTGAATACCGTTCCCCATGCTATACAGGTGGACCCTGTCATTTATCTGTCCTATACATTCGTTTGTACCTACTAATCCTAAACTCCCCATCTTTCCCTCCTACACATCCCTTGCCCCTTGGCAACCACAAGTCTGTTCTCTCTGAGACTGTATGATATGTTCGTATGAGCCATTTTAGACTCCACACGTAAGTGGTAACAGATGGTATTTCTCTTTCTCTTTCTGACTTACTTTAGTTAGTATGATAATCTCTAGGCTCATCAATGTTGCTGCAAATGGCACTATTTCATTCTTTTTTATGGCTGAGTAATATTCCACTATATTGGGTTGGCCAAGGAGTTCCTTTGGTTTTTAAGGAAAAAGAAAAGACACGTTTTTCATTTTCACTGAGAACTTTATTGAACAGCGTATTCACTGTTTTGTCCCACTACCTTCTGCCACTTTTCCAGCAACTTCAAAATTTCATTTTCCAAAACGTTTTATCTCTTTGAGCAAAGAACTATTTCAGGTGCCTTTTATAATCCTCCAGGAAATCAAATTTTTCTTCTATTAAGAGAATTTTGTAAAGAAGAAATAAATGGAAATCTGAAGGTTCAATGTCTGATAATTGTGGACTTTTTAATGCTGGCCATTCTGACCCATGTGAGGTGGAACCGCATTATAGTTTTGCTTTGCATTTCTCTAATAATAAGTGTTGATCAGGATCTTTTCATTTGCCTATTGGTCACCTGTTATGTTTTCTTTGGAGAACTGTCTATTTAGGTCTTCTGCCCATTTTTTATTGGGTTGTTTGTTTTTCTGTTATTGAACTATATGAGATGTTTGTATATTTTAGAAAGTAAGCCCTTGTCAGTTGTACCACTTGCAAATATCTTCTCCCAGCCCGTAGGCTGTCTTTTCATTCTGTTTATGGTTTCCTTTGCTGTGCAAAACCTTGCAAATCTGATTAGGTACAAGTTTTTGATTTAAAAAATTTTTAATGAGTGGAGAAAGAAAAGTTAAGTCCACAGGCATTCCAACCAGGGAAGATTTAAGTTGAGAAGAAAACTTACGATAGCTTTTATGCCAAGCACCAGCACTCCAAAGGCCTTACAATATGCTTTTTATGTTTAAAAACTTCTAAGTCTGAGAGCTCAGAAAATGAAGAAAATGGATAGTGTTTGGTGTCAGTCAGGTTTCTCCCTGTGAGCATTCACAGATAAGCAAAGGGAGAATACCACAAGGATCCACGTAATGTAATGGATTAGCATTGGAGACCTAAGTATGAACTCATTCTTAGTTCAATATAGACACAAATGGTTATATACAGAAATATTTAGTTATGTGCATAGACAGATATTAGTATACACATATATATTTCCTTTGTCTGTCAACTGAGAAGGTCCAGAAATAATAAAACCTTAATAGTAACAAGTACGTCTAATACCCAGAGTTTGATTTCTAGTATCATTTTTCCAATAAATGGAAACTAGCGTTCCTTGGAGAAATGCTTGATTCTAGGAATGGAAAAGGAAATACATATAAGACGAACCTGGAGCATCTTATAGCACCAGAAAAGAAGAAAATGCTCAAAACACAAAATAAACAAAAAACCAACACTTGCAGTAACGGAAACATGTCAAAGGACACAAGAGTCAACTGAAGGGGCTCCCAGTGGCCAAAGCTGGAATAATGTGAACAAAAAATAAGCCAAGAAATATCTTATTATAATACAAAGTACAAAATAAATATCCGTAAGTCCATTCTGATACATATAAATGACCGAATAAATCAACAGAAAATAGACAAACCATCCACATGGAATAAATCCCAAGTAAATAAATAAATAAATAAAAGGTTTATTTTAAAGAGTCATGCTATAAAATGGAACTTATCTTAAAAAAAAAAACAACACAGTGACTAGAAAACAAAGAAAGAGCACTTTTAAAGTGCTGAAACCCAGAATTCTACATCTATGTCCTTAAAAAATGATAGCAGAAAAAGACACTTTAGGGTAAATGAATGATGAGAGAATTTGTCACAGAAGATCTGCACTGCCAGAAATGATTTAAAAGATTATTTAGACTGAAAGGGAAATGACACTAGATGATATCTGTGACTACAGGAAGGAAAAAAGAACACCAGAAATGCAACATATGAGTAAACAATATAAAAGCCTATCACTTTTCCCTTCATCAGTTTTGCTGTTCCCATTACCGTCAACAAGTGACTTCTTTTCATTCCTCCTCCAAAGGCGCTACAGACTTAAGAGTTTGACAGTAAGTCTTACAAGAGCAGAAAAGCCCTCCTAGGGAGAGTCCATCTACAAACTCTGGGGAAGGATTTTACCATTAAAAATATGGAGGGGTACTTCTGGCATTTAGTAGGCATGTGTCCGGGAAGCTAAACACTCTGTAAATACTAAGGACAGTTCTGCAGAGCCAAGAATTATCAGTGTCCTATCTCCCGAAAAACCCGAACTGAGGAGCACTGTAAGGTATCAGTTAATCTTTACCAGTCCTCTAACACATGGAGCAAGGCTGCACCATCTTCCTTAGCAGCTGTGCCTGCGGCACTAGCTCTGAGCTTGTCCCTGTAAATCCAGGTCACTGTCATATGAACAGCTAACAAGTAAAAAAATGCCTTCTGTCCTGTAACCTGTGAAACTGATTTCTAAGCTAGTATTCTAAACCCCACACAAATCCTTCACATTATTTTAGCTTCCTTCTCTTCTACTGCTGGAGAGGAAAGAATAAGCACAAGCAAGATAAAATCACAACTCAAGTATGAGTCCAATCAATTTACTCAGGATACTGAGCCTGGAGTGTCTGAATTAGGAATACTAGAAGATAAATTGTCTTAAGTATCTAGCAGAGGGAGGGGTTCTCTACTCCCAGGGAAATAAAGGACAAGTTCAGAGCTTACAGGAATGTTTTAAAACAATCATCAGCAGTCATTTTTTAAAAGTTGTTATTTTTCAAAAGCTACTGCTACATGTTAGTTCCCAATTTTTCTTGATAATTATGAATTTCTGAAAAAATTGTATGGATCATATGGAAGATACAGAAGAGATATTTGCAAACTCAGGCCACAGACACAATTAAGAGTCTATTTTCTGCTATAGTACTATATTTAAAATGCAAACTCAACATTTTCTGAAGTAAATTAAATTCATATTCAATTAGAACCTAAAAACTGAATAGTTAAAGCAACAGTATGACTATTATTTATTTTCTTGATGGGCTTTCAGAATAAAGGAATAGATTTACAGTAAGTGGCCCAAATTATGCATATTAAAGAAGCTGAAGTTGGACAGTTTTATGAAGACCTACAAGACCTTTTAGAACTAACACCCCCAAAAGATGTCCTTTTCATTATAGGGGACTGGAATGCTAAAGTAGGAAGTCAAGAAACACCTGGAGTAACAGGCAAATTTGGCCTTGGAATGCAGAATGAAGCAAAGGGCAAAGACTAATAGTGTTTTGCCAATAGAACACACTGGTCACAGCAAACACCCTCTTCCAACAACACAAGAGAAGACTCTACACATGGACATCATCAGATGGTCAACATTGAAATCAGATTGATTATATTCTTTGCAGACAAAGATGGAGAAGCTCTATACAGTCAACAAAAACAAGACCAGGAGCTGACTGTGGCTCAGATCCTGAACTCCTGATTGGCAAATTCAGACTTAAATTGAAGAAAGTAGGGAAAACCACTAGACCATTCAGGCATGACCTAAATCAAATCCCTTATAATTATACAGTGGAAGTGAGAAATAGATTTAAGGGCCTAGATATGATAGATAGAGTGCCTAATGAACTATGGATGGAGGTTCGTGACATTGTACAGGACACAGGGCTCAAGACCATCCCCATGGAAAAGAAATGCAAAAAAGCAAAATGGCTGTCTGGGGAGACTTACAAATAGCTGTGCAAAGAAGACAGGCGAAAAGCAAAGGAGAAAAGGAAAGATATAAGCATCTGAATGCAGAGTTCCAAAGAATAGCAAGGAGAGATAAGAAAGCCTTTCTCAGCGATCAGTGCAAAGAAATAGAGGAAAAGAACAGAATGGGAAAGACTAGAGATCTCTTCAAGAAAATTAGAGATACCAAGGGAACACTTCACACAAATGGGCTTGATAAAGGACAGAAATAGTATCGACCTAACAGAAGCAGAAGATATTAAGAAGACGTGGCAAGAATACACAGAAGATCTATACAAAAAAGATCTTCATAACCCAGATAATCATGATGGTGTGATCACTAATCTAGAGCCAGACATCCTGGAATGTGAAGTCAAGTGGACCTTGGAAAGCATCGCTACAAACAAAGTTAGTGGAGGTGATGGAATTCCAGCAGAGCTGTTTCAAATCCTGAAAGATGATGCTGCGAAAGTGCTGCACTCAATATGCCAGCAAATTTGGAAAACTCAGCAGTGGCCACAGGACTGGAAAAGCTCAGTTTGCATTCCAATCCCAAAGAAAGGCAATGCCAAAGAATGCTCAAACTACTGCACAATTGCACTCATCTCACATGCTAGTAAAGTAATGCTCAAAATTCTCCAACCCAGGCTTCAGCAATACGTGAACTGTGAACTCCCTGATGTTCAAGCTGGATTTAGAAAAGGCAGAGGAACCAGAGATCAAACTGCCAACATCTGCTGGATCATGGAAAAAGCAAGAGAGTTCCAGAAAAACATCTATTTCTGCTTTATTGACAATGCCAAAGCCTTTGACTGTGTGGATCACAATAAACTATGGAAAATTCTTCAAGAGATGTGAATACCAGACCACCTGACCTGCCTCTTGAGAAATCTGTATGCAGGTCAGGAAGCTGCAGTTAGAACTGGACATGGAACAACAGACTGGTTTCAAATAGGAAAAAGAGTACGTCAAGGCTGTATATTGTCACCCTGCTTATTTAACTTCTATGCAGAGTACATCATGAGAAACACTGGGCTGGAAGAAACACAAGCTGGAATCAAGATTGCCAAGAGAAATATCAATAACCTCAGATATGTAGATGACATCACCCTTATGGCAGACACTGAAGAGCAACTAAAAAGCCTCTTGATGAAAGTGAAAGAGGACAGTGAAAAAGTTGGCTTAAAGCTCACCATTCAGAAAGCGAAGATCATGGCATCTGGTCCCATCACTTCATGGGAAATAGATGGGGAAACAGTGGAAACAGTGTCAGACTTTATTTTGGGGGGCTCCAAAAATCACTGCAGATGGTGACTGCAGCCATGAAATTAAAAGACACTTACTCCTTGGAAGAAAAGTTATGACCAACCTAAATAGCATATTCAAAAGCAGAGACATTACTTTGTCGACTAAGGTCCGTCTAGTCAAGGCTATGGTTTTTCCTGTGGTCATGTATGGATGTGAGAGTTGGACTGTGAAGAAAGCTGAGTGCTAAAGAATTGATGCTTTGAATTGTGGTGTTGGAGAAGACTCTTGAGAGTCCCTTGGACTGCAAGGAGATCCAACCAGTCCATTCTGAAGGAGATCAGCCCTGGGATTTCTTTGGAAGGAATGATGGTAAAGCTGAAACTCCAGTATGTAGGCCTCCTCATGCGAAGAGTTGACTCATTGGACAAGACTCTGATGCTGGGAGGGATTGGGGGCAGGAGGAGAAGGGGACGACAGAGGATGAGATGGCTGGATGGCATTATGGACTCAATGGACGTGAATCTGAGTGAACTCCGGGAGTTGATGATGGATAGGGAGGCCTGGCGTGCTCCGATTCATAGGGTCGCAAAGAGTTGGACACGACTGAGCGACTGAACTGAACTGATACCTTTTTTAAAAAAGAGAATATGATGCAGAAAAGGTAAAGAGCTATTTGATTGATTCTATTCAACCAGTTAAAGGAACACTAAGAAACATCCGATACTGCTAACTGACATAATGATATGTAAGTAAATTATTTGGTTAAACATTTACCTAAATTACCTCATCTTCCTATTAGCAATGAAAAAATGCTCACAGATTATTATAGACATACAAATAAAAATATCAAAGAGCTCTCTGACTTGACAATAATTTGACACAATTTATGACTGTTAAGCAATGAAGTCTGTATTAATTTTTAAAAACCAGGAAAATAAATCCTTAACTTTTATACAAATGTGCATTATTTTAAACTATGCAAATGCCCATAACTTCCCCTTTATACTACCACATATTTGTTAACTACATTACAAAGAACTTATTCTGCCAAGTAGAGGTAACAAATAAAACCACAAATTGAGCAGTCTTTCCTGTCAATGATGTCATGGACACTGCGCCAGAAAGGATGTCCTTCAGCCACCAGATGAAGGGCATTCATTAGAACAAACAGGAATAAGCTCTTGAAACATTGCCAACAAGGCAAGAAAATGAAATACTTTAAAATTAGCTATAAAATATATCCTTAAATGAAATGAAAGCTTAACAAAGCTAAATATCTTCATGAAATCATTTCAATGCAGCACATACTTATTTTGTTCAAGATATTCTGCTAACCATTGCAGAAAATAAAAAGACACCAACTTTAACTTAAACCCACAGTCTTCTCTTCACCACCAGTCAAGTACACACATGATGACAGCAGAAAGCAGAAGGACAGCGCCGTCCGGAGGCACAAAAAGACACTATGAAGACTGCAGGGGCCTCAGACAGTAGACTCACTGAGGCTGTGACCCAGGGCTCTTTTCATCAACTCTTGCCAGTTCACATTAGTGCACATTACAGTGCGCAGCACAGAGTGCTGGGGAGGGCTAAAACATGGATCTCCCCCTTGAGATGTGAACTGCAGGTATATTTCAGGTATCTGTGCAGGTACAGATACAGGGGGTATCTAGTTACTCTGACAGAATAGTCCTTACACAGAAACAGGAAGAAAGGGCTCTGTGAAGGGAGAGAGAAGCAGTGCACTAGTGAGCCAGGAAGACAATGGTTCTCAGAGCACAGAGACTGTCTATGCTGCTGTCCACAGCAAGCATTCATGGCCTTCCCGAGAAAGAGACGGAGAGACCAAAGAGGCCTTCCGACACAGGAGGCAATGTGGCCTGCATCACAGGGAGGAAGTCAGTGAGACATCTGAGACGGAAACCTGGCCAGGAGGCAGTGTGGCCTATGTCACAGGGAGGAAGTCAGTGAGAAATCTGAGACGGAAACCTAGCTTTCTTATCTTTACCTATTCCTCAAAGCAACATCTGTAGACCAGTGGCATTAGTATCACATATAAACTTACTAAAAATACAGAATCTCAGGTTACACTCCAGACCTACCGAATCAAAATCTCCATTTTAACAAGATCCCCAGAGGATACACACGTACATCAAAATCTGAAGTGTCCCAGAGCCTCTGTCTAGATGTGACATTGCTGGATCACACAGTTTGAGTTCTTTAATGGTATTAGACGGAACTGAATTTCTCTCTGAAGCATTGTTATCAATTTACTGTCTCACGTTGTTCTTTCTAATTTTCTGTGTATCATAATACCATAGTTTTGCAATATAAAGCCATTTCTTATTGCTCTTATAATACATTTGCCTTACAAAAGTTCTATATCCTAAGAATATATCCTCAAACTCTATCCCTAATTTTCCTTATTTGTGTTATCAGTTAAAATGTAATAAGAGAGTTACATGGTCAATAAATTTGGGAAACTGCAGGATAATCAATTAAAACAAGTCTTTAAGACTTCTCAGAGACTTCAGTATGTTTATTAGCAGCTTTTAAAATTGGAATATTTTTCAAGCATTTTCTAAAACTTATTTCATCATTTACCTTTTTTCCTCCATGGGTCATCTATGGAACATTTCTGGATATTCTTAACATTTCAAGGAACACAGATGGAAAATGCATGTTAATTTAGAAAGAATTCTCTCCTTTTTTAAACAAAAATCATTGGCCGGTGGGGGTGGGGGGACAAACATGATTCCCTCTCTTATAATGCCCAGATCTTTACATACTTAAAAGACTCTCATTCTCACTACCTCTCTAGTGGTTTTGTGTATGTAAAGTAACAACACATAAAAAGAAAAATACATTCTGCTCAGCTGAATTTCTATCTATTTTTCTTTGTGTTTTCAGTAAGAAGAAAACAGCAAGGAATGATTAGGTCCAAAATTTTGAAGTTTTTTTTCCCCTCTAATACAGCTGATGAGAGCAAATTGGCATCTGCTCTGAGACCTAGGCAGAAAAACCACTGTCATTTCTTTTTTTTTTTTGAAGATAACTGATTTAGATGCTGTGTTAATGATCTCTGACAATGAAAATCACACATTCTATTTTATTTATACTTTCCTTAAAAAGTTTCAATTTTCCTACAATGAGCACAAATTACTTTGGAGAAGTAATTTGTGCTCATTACTCCAAGTAATTACTTGGAGAAAGAAACAAATATATATTTTAATTCTAAAATGTTTAATTTGAAGGGAAGAAAACAAGTTAGAGCATTAAAATTTAAATTAATCTGCATTATTCTATCAAGATATACACAAAAGTATCAATGATCTTAAGTTAGGGTGAGGTCTTTGCAAGATAACTGTCTAAAATTGATAATGTAAATATTAATTATATGATTAAAGAGTTAATTCTAAAGAAATAAGTCATTAATCTTTAACATTTTTTTAAGCACAGAATTAAAGTTTATCTAGGTTCCAACTAGTTGTTGAGAGAGACTGGTAAACTGAAAGGTAAACACCAAAAAAACCTGTGTCTAAGCCTCTCTTCTGCTGGCCCTTGCTTGCTTCAATCTCTCGGTCTGTAAGTGGGAGAGTACCTACAACATACATGGCCATGATGAGGCCATGACTGTCTAAGAAAATACGTTAAAAAGGGACTCCTCTACATCATGTCATCAGAGAAACACAAACTAAGAACTACCTATTACAATGACCAAAAAGAAGAAAAAAACTTGACAGTACTAAATGCTGGTGAGGATGTGGAGTAACAGGAAATTTTCATTTTCTGCTGCTGGAAACACTCGGGAAGATAGTTTGATGGTTTCTTACAAAACTATCCTCTTAGTGTACAACTTAGCAATCAGGCTCCCTAGTATTTATCCAAGGGAATTGAAAGCTTATGTCCACACAAAAACCTGCACATATATGTTTATGGCGGCTTCACTCATAACTGCTCAAACCTGGAAGCAACCAAGATGTCCTTCAGTAAGTGATTTGATAAATAAACTGTGGAACATCAAGAAACCAGAATATTCAGCACTCAAAAATAATAAGCTATCAAGTCATGAAGACACAGAGGAACCCTAAATGCATATAACTAAGTGAAAAAAGCCAATCTGAAATATGTCCAGATTCTGCTGGGAACCTAAAATTGCTTTAAAAAATAAAGTCTAATAAAAACCAAAAAACTCACTGCCATATATTGCCTGCCATATATATAGCAGTGCTCAATAAATTGCACCACTGTTATTAAAACAAGTACATTAGAAATATCCTGTTTCCACAAAAGTGAAGAAATATGGTTACTACTGTAATTAAAGTAATTACTAAGTTAGTTTCAACATTCATTTTGATAAAAGGCATGACATAATCTGGATGAATGATTCTAAATCTAACATATTACCTTTCAAAGTTATCAAGTGAAATGTAAAATGACTAAGGCTCAGTCACAGTCAGTTCCTTCATAACTGCAAGTCTCACAGTCTTCTACTGTCATTATGTAAGAAAAAGTTCAACTAAAAGAAAAAAAGCATCTCAACAAACAAATGGCAATACCAAAGAAAAACATCATCTTAGAATTATGTTGGAAATGATATGGTTTCAGCAAGAGGTAGAATGCCTTCCTATAAAGCAATAATTTGCCAGAGGGAAAACAAAATCTACAACTTCCTTTTTTTGTTTACCTGGATGAGTCATGGTGACTGGCTCCTCTTTGGATTTATTATTGTAGATGACTACAGCAACTGCATTGTGGAAAGCAGCCCGTGATATTTTCTCTTTAAAGGTGCAATTTCCCCTCTGCAGCAAGGCAATCCACTGTTTGATGTTAGGAGGGACAAAGAACCGTGTTTGAGGATCACAGCCCAGATGATCAGCAACTAGACAGATGAGAAGAGGAAAAAAAAAACAACCAGAGACATTAACTTTTTCCTCAAGGAAATAAAATCAATCAAGTCTTCGTCAAAGTGCTTAACTATTCTCTGGATACCATAGCACTTCAAGCAGCTTGCTCCCAGCAGAGCTATAAATACATCCACAAAGGACAACGCAATGAATCCGAGTCCGTATCTGTACAGGGAGAGAGGTGCTCCATTAAAACATTACCTGTAAAGGAAATTAGAAGGGAAAGACTCTGTTTAACTTCACAGATTGACAAAATATAAAAGATTGATCATATCTAATATAGGTTGGTGAAGACAGGAGGAAGATATGACAAACAGAACCCCCAGCAATCCAAGGGATGGATCTACCCTGACATCTGCTCATTCACTGCAGTTCAGTTCAGTTGCTCAGTCCTGTCTCTTTGCCATGCCATGAACTGCAGCACTTGAACTGCACATGAACTGCCAGGCTTCCCTGTCCCTCACCAACTCCAGGAGCTTGCTTAAACTCGCATCCATCAAGTTGGTGATGCCATCCCACCATCTCATCCTCTATCGTCCCCTTCTCTTCCTGCCTTCAATCTTTCCCAGCATCAGGGTCTTATCCATTAGGTCAGTTCTTCGTATCAGATGGCCAAACTATCAAGAGTTTCAGCTTCAGCATCAGTCCTTCCCATGAATATTCAGAACTGATTTCCTTTTCGATTGACTGGTTTGATCTACTTGCAGTCCAAGGGACTCAAGAGTCTTCTCCAACACCACAGTTAAAAAGCATCAGTTCTTTGGCACTCAGCCTTCTTCACAGTCCAACTCTCACATTCATACATGACTACTGGAAAAATCATAGCTTTGACTAGATGAACCTTTGTCAGCCAAGTAACGTCTCTGCTTTTAATATGCTGTCTAGGTTGGTCATAACTTTTCTTCCAAGGAGCAATCATCTTTTAATTTCATGGCTGCAGTCACCATCTGCAGTGATTTTGGAGCCCCCAAAAATAGTCTGTCACTGTTTCCATTGTTTCCCCATCTATTTGCCATGAAGTGATGGGATCAGATGCCATGATCTTAGTTTTCTGAATGTGTAGCTTTAAGCCAACTTTTTCACTCTCCTCCTTCACTTTTATCAAAAGGCTCTGTAGTTCCTCTTTACTTTCAGCCATAAGGGTGGTGTCATCTGCATATCTGAGGTTATTGATTTCTCACAGCAGTCTTGATTCCAGCTTGTGCCTCATCCAGCCCGTCATTTCGCATGATGTACACTCCATATAAGTTAAATAAGCAGGGTGACAATATATAGCCTTGACCTACTCCTTTCCCAATTTGGAACCAGTCTGTTGTTCCATGTTTGGTTCTAACTGTTGCTTCCTGACCTGTATACAAATTCCTCAAGAGACAGGTCTGGTGGTCTGGTATTCTCATCTCTTTTAAGAATTTTCCATAGTTTGCTGTGATCCACACAGTCAAAGACTTTGGCATAGTCAATAAAGCAGAAATAAATGTTTTTCTGGAAAACATTTTTTTTTTTTTCGATGATCCAGCGGATGTTGGCAATTTGATCTCTGGTTCCTCTGCCTTTTCTAAATCCAGCCTGAACATCTGGAAGTTCACAGTTCACGTACTGCTGAAGCCTGGCTTGGAGAATTTTGAGCATTACTTTGCTAGCATGTGAGATGAGTGCAATTGTGCAGCAGTTTGAGCATTCTTTGGCATTGCCTTTCTTTGGGACTGGAATGAAACTGACCTTTTCCAGTCCTATGGCCACTGCTGAGTTTTCCAAATTTGCTGGTATATTGAGTACAACACTCTCACAGCATCATCTTTTGGGATTTGAAATAGCTCAACTGGAGCATTCCATCACCTCCACTAGCTTTGTTCATAATGATGCTTCCTAACGCCCACTTGACTTCATCTGGCTTTAGGTGAGTGATTACACCATTGTGATTATCTAGGTCACGAAGATCTTTTTTTGTATAGATTTTCTGTGTATTCTTGCCACTTCTTCTTAATATCTTCTGCTTCTGTTAGGTCCACATTATTTCTGCCCTTTATTGTGCCCATCTTTGCATGAAATGTTCCCTTGGTATCTCTAATTTTCTTGAAGAGATGTCTAGTCTTTCCCATTCTGTTGCCTTCCTCTATTTCTTCGCATTACTTATCTCCTGATCCCCATCTCCATCATCACCACAAGGAGACTGATTTTGCTTGGCGTAGAGAAAGCCAAACTTTCGGCTCAGTTACTAACAGTTTTGTTANGTTGCCTTCCTCTATTTCTTCGCATTACTTATCTCCTGATCCCCATCTCCATCATCACCACAAGGAGACTGATTTTGCTTGGCGTAGAGAAAGCCAAACTTTCGGCTCAGTTACTAACAGTTTTGTTAAAATTCAAGTATCCTTGAACAAATTTCCCACTAAGTGTCAAAGAAAATTAGAAAAGTTCAGGTCTGCATTTGAAAGTTTAAATTAGTTAAAGTAACATGTTAAGTGAAAGTCGCTCAGTTGTGTCTGACTCTTTGCGACCCCATGGACTGTACAGTCCATGGAACTTTCCAGGCCAGAATACTGGAGTGGGTAGCCTTTCCCTTCTCCAGGGGATCTTCCAAACCCAGAAATTGAACCCAGGTCTCCCGTACTGCAGGCGAATTCTTTACCAGCTGAGCCACAAGGGAAGTCCAAGAATATTGGAGTGGGTAGCCTCTAGCAGATCCCTAGTAGCTCAGTCAATAAAGGATCTGCCTGCAGTACAGGAGACCCGGGTTCGATCCCTGGGTTGGGAAGATCTCCTGGAGAAGGAAATGGCAACCCACTCCAGTATCCTTGCCTGGAAAACCTCATGGACAGAGGAGCCTGGTGGGCTGCAATCCATGGGGTCGCAAAAAGTCGGACACAACTGAGCGACTAACACACAGCCTCCAGCAGGTCTNAAATTTTCAAGAATACCTAGGGGTCTGTATGATTGTTTTCTATGAAACACGGGGATTCTCTGCACAGATGTGTGTGAAGTCTATCCACAGCCCAGTAGCACACCTCCACCATTTCCCTAGCTCCTAATAGCTACCACTTCCATTTCATTCTTTCTCCCTGATGCTTTGACAGTATCATTGTCCACTTAGAAGAACAGCAGTTCTCCAATAAGTCACAAAGTCTAAGACTGAAAGGACACACCAAGGGATACAACAAAAGAGCAAAATTTATGAAACATACTGAAGGAAAAATTAAAAATCCTCTTAAGGAATCCCCACCCACTAAGAAGAGATTCTATGAACAACTCCATCATCAATATAAATTCCAACAACAGATTGTATGTTGGAAAGAAGTTTCCTGTTCCCCCAAATTTATCCAAATCATTATTCACAAACGGTCTTTGAAAACCTTTATACCAATAAAAACATAGTAAGAAATTCAAGTTCATATTTAACAGGTTTTATCTGCTCTTGGCTGCACTGGGTCTCTGTTGCTGGTGTGCTCGGACTTTCTCAAGTTGCAGAGTGGGGCGACTCTCCAGTGGTGTGTGGGCTGCTCACGGCAGTGGTTCCTCTGGTTGCAGTCGCAGCATGCAGGCTCTAACTGCCCCTTGACACGTGTGATCTTCCTGAACCAGCGATCAAACCCACGTCCTCTGCACTGGCAGGGGCATTCCTAACCACTGGGCCACCAACGAAGTGAAAGTTGCTCAGTCATGTCCAACTCTTTGCGACCCCATGGACTATACAGTCCATGGAATTCTCTGGACCAGAATACTGGAGTGGGCAGCCTTTCCCTTCTCTGGAGATCTTCCCAACCTACAGATCAAACCCAGGTCTCCCACACTGCAGGCGGATTCTTTACCAGCTGAGCGACCAGGGAAGTCCCTAAATTCAAGTTCTTGTTCAAGGAAGTAGTCACCATTATTCAGAAAAAAAAAAATAAGGGATTTTTATAATCACTTAGTACCATGGTATGCTTATTTTATCTATGCTTGGCTTTAATTAACAAATAACTTGTACAATGAAAATAATGTCAACAGCTCTACAACACAACTTCTCAAGAGGACTGATGACTGGCTGGCACTATTTCAGAATTTAATTCCAGTTATTTATACTTTAATCCCAGTTATTTAATTTATTAAGTAAAGACAAGCAGTAGTATGGCATAAAATATCTATGAACCACTTAATTTATTTCCACTAAAAATCATAATGAAAATGTGAAATTATAGGTGGTATACAATGATAAAAGTATTTTACAATTTTATTTGTCAAATATATCTCAGTAAATTTGGAAAAAATTTTTACATTATTGAGAAACGTTAACTTCAATTTTTTTTCTGTATGGACTTTCCTGTTGAGTCCAGAAATAGTAATGAGACTAATTACTCCTTAACAAGAACCAAACAATTCTGGGCAGGAACAATTATAGAATACTCACTTCAATGAATATTAACTTAAATGCTCAGTAACATACTAAATACCAGAGAGAAATACAACAGAACCAAACACCGTGGTCTTTAATGTTAAAG
The DNA here is from genome assembly GCA_006410735.1 of Raphicerus campestris. Classification (NCBI taxonomy): domain Eukaryota; kingdom Metazoa; phylum Chordata; class Mammalia; order Artiodactyla; family Bovidae; genus Raphicerus; species Raphicerus campestris. The sequence continues at coordinate 1,222,276 of SJYW01027140.1, forward strand.
CACCACTAAATGGATTGAAGATGCATGCCTGGCACAGAAATTAAATGTCAACAAAGTAATTAAAAATGCCAACGCAGAGAGCTTACAAATTTAGGAAAGGAAAAGAGCAACATAATGGTCTAAGTTTAGAGGAAGTTGGAAGCTAAAACACTTGAGAACTGTTCAAGCAGAAAGGGGAGAGGCACAAATGACTAGCATAAACACACAGAACAAAGACTAAGAGTGTCTCTTAAACTTCTTGTGAAAATCAAACAAATTTTACTTACTTTTGGCTGCACTGGGTCTTCATTGCTGGTGTGCATGGGAGCACAAATTGAGCACAAATTCCCTCAAGCTGTGGAGAGCAGGGGCTACTCAAATATCTGCCCTTCAATGATACACTGCAGGGCAGATATTAAATATCTGAATATTTAAAGTAGGCTGTGAGTAGATAAGTAAATAAATACGCTCTTCCCCACCTCAGAGCAGCCTAAAGTTCTCCATGTTCATTAGTTTCATTCCCATTTCTTAAAGCTGCAAACACCCCATCTGCCAAGTAGTGATATCCACATTGTTCTGTGAGTGATGTGTCCTCCTGCATCCTGAGAACTTGCAAGAGCCATGTGGGCCTAGGGATGGACGGCTGCTGGAATCCTTAGGCACACAGTGCAGGCGCCCTGGCGAGACTCTAGCTTCCAGAGAATGCATGTCTGGTTTCCTCCTCCTTAAAGGCCAATCCCACGACTCCTCTGCCGACCACCTCAGAGCTGTGCTGAAGTGTCTTCTCTGAAAAGCCTTCCCAATTTCCTAATGCTGAACTGGGTGCTTTATTCATGTTCCCATGGTACCCTGAGATTCCATTTATTTTAGCATTTATCACACTCTGAGTCTCCTGGAATGTGAGATCTAGCATCTTTTTCAATATCTCTGGCATACAGCAGACACTTAACTCATGTGATGACGGGAGCAAGAGAAGAACGACAGAGGGAGATTAAGCAAGACCTGATGTAAAGAAAAAGCTTGTGCCAAAGACCACTCTGTTTCATGTGGTAATGTTCTGACAGGGGTAATATTCTATCAGTTGTTCTCTATAAAAGAAGCAAAAATAAAAACGGACCTAACTAGTTACCCTAAATTTAAATGTTTCCATTTTCACTATTTTCACATTAGATTATAATTTCTTTAATCTTTAGATTTTTTACTTCTTGTCTTTATTTTCAATGTTGAATTTAATTTTATGATTCAAATAAAAAAATACAATTCTTTACTTTTGTTCCCAACTTTTTAGAAAAGTGAAGTATAACTGATTTATAATGTTGGATTAGTTTCAGATGTACAGCAAAGTGATTCAGTTAGATATATGTGAGAGTGTGTGTGTGTGTGTGTGTGTGTGTGTGTGTGTGTGTGTGTGTGTGTATATTCTTCTACAGATTATTTTCCACTAAAAGTTATCATAATGCGTGGCACAGGAGTAGCAGCTGCACAGCGCAGCAGCTGAGAGGAGCTACCCTATGTCCAAGGTCAGGAGCGGTGGCCAAGAGGAGCTACCCCAAGTCCAAGGTCAGGAGCAGTGGCTATGCTTTGCTGGAGCAGCCATGAAGAGATATTCCACGTCCAAGTCAAGAAAAACCCAAGTAAGACAGTAGGCGCTGAGAGAGGGCGTCAGAGGGCAGACAGACTGACACCACTATCCCAGACAACTACCCAATCTGATCACATGGACCACAGCCTTGTCTAACTCCATGAAACTAAGCCATGCCATGTGGGGAATCAAGCTGGAATCAAGATTTCTGGGAGAAATATCAATAACCTCAGATATGCAGATGACACCACCCTTATGGCACAAAGTGAAGAAGAACTAAAGAGCCTCTTGATGAAAGTGAAAGAGGACAGTGAAAAAGTTGACTTAAAGCTCAACTCTCAGAAAACGAAGATCATGTCATCCAGTCCCATCACTTCATGGCAAAGAGACAGGGAAAGAGTGGAAACAGTGGCAGGCTTTATTTTGGGGGGATCCAAAATCACTGCAGATGGTGATTGTAGTCATGAAATTAAAAGACGCTTGCTCCTTGGAAGGAAAGTTACGACCAACCTAGACAGCATATTAAAAAGCAGAGACATTACTTTGCCGACAAAGGTCTGTCTAGTCAAGGGTATGGTTTTTCCAGTAGTCATATATGGATGTGAGAGTTGGACTATAAAGAAAGCTGAGCACTGGAAAATTGATGCTTTTGAACTGTGGTGTTGGAAAAGATTCTTAAGAGTTCTTTGGACTGCTAGGAGATCTAACCAGTCCATCCTAAAGGAAATCAGTCCTGAATATTCATTGGAAGGACTGATGCTGAAGCTGAGGCTCCAATACTTTGGCCACCTGATGCGAAGAGCTGACTCATTTGAAAAGACCCTGAAGCTGGGAAAGATTGAGGGCAGGAGGAGAAGGGGACGGCAGAGGAGATGGTTTGATGGCATCACCAACTCAATGGACATGGGTTTGGGTGGACTCCGGGAGTTGGTGATGGACAGGGAGGCCTGGCGTGCTGTGGTTCATGGGGTTGCAAAGAGTCAGACACGACTGAGGGACTGAACTGAACTGATAGGTTATTAAAAGATACTGAATAGCGTTCCCTGTGCTACGCAGCAGTCCTTGTTGTTTATTTTATATATAGCAGTACCACCTATTAATCCCAAATTTATCCCTCCCCCTTTGGTAACCACAGGACTGTTTTTCACCCAACTTCTTAATTTTATACATTTAGCTACTGGACTTAAGTAGCTAGCTTTTATCCCTTCATTACTTCCATGGATAAACTTCCTATTTCTAATTTTCACTTGAATCTATTTGTTTGTTTTTCAATTGGAGACTAATTGCCTTACAGAGTTTGTTGTTTCCTGTCAAACTCCACCATCTTGCTATCACTCGTCTTCATCAGTTGTTTAGTCTCTGAAACACTGAAAATGCTTACTCTCTTAATTTTCTGTTAACTTATGTGTAAATTTTAATTTTTGCCTTAATCTTGTATCTAGTTTTTAAAATCCCTCCCCCAATACTTCTGTTATATATATATTTTTATGGTAGGATTTGTTATCTACTGGCCTGCAGGAACAACTTGGACCCTAGCCCTTCTCGGTTTCTCAGGAACCTTGTATCAATGATCATTCCCTGCCTTTTTCCCTCTCATTTAAACCTGCTTGTTTCTTCCATCGTAAAAATAAAGGAGAAGAAAGAACCGTATCTCAAAAAACTCCCCTTTACTGCTACTGTTCTCAAGAGCTATCTGTACCTGTGATTCTCATCTCTGCAGTGTCCACCCACTTCTCACCACATTTTAAAAGCCTGTATTTACTTGGCTGCTGTTGGCTCTTTGTTGCAGCATGTGGGGTCTCTTCTTGTGGTGTGTGGCTTCTCTGGCTGTGGAGCGTGGGCTCAGTAGTTGCAGCAAGCTGGCTCTGGAGCACACAGGCTCAGTAACTGCAGAGCACAGGCTCAGCTGCCCCGCAGCACGTAAGATCTTAGCTCCTGCACCCGGGACTGGACTCACATACCCTGCACTGCACGGCAGATTCTCAACCAGTGGGCCACCAGAGAAGTCCCTCCTCACGACATTTTAATCTCTGCCTTCAGTCACTCCACTAAAAGTGCTCTGAAAAGGCATCAATAACCTCAGCATCGCTAAATCCCAAGACATGTGTGAGACCCTCTTCCAAACTGACCTGACAGCTACAAGTGTCCCAGCTGAGCACTCTACTCTCTTGGCTTCCAAGACCCCCACCCTCCGATTCTCCACTTCCTCCTTTTCTTTCACAGCCCTCCTTGCTGACCTTCTTGACTGACTCCTCTCCCTCCACGTGTGCACTCAAACCACTTGGAGCACTAGAACCCTCTGGGGCTAGAATTCTCTCTGTATTGCTGGTAGGCTTTTTTCTTACTGGAGCAACAATGCTTACTAACATTTCATGCCAATCAGCTCTTTCCTGAGAAACTATTTTTCAAATTTTACTTATACAAATCCAGTTTCCAATATATACAACTAAGTCAGAATGCTAAGAATCAGAAGAGGAATACGGATAATTACACACAGGAAGGAGATTCATTCCCTCTCATTCCAAGCAGAGACTGGTCCTGCCTTGAAGACCTAACATTCTTGAATGTCTTTGCTGGTTCACATGGAAGGAGGCATGGGAGAGCATCTGTAGGCAGGTCTATGGACAGTCACTTTTTAATTTCTTTCTTTCCAGGCTGCTTGGCCCCACCTTCAGGCAAGGCCAAGGGATCACTCTTGAGGTTTCAAATGGATGCTATTAGTTGCCAAAAATACCTACCGCCAAACAAAAACCAGAAACAGAAACCTAATTTAATTTGGTCATCACCGCTACACAGTCACGTGCTTTAAGTGACACCTATTGGAGGCCAAACTTAGAGAGGTAGACAGACAATCTAAGATAAACCACACAGAAGTTACATTACATATGAATGAGAGGACTTCTCTCTGCTTTCCATAGGATGTGAGTAATAGAACATATGAGTCAAGTTTTTGCTGACAGTCATTTTATGATAGAGAAGGGAAATCTTACGATAAAGCTATTAATAGGAGAAGGCAATGGCAACCCACTCCAGTACTCTTGCCTGGAATATTCCATGGATGGAGGAGCCTGGTAGGCTGCAGTCCACGGGGTCACTAAGAGTCTGGCACGACTGAGCGACTTCACTTTCACTTTGCACTTTCATGCACTGGAGAAGGCAATGGCAACCCACTCCAGTATTCTTGCCTGGAGAATCCCAGGGACAGAGGAGCCTAGTGGGCTGCAGTCTATGGGGTCGCACAGAGTCGGACACAACTGAAGCAACTTTAGCAGCAGCAACAGCAGCAAAGTTATTAATACAATGGCAAAGGGACAATGAAAGGGACAAGATCCTTGGGAACACTGCTGAGTGCTGAATTCCTGGACCGTGAAAGCTGCCCTACCTTGGAGCTTATGGTTCTGACACAGGATTCATGTCTTCCTTATTTTAATCAACTTAAGCAGGAATTTGTCACTTGGAGCACTCACATTTCTCATGTGAGTCAAGCAGCAATGAGGGGCTCTCTTAATCCACCAGGATCCACATTTGGCAACTCAAGCCCATCAGGAAGATCAAACCTAAGAAGAAAGCTTCCTGGAAAAGTCCTTTGACACAGAGAGGCAGCTGTGATGCCAATCTTTTGCCATCCTCCCTGACCTGAGAGGAGTGGTAACTATCCAGGAGAGGAGAGCTTTACCTAAAGATTAACATCTAGGGCAAGAGATCTCTCTAAGGATCCACGGTATAATCCAAGAGGCCAGGGAAATCATCTATAAACACTAAATGAAATTTGGCTTTTTCTTCATCTGTGAATGCAGACATTTAATCAGTGTCTCTATCTTCTTCCTAAAAAACACAAGGCTCTTAAAAGCCTTCTGTAACAAAGTACTGTAAACTTGATGTTTGTTTAAACAACAGGAATTTATTATTCTCTCACCACTGTGAAGGCCAGAAGTGTTAACTCAAGGTTGCTGGCAGCACCATCTTTCTACTGAAGGTCCTAGTGAAGAGTCCTTCCTTGCCCGTTCCAGCTTCTGGCAGCTCCATGTGACCTTGGTTTGCGGCTGCATCATGCCTACCTTCGCTTTCACGTGGCCTTCTCTGTGTCTGTCCCTTTACTCCTGTCTCTTACAAACACACTTCTCATTGGATTTAGGATCTATCTACGCTGTCAAGGATGATCTCATCTAAGGATCTTTATTAGTGACAACTGCAAAGACTCCCCCCCTGCCAAATAATGTTTCCACATTCACACATTCCAGGGATCAGACATGAACGTATCTTCTGGGGGACTACCTTTCACCCCCCCTTTAGAAAGCAGCTCCAACCACCACCTTTCATCTTATGCATAACTGTCCACTACACAGTTCCACCTTGCTTTAATTATCCCCTCTCTAATAGTGCTTCATACAGTCAATGTTCGTTAAACTTTACCTACAGATGCCTGTCCATTCTTACATTAGCCAAGGTTCTCCAGAGAAACAGACCAGTAAGATATTTGCATATATGAAGAGATTTATTTCATAAGGAACTGGCTCATGCAATTATAGAGGCTAACAAGTCCCATAAAGGAGGCTAACAAGGACTATAAAGAAAACTGAGTACTGAAGAATTGATGCTTTTGAGTTGCGGTGTTGAGAGAAGGCTCTTGAGTGTCCCTTGGAGATTAAACCATTCTAAAGGAAATCCGTCCTGAATATTCATTGGAAGGACTAATGCTGAAGTTGAAGCTCCAGTACTTCAGCCACCTGATGAGAAGAACTGACTCCTTAGAAAAGACCCTGGTGCTGGGAAAGACTGAAGGCAAGAGGAGGAGGGGACGACAGAGGATGAGATGGTTGGATGGCATCACCTACTCAATGGACATGACTTTGAGTGAGCTCTGGGAGTTGGTGATGAACAGGGAAGCCTGGTGTACTGCAGTCCAGGGGATTACAAAGAATCAGACATGACTGAGCAACTGAACTGAACAAGTCCCAGGATCTGCAGGGTAAGTCAGTATAGTTGGAGAGTTGATGGTGGAGTTCCAGTCCAAGGCTGGTAAGATGCGCTGATGTTTCAGTTTAACTCCAAGGGCAGGAAAAAACCATCGACCAGTTTGAAGGCAGTCAGGCAAGAAGAAACTTACTTATTTGAAGGATAATCACCCATCTTTGTTTCATCCAAGTCTTCAACTGATTGGACAACGCCCAACCACAACAGGGAGAGCAATCTGCTTTAATCTGCCTTATTCAATCTACCAATTTATATGTTCTTTTCACCTAAAAACACGCTAACAGAAACCCTCAGAATGATGTTGACTAAATACCTGGGAACCTTTGGCCCTGTGAAGGTGACACATAAAATTAACCACCACAGTACTATTCATATTTCACTTCTGTGCTTCCTCCTTCTTACTTATTCTGAATATTTTAGAAGTTCTTTCAGTGAAGATCTGTTAAGGGTAAACTTGTTTTTCATGGTAAATGTGTTTTTACAGATCTGAAAACTTCTTTTACTTTCTCTCATCCTTGAATGATAAATTAAGGTTAAAAAGTTTAGATTTTATTGTTCTGTTAGCACACTAAAGGTAATATTCCACTGTCTTCTGCTTCTTATACTGAGAGGAGCTGAAAAGAACATTTTAACTGTGTAGGTTCTCAAATGTTACCCACCTACTTTTTACTTTCAAATCTAGTATTTTTAAGAAGCAATAGATGTGTTTCTTATTTTTCTATTAACCGTCAAATTTTACTTTTGGTTTTATTCTGAAGAAACAAACTTTACAATAAATTACAATCTTTTCATACAGAATTTTAAAGGAAAAGAAAACAATAATATATCTTCTGTACACCTAGAGTGCTGGATATATCCATCAGCATTGCAGAAAAGATCATACATAGCTGAACAACCAGCAAGTTTGTCAATAGCCATCCATTATCATTACTTAGTTACTGTAGATCTCAAATGGATTTTGATTATTTTTCACATCCTTAGAAATTATATCTGTTGGATGTTCTCCATGACATAATAAAAAGCATCTTAAAGTAATTTTAAATGATGGCTAATACAAGTCAACCTGGAAAGTATGTTCAGAAACAATTTTTTTTACAACTGATGTAATAAATACTTCATGCAAGAGAGATGCTGTAAATCAAAATAACTAAAAAATCACTGCAAGGTAAAATAATGGTATCACAGTACAACATACAGAAATGCTAATTATTTTATCCATATCACTCCTCATTCCACAAAAGCATTAGAACACTGAGTACAACTCTTTCTGAGGCTTTCTTTTCTCCTAGTTCCTATCCATCACATTTTCCTCCCAGCTCTCTGAACACTCTTTCTATTTTTCCATTGCTAGTCTCTCAGCGGGTGTGTTCACTAAGGCTCTGCCCTTAGGCCCTCTTTTCTCAGTGGGTCCATTCACATGGCTTCAACTATCACCTATATGTAGATAATGCTTAACTCTAAATCTCTCTTGAGCTTTAGTCTTTAATTTTCAACTGCTTGCTAAATATTTCTCCATGGAGTATCTCAAACTCTTTCCACATCAAATGTGATCATTCTACATAGAATTCCTTACTGATAGTATCATCAATAAGACTGTTAAACATGTAAAGTAGAAATTTTCATTGCATTCCTGAAAACAGGTAAGTGGCTATAAAGAGATCCGCTCCATCAATAGTGTTCAATTTTCCTGGCTGCCATCAAGAACCAGCTAGACAACCTCACTGTAACTAAATCCTGCTGATATACAGAGAGATGTAAGAACACCACTGAAGGCCCAAAGGAGTATACGAAGGCACGACTCCCCACTCCAGCTTTACTGAGGTATAATTAATAAAATAATTAATACAACTATTAATAAAAACTATATATATTTAGGGCTTCCCTGGTGGCTCAGATAGTAAAGAATCTGCCTGAAATACAGAAGACCTGGGTTCGATCCCTGGGTTGGGAAGAGCCCCTGGAGGAGGGCATGGCAACCTACTCTAGTATTCTTGTCTGGAGAATTCCCAATGACCGAGGAGTCTGGTGGGCTACAGCCCATGGGGTCACGAAGAGCTGGACACAACTGAGCGACAAAGCAAGTATATATTTAAGATGGTGATTTGATATACCTATACACTGTGAAATGATTACAGTCAAGTAAATTTACATATCCGTTACCTCATATAGTTAGTTACTTTTATTTTTTGGTGTGTGGTGAGAATACTGATGACCTACTATTTTACCAAATTTCAAGTATACAATGCAGTATTATTAACTATAGTCACCATGCTATACATGAGATTTCCCCAAAACATTCATTTTATAACTCAAAGTAAACAACACTAAAAGACATTACCACTTCTTGGGCAGAAAAGTAAAAGATGCAGGAGCACTCCTATTTTATTTGTCATTTCTTGTTTCTGGTACTAATACTTTTAGTACTAGTGGTTCTGACAAAATGACCATGTTGAAAAATACTGGGCTATCTGAACAACATTTTCTAACGTTATCATCATGCATTCAACAACACATTAAAAAAGTAATACACTGTGATCAAGTGAGATTTATTCCAGGGATGCAAGGATGCTTCAACATCCATGAATCAATGTGATATATCACATTAACAAGAAGAATAAAAATCATATGATCATCACTACAGATTCAGAGAACCATGTGATAAAATTCAGCAACATTTATGATAAAGAACCTCTAAACAAAGTAAAATGGGTAGAGAGGGAATGTACCTCAACATAATGACAAGCCCACAGTTAACATCATACTCAACAGTGAAAACCTAAAAGTTCTTCCTCTAAGATTAGGAAAAAGACAAGGATACCCATTTTGCTACATTTATGCAACACGGTACTGGAAATTGTAGCCATAACAATCAGACAAGAAAAATAAATAAAAGGCATCCAAATCTGAAAGGAAATAAAACTGTCTCTATTTGTAGATGTATGTGTTCAGTCGTGTCCAACTCTTTGCAACCCCATGGACTGTAGCCCATCAAGCTCTTCTGTCCATGCAATTTTCCAGGCAAGAATACGGAATGGTTTGCCATTTCCTCCTCCAGGGGATCTTCTTGAATCAAGGATTGAACCTGGGTCTCCTGCATTGCAGGCAAACTGTTTACCATCAGAGCCACCAGGGAAGCCCAATAAGATACTATCTGTAGATAACATGATGTTGTATTTAGAGAAAACCCCAAAGATTCCATGAAAACTGTCTGAACTAATAAATTCAATAAAATTGCAGGACATAAAATCAATATATGTAAATCAGTTGTGTTTGTGTTCTATATACATAACAAACTACTAGAAAGAGAATTAAGAAAACAGTCCCATTTATAGCTGCATCAAAAAGAATTAAATACCTAGGAATAAACTGAATNTAGCACACTAAAGGTAATATTCCACTGTCTTCTGCTTCTTATACTGAGAGGAGCTGAAAAGAACATTTTAACTGTGTAGGTTCTCAAATGTTACCCACCTACTTTTTACTTTCAAATCTAGTATTTTTAAGAAGCAATAGATGTGTTTCTTATTTTTCTATTAACCGTCAAATTTTACTTTTGGTTTTATTCTGAAGAAACAAACTTTACAATAAATTACAATCTTTTCATACAGAATTTTAAAGGAAAAGAAAACAATAATATATCTTCTGTACACCTAGAGTGCTGGATATATCCATCAGCATTGCAGAAAAGATCATACATAGCTGAACAACCAGCAAGTTTGTCAATAGCCATCCATTATCATTACTTAGTTACTGTAGATCTCAAATGGATTTTGATTATTTTTCACATCCTTAGAAATTATATCTGTTGGATGTTCTCCATGACATAATAAAAAGCATCTTAAAGTAATTTTAAATGATGGCTAATACAAGTCAACCTGGAAAGTATGTTCAGAAACAATTTTTTTTACAACTGATGTAATAAATACTTCATGCAAGAGAGATGCTGTAAATCAAAATAACTAAAATATCACTGCAAGGTAAAATAATGGTATCACAGTACAACATACAGAAATGCTAATTATTTTATCCATATCACTCCTCATTCCACAAAAGCATTAGAACACTGAGTACAACTCTTTCTGAGGCTTTCTTTTCTCCTAGTTCCTATCCATCACATTTTCCTCCCAGCTCTCTGAACACTCTTTCTATTTTTCCATTGCTAGTCTCTCAGCGGGTGTGTTCACTAAGGCTCTGCCCTTAGGCCCTCTTTTCTCAGTGGGTCCATTCACATGGCTTCAACTATCACCTATATGTAGATAATGCTTAACTCTAAATCTCTCTTGAGCTTTAGTCTTTAATTTTCAACTGCTTGCTAAATATTTCTCCATGGAGTATCTCAAACTCTTTCCACATCAAATGTGATCATTCTACATAGAATTCCTTACTGATAGTATCATCAATAAGACTGTTAAACATGTAAAGTAGAAATTTTCATTGCATTCCTGAAAACAGGTAAGTGGCTATAAAGAGATCCGCTCCATCAATAGTGTTCAATTTTCCTGGCTGCCATCAAGAACCAGCTAGACAACCTCACTGTAACTAAATCCTGCTGATATACAGAGAGATGTAAGAACACCACTGAAGGCCCAAAGGAGTATACGAAGGCACGACTCCCCACTCCAGCTTTACTGAGGTATAATTAATAAAATAATTAATACAACTATTAATAAAAACTATATATATTTAGGGCTTCCCTGGTGGCTCAGATAGTAAAGAATCTGCCTGAAATACAGAAGACCTGGGTTCGATCCCTGGGTTGGGAAGAGCCCCTGGAGGAGGGCATGGCAACCTACTCTAGTATTCTTGTCTGGAGAATTCCCAATGACCGAGGAGTCTGGTGGGCTACAGCCCATGGGGTCACGAAGAGCTGGACACAACTGAGCGACAAAGCAAGTATATATTTAAGATGGTGATTTGATATACCTATACACTGTGAAATGATTACAGTCAAGTAAATTTACATATCCGTTACCTCATATAGTTAGTTACTTTTATTTTTTGGTGTGTGGTGAGAATACTGATGACCTACTATTTTACCAAATTTCAAGTATACAATGCAGTATTATTAACTATAGTCACCATGCTATACATGAGATTTCCCCAAAACATTCATTTTATAACTCAAAGTAAACAACACTAAAAGACATTACCACTTCTTGGGCAGAAAAGTAAAAGATGCAGGAGCACTCCTATTTTATTTGTCATTTCTTGTTTCTGGTACTAATACTTTTAGTACTAGTGGTTCTGACAAAATGACCATGTTGAAAAATACTGGGCTATCTGAACAACATTTTCTAACGCTATCATCATGCATTCAACAACACATTAAAAAAGTAATACACTGTGATCAAGTGAGATTTATTCCAGGGATGCAAGGATGCTTCAACATCCATGAATCAATGTGATATATCACATTAACAAGAAGAATAAAAATCATATGATCATCACTACAGATTCAGAGAACCATGGGATAAAATTCAGCAACATTTATGATAAAGAACCTCTAAACAAAGTAAAATGGGTAGAGAGGGAATGTACCTCAACATAATGACAAGCCCACAGTTAACATCATACTCAACAGTGAAAACCTAAAAGTTCTTCCTCTAAGATTAGGAAAAAGACAAGGATACCCATTTTGCTACATTTATGCAACACGGTACTGGAAATTGTAGCCATAACAATCAGACAAGAAAAATAAATAAAAGGCATCCAAATCTGAAAGGAAATAAAACTGTCTCTATTTGTAGATGTATGTGTTCAGTCGTGTCCAACTCTTTGCAACCCCATGGACTGTAGCCCATCAAGCTCTTCTGTCCATGCAATTTTCCAGGCAAGAATACGGAATGGTTTGCCATTTCCTCCTCCAGGGGATCTTCTTGAATCAAGGATTGAACCTGGGTCTCCTGCATTGCAGGCAAACTGTTTACCATCAGAGCCACCAGGGAAGCCCAATAAGATACTATCTGTAGATAACATGATGTTGTATTTAGAGAAAACCCCAAAGATTCCATGAAAACTGTCTGAACTAATAAATTCAATAAAATTGCAGGACATAAAATCAATATATGTAAATCAGTTGTGTTTGTGTTCTATATACATAACAAACTACTAGAAAGAGAATTAAGAAAACAGTCCCATTTATAGCTGCATCAAAAAGAATTAAATACCTAGGAATAAACTGAATAAACTTTCACCTCCTAGCCACGGAGGTGAAAGACCCAAACAATGACAACTATAAGACATCAATGAAAGAAACTGAAAAAGACACAAATAAATGAAAAGATATTCTATGCTCATAGTTTGGAAGATTTAATATTGTTAACATGTCCATTTTATCCAAAGCAATCTACAGATTCAATGTGATTTCTATAAAAAGTTCAATGACATTTCCCACAGAAACGGAACAAATAATCCTGTAATTTGTATGGAATCACAAAATATCCCAAATAGACAAAGCAATCTTGAAGAAGAATAACAAAGCTAGACACACCATGCTTCCTAATTTCAAACTATATTATTAAGCTATAGTAATCAAAACAGTAGGATACCAGCATAAAAACAGACACACAGATCAATGGAACAGAATAGAATCCCCTGAAATAATCACACATACATAGTCAATTCATTTACTGCAAAGCAAACAAGAATATACAATAGGGAAAGGAAAGCTTTGGAAAAACTGGACAGCTACACGCAAAAGATAGAAACTGGACCACTATCTTACAACATACACAAAAACTGAATGTAAGACATGAAACCATAAAACTCCTAGAAGAATACACAGGAAGTAAGCTCCCTGACAGCAGTCTCGGCAACGAGTTTTTGGATTGGACACCAAAAGCAAAGGCAACAAAACCAAAAGTACACAATTGGGAATACATCAAACTAAAAAGCATCTGCTCAGCAAATGACCCCATCAACAAAATTAAAAGGCAACCTAAGGAAAGAGAGAAAATATCTGCAGTTCATACATCTGATATGGGGTGAATATGCAAAATATATTAAGAACTCATACAATTCAATTATCTAGGGTCCTTGTTTCATGCAAATTTCTATTTACACAGTTTCCCACTATTCCTTACATTTCACAGGAGCTAGCTAAGTGTATGATGAGAGTGTTGTTATCCCTTGAATTAATGATGAGTTAAAAGAAATGATTCATTCTCATAAAAAAAAAAAAAAAATGATGGGCGCAGAACAGTCTCAGTAACAAGAGAAATATTTGTCCAAAGGCTGACTGACCACTGATCAAAGGGCTTTAAGCAAAACTTCTGAGGAAGGACCTAGGAGAACATGAAAAAAAAAATCATGAAATCAATCATGACAAAAAATATAAGTAACGACAAAAGAACGACTTGTCATTACTTTGGTTCACAAACACCTCAGGTTATGAAAACTCCACACTCCTGCTCTCGTTGGTTTTCTCACGTGAATAGCTTCTCTCACGTGAAAAGCACCATATAGTGCTTTTCTTCCTAACTGTCCTCCATAGGGACTGATTTCATGACTTTTTTTTTCATCTTCTCCTACCTCCTTCCTCAGCAGTTAGTGTGAATGGGCTTCCCTGGTGGCTCAGACGGTAAAGAATACGCCTGCAAGATGGAAAATCTGGGTTCGATCCTTGGGTCGGGAAGATCCCCTGGAGGAAGGCACGGCAACTCACTCCAGTATTCTTGCCTGGAGAATCCCCATGGACAGAGGAGTTTGGCAGGCTACAGTCCATGGGGTCGCAAAGAGTCCAACAAGACTAAGCACACAGCACAATGACAAAAATATTAAAGTTTATCCTAAATATACAAAATAATTGATGACATTTGTTTAAGTGGGTCTCAAGATTGGCTGATAATAATAAAAAGGAATACTTCACCTAAGAAACTACTATTCAGAGGGAAAAAAGGGAAAGCAGTTATTTCAAGATACAGTACATCCTTGAAGAAAATCTAAGTGAAAAGAAGAACTCAGCACATGTCTGAGAGATAGAAATGAGACTTTGATGGGGGCAATACACCGAGGTCAACTGGCCAAATGGAGTAAATATGAAAGTTTGTTATAGATCACAAAAGTGTCAGACAAGATAAAAGTACTGACAGGGGTTCAAATCATCTACAGAAATCTCCTTCAGCTAAAAGCAGGATATCTAATAGTTCCTGATCTGCTTTGCTGTTCATCTCCCACAGAATAAGTGCTAGGGATAACCAGAGGAAGATGCTCCGGTTGTACCTCAGTTGGTAAAGAATCTGCCTGAAGTGCAGGAGACCTGGGTTCAACCCCTAGGTCAGGAAGATCCTCTGGAGAAGGAAATGGTAACCCACTCCAGTATCCTTGTCTGGAGAATCTCATGGTCACAGAACCCTGGTGGGCTGCAGTCCACGGGGTTGCAAAGAGTTGGGCACAACTGAGCGACTAACACTAACCAGAGGAAACTGCCACCCAGAACCTAACATATGCCCAGATTGTGACGTGACCAGTAACTTGGAAGAAAGCAATCTATCATTTTATAGTATGCAAAGCCCAGGACAAAGAAGCTGGGTAATTACAAACCATCTTGTTGAGAAAGAAAATGAAGAAACCAGCAGGAATGCACAGATAAATTCAACTTTAAGGAAGACTAGTACAAAGTGAAGGCAAATGCAGGATAACAATACAGGCTTATAAAAATTACCCCCCAAACTAAAAAGCCCAGAGAGAGTTGAAGGTCCTTTCCAAAAGGTTTAAGTTTTTTCAGAGAAAGAAGAAACAGGTCACTGCTCAGGGCAAACACAACAATAGATGAAAACATTTCTCAAAACCTTTTTTGCTTTTGTTTCCCTATAAAGGGAAAATAACCTGAGAACTAAGATGATCAGAGCAAGGCTAAAGCACAATGGAAATGGGTTCAAAGTTCCTAAGAAAGCAAACGTATTCTTAAGATAGGTCTCCCAGTTCATCTCAGTAAAACTGCTGTTCATAGTTGTGTATTCATGATGGTTTCTTCAAGTAATCTCTCATCTCATGAAAATAATTTGCAATTATCCAGCTTTCTTTGACCCCAGTATTTGTAAACTTAAAAATGTTATGGTTGCTTTCCTCCAAATTTTCCAGTCACTTAGCTTTACATCAACAAATGTAAAGAATACTTTCCACTCCTCAGCACTCCACCTTCCTCAGCAGTGTCAGAGGCACCCAACTACTTAACTTTTGCAATAATACAAACTTCTTTGGTCTCCTTCCTGGCTATCCAGTTGTTTCAGCACTCTCTGATGAAAAGACTATTCTTTCCCTCAATGTTGGCACCTTTGTCAAAATCCATTGATCATAAATTAAGGCTTTATTTCNATGATGGGCGCAGAACAGTCTCAGTAACAAGAGAAATATTTGTCCAAAGGCTGACTGACCACTGATCAAAGGGCTTTAAGCAAAACTTCTGAGGAAGGACCTAGGAGAACATGAAAAAAAAAATCATGAAATCAATCATGACAAAAAATATAAGTAACGACAAAAGAACGACTTGTCATTACTTTGGTTCACAAACACCTCAGGTTATGAAAACTCCACACTCCTGCTCTCGTTGGTTTTCTCACGTGAATAGCTTCTCTCACGTGAAAAGCACCATATAGTGCTTTTCTTCCTAACTGTCCTCCATAGGGACTGATTTCATGACTTTTTTTTTCATCTTCTCCTACCTCCTTCCTCAGCAGTTAGTGTGAATGGGCTTCCCTGGTGGCTCAGATGGTAAAGAATACGCCTGCAAGATGGAAAATCTGGGTTCGATCCTTGGGTCGGGAAGATCCCCTGGAGGAAGGCACGGCAACTCACTCCAGTATTCTTGCCTGGAGAATCCCCATGGACAGAGGAGTTTGGCAGGCTACAGTCCATGGGGTCGCAAAGAGTCCAACAAGACTAAGCACACAGCACAATGACAAAAATATTAAAGTTTATCCTAAATATACAAAATAATTGATGACATTTGTTTAAGTGGGTCTCAAGATTGGCTGATAATAATAAAAAGGAATACTTCACCTAAGAAACTACTATTCAGAGGGAAAAAAGGGAAAGCAGTTATTTCAAGATACAGTACATCCTTGAAGAAAATCTAAGTGAAAAGAAGAACTCAGCACATGTCTGAGAGATAGAAATGAGACTTTGATGGGGGCAATACACCGAGGTCAACTGGCCAAATGGAGTAAATATGAAAGTTTGTTATAGATCACAAAAGTGTCAGACAAGATAAAAGTACTGACAGGGGTTCAAATCATCTACAGAAATCTCCTTCAGCTAAAAGCAGGATATCTAATAGTTCCTGATCTGCTTTGCTGTTCATCTCCCACAGAATAAGTGCTAGGGATAACCAGAGGAAGATGCTCCGGTTGTACCTCAGTTGGTAAAGAATCTGCCTGAAGTGCAGGAGACCTGGGTTCAACCCCTAG
Organism: Raphicerus campestris; assembly: GCA_006410735.1. NCBI lineage: Eukaryota > Metazoa > Chordata > Mammalia > Artiodactyla > Bovidae > Raphicerus > Raphicerus campestris. Next base: position 1,239,217 of record SJYW01027140.1, read on the forward strand.
GTCAGGAAGATCCTCTGGAGAAGGAAATGGTAACCCACTCCAGTATCCTTGTCTGGAGAATCTCATGGTCACAGAACCCTGGTGGGCTGCAGTCCACGGGGTTGCAAAGAGTTGGGCACAACTGAGCGACTAACACTAACCAGAGGAAACTGCCACCCAGAACCTAACATATGCCCAGATTGTGACGTGACCAGTAACTTGGAAGAAAGCAATCTATCATTTTATAGTATGCAAAGCCCAGGACAAAGAAGCTGGGTAATTACAAACCATCTTGTTGAGAAAGAAAATGAAGAAACCAGCAGGAATGCACAGATAAATTCAACTTTAAGGAAGACTAGTACAAAGTGAAGGCAAATGCAGGATAACAATACAGGCTTATAAAAATTACCCCCCAAACTAAAAAGCCCAGAGAGAGTTGAAGGTCCTTTCCAAAAGGTTTAAGTTTTTTCAGAGAAAGAAGAAACAGGTCACTGCTCAGGGCAAACACAACAATAGATGAAAACATTTCTCAAAACCTTTTTTGCTTTTGTTTCCCTATAAAGGGAAAATAACCTGAGAACTAAGATGATCAGAGCAAGGCTAAAGCACAATGGAAATGGGTTCAAAGTTCCTAAGAAAGCAAACGTATTCTTAAGATAGGTCTCCCAGTTCATCTCAGTAAAACTGCTGTTCATAGTTGTGTATTCATGATGGTTTCTTCAAGTAATCTCTCATCTCATGAAAATAATTTGCAATTATCCAGCTTTCTTTGACCCCAGTATTTGTAAACTTAAAAATGTTATGGTTGCTTTCCTCCAAATTTTCCAGTCACTTAGCTTTACATCAACAAATGTAAAGAATACTTTCCACTCCTCAGCACTCCACCTTCCTCAGCAGTGTCAGAGGCACCCAACTACTTAACTTTTGCAATAATACAAACTTCTTTGGTCTCCTTCCTGGCTATCCAGTTGTTTCAGCACTCTCTGATGAAAAGACTATTCTTTCCCTCAATGTTGGCACCTTTGTCAAAATCCATTGATCATAAATTAAGGCTTTATTTCTGGTTCTCAGTTCTATGCCACAGATATGTCTATCTATGGCATATATCTATGCCAATCCACACTGATTTATAGTATGTTTTGAAATCAGGACTTCCCTGGTGGCTCAGACAGTAAAGTGTCTGGCTACAATGCAGAAGACCTGGGTTCGATCCCTGGGTCAGGAAGAAACCCNAATAGTTCCTGATCTGCTTTGCTGTTCATCTCCCACAGAATAAGTGCTAGGGATAACCAGAGGAAGATGCTCCGGTTGTACCTCAGTTGGTAAAGAATCTGCCTGAAGTGCAGGAGACCTGGGTTCAACCCCTAGGTCAGGAAGATCCTCTGGAGAAGGAAATGGTAACCCACTCCAGTATCCTTGTCTGGAGAATCTCATGGTCACAGAACCCTGGTGGGCTGCAGTCCACGGGGTTGCAAAGAGTTGGGCACAACTGAGCGACTAACACTAACCAGAGGAAACTGCCACCCAGAACCTAACATATGCCCAGATTGTGACGTGACCAGTAACTTGGAAGAAAGCAATCTATCATTTTATAGTATGCAAAGCCCAGGACAAAGAAGCTGGGTAATTACAAACCATCTTGTTGAGAAAGAAAATGAAGAAACCAGCAGGAATGCACAGATAAATTCAACTTTAAGGAAGACTAGTACAAAGTGAAGGCAAATGCAGGATAACAATACAGGCTTATAAAAATTACCCCCCAAACTAAAAAGCCCAGAGAGAGTTGAAGGTCCTTTCCAAAAGGTTTAAGTTTTTTCAGAGAAAGAAGAAACAGGTCACTGCTCAGGGCAAACACAACAATAGATGAAAACATTTCTCAAAACCTTTTTTGCTTTTGTTTCCCTATAAAGGGAAAATAACCTGAGAACTAAGATGATCAGAGCAAGGCTAAAGCACAATGGAAATGGGTTCAAAGTTCCTAAGAAAGCAAACGTATTCTTAAGATAGGTCTCCCAGTTCATCTCAGTAAAACTGCTGTTCATAGTTGTGTATTCATGATGGTTTCTTCAAGTAATCTCTCATCTCATGAAAATAATTTGCAATTATCCAGCTTTCTTTGACCCCAGTATTTGTAAACTTAAAAATGTTATGGTTGCTTTCCTCCAAATTTTCCAGTCACTTAGCTTTACATCAACAAATGTAAAGAATACTTTCCACTCCTCAGCACTCCACCTTCCTCAGCAGTGTCAGAGGCACCCAACTACTTAACTTTTGCAATAATACAAACTTCTTTGGTCTCCTTCCTGGCTATCCAGTTGTTTCAGCACTCTCTGATGAAAAGACTATTCTTTCCCTCAATGTTGGCACCTTTGTCAAAATCCATTGATCATAAATTAAGGCTTTATTTCTGGTTCTCAGTTCTATGCCACAGATATGTCTATCTATGGCATATATCTATGCCAATCCACACTGATTTATAGTATGTTTTGAAATCAGGACTTCCCTGGTGGCTCAGACAGTAAAGTGTCTGGCTACAATGCAGAAGACCTGGGTTCGATCCCTGGGTCAGGAAGAAACCCTGGAGAAGGAAATGGCAACCCACTCCAGTACTCTCGCCTGGAAAATCCCATGGATGGAGGAACCTGGTAGGCTACAGTCCACAGGGTTGCAAAAAGTCAGACACGACTGAGCGACTTCACTTTCTTTCCTTCTTTGAAATCAGGAGATGTAGTGCTTTATTTTTCTTTTTCAACATTGTTTTGACAATCCTGGGTCCACATAAATTTTGCTTGTCAATTTCTGCAAAAAAGCCAGCTAGTGTTTTCTTAGGATTATACTGACTCTGTAGGTCAGTTTGGAGGCGTACTGCCACTATACCAGTATTTTTTTAGATCCATGAACATGGGATGTCTTTCCATTTATTTGGGTTTTCTGGAACTTCCTATGACAATACCTTTTAGTTTTCAGGGCCAATAACATTTTAAATTATATTAAAAATACATTTTCTAATTGTTTGCTCTGGCACACAGGAGTACAATTGACTGTGTGTGTGTATGTATCTAGTGACCTTTCTAAATTTACTTCAATCAAAAAAACCCACACAAAACCATTGTTATAAGAAATAAGAAATTAAGCATTAATGACATTTAATTCTGGATTAACACTGGCTTCCTTCCTTAGTCCATGTCAGATGGCTGTGTGCCTCATATGGTATTCCGAGGCATCCTGAATGAAGAACGATGCCATAAATGTGACGTGGATACATAAAGCCCTCACACACGTGTTTTTCCTGTTCATTACAAAACAGCATATACTCTCAATTCAATGGACAAATGCCTTTAAAAAGTCCCTACAAAGTAAAGCAAAAATAAATTGGCACAGCTGACATTTCTACTCCTATACAAGCCCTTTTTCACTAACCATAATAGGTTTTGAAAAAAAAACCCAACTAATCAGATTTGGAAAAGAACACCGTCAAACAGGAAAAGATCACAAAAGACTATGAGAAATACAGACTTATTATAGCTATTATTAACTATTAATCTAAGTGTTACTTTAAGGTACTATGTCAAAGAAAACCAGTACTGTGGTTTAACGTTTATAATACATCTACTGGGGATAAATGTACACACACAATAAAAAAAAGTGTGCCTCCTGGTACTACAGCGAGAGAGTGCCAGCAGACACAGGAAAGCCATTTAGGAAGCCACAGTCCAGGTAAGAGATGAGAAGGCTGCAGTGGATGTGGAGAGAAATGGAGACACATTTTAGAGATATTAAAGAATATGCATCTACAGGACTTGGTAATTAATTAGATATGGTGGTAAAAGTCTGTGCTGACTGAAACAGCAAACACTGGAGGAGGAACAGATTTTTGGAGGAAAGATGATGAATTGTTATGGACATATCAGGCTTGTAAGAAAACTGAGAGGGAGAGAATAATTCCACTCCTAAGCATATACTCAATAAAATGATATATACGTGTAACAAAAGACACATACACAATCTTTATGACAGCATTGGTTATAACTGCTAAAAAGGAGGCATCCCACACGTCCTTCAACAGCAAAATAGGTAAAATGCAGTATATTCATGCCCTGGATCACTGACAAATTACTGCTATATGCAACAACGTGAATTTATCTCACCAGCAGGATATGAGCAAAAGAAACTAATCATAAGATGAAAAATAATACATACCACGATTCTATGTATATAAGTTAAAAAACAGGCATAATCTCTAGCATTCAGTCAGAGTAGTATTTACTTTGGGGGAGTGAGGGAGGAGAAATAGTGATTCAAAGGGGATATCCAGGAAGCTCTGTGGAGCTGGTAACGCTCTACTTCTTGACAAGGTTCAGAGTGACAGCAATGTGTCTGCTAGAGTTATTCATCAAGCTGCAGACTTTTGACTGTACATTCTTCTGTGTGTTATAGCAAATGAATACTACATGACTCCGCTTATATGAGGTTTCTAGAGCAGTCAAATTCAGAGAGACAGACAGTAGAAGGATGGGTTTCAGGGGCCAGGGAGAGAAGGAAATTCATGGATGTTTAATGCGTATGCAGTTTCAGTTTTTCAAGATGAAAACAGTTCTGGAGACTGGCTGCACAATAACGCGCATCTATGCAACACTACTAAAATATCCCACACCTAAATAGGTTAAGATGGTAGACTTTATGTGTATTTTACCATACTTCTAAGAGACTTCCCTGGTGGTACAGTGGATAAGAATCCTCCTGCCAAAGCAGGGGACGTGGGTTTGATCCGTGGGCTGGAAAGATTCCACATGCCACAGAGCAAGTAAACCCATGCACCACAGTTACTGAGCCTGAGCCGCAACTAATGAGTCTGTGAGTCACAACTATCAAAGCCCGAGAGCCTAGGGCCTGTGTGCTGCAACAAGAGAAACCACTGCAGAAAGAACCCCAACCACCGCAACAGAGCGGCCTCCGCTTACTGCAAGCAGAGAAAGCCCGAGTGTGGCAACAAAGACTCAGTGAAACCAAAAAAAATTCAACCAACCAACCCTTCAACAGTTTTCTACTCCTCTTGGGATAAAGTGAAAAATTGGAACATAGCCTAAAAAGTACTGACCCACATTTTCATCTCTGCTATATACCATTCTCCCCCTTACTCTCTAAACTCCCCCTTACTCTCTCAACTCAAGCATTCCAAGGTGGTTGTTGTTTTAAATATCACTTTCAGTTTTTATATATGTTCCTAGCCTGAACTGGCCTTCCATTCCATGTCCCTCTTCGTTTAATATCTGCTCATGCTTTATCCTCAGCTTAAACATCATTTCTTCAGAGAAGTATTCCCTGACTAACCTAGACTGGGTTAATATTCTCATTTATGCTCTCTCAGCATCTTGATCCTTTCCCCAAGAATTATTATTAAATAATTCTTGTGTTATTATTTGTTTAATGTCTGTTTTCACCACGACACAATACACAGGGGCTGACTTACCTTGCTGCTTGCACCAGACAGAATGCAGAACTTCTTGTTCTGCCTGCTATATACTTCCTGTTTTCAGTTGCTAAGTCATGTCTGACTCTTTATGGCCCCATGAACTGCAGCATGCCAGGCTTCTCTGTAAATCACTATTTCCTACTCACGTCCACTGAATCAGTAATGCCATCCAAACATCTCATCCTCTGTCACCCCCTTCTCCTCTTGCCCCCCTCTCATCAGGTGGGTGAAGTATTGGTGCTTCCCCATCAGTCCTTCCAATGAATATTCAGGACTGATTTCCTTTAGGATGGACTGGTTGGATCTCCTTGCAGTCCAAGGGACTCTCAAAAGTCTTCTCCAGCACCACAGTTGAAAGCATCAATTCTTTAGCACTCAGCCTTCTTTATGGTCCAACTCTCACATCCATACATGACCAGTGGAAAAACCACAGCTTGGACTAGATGGATCTCTGTCGGCAAAGTCTCTGCTTTTTAATACACTGTCTAGGTTTGTCAAAGCTATTTTTCCAAGGAGCAAGTATCTTTTAATTTTGTAATGGTAGTCACCATCCACATTGATTTTGGAGCCCAAGAACATGAAATATGACACAGTTTCTCCACATTTCCCCCATCTATTTGCCATGAAGTGACAGGACTAGATGCCATGATCTTAGTTTTTTGAATGTTGAGTTTTAAGCCAGTTTTTTTCACTGTCCTCTTTCACTTTAATCAAAAGGCTCTTTAGTTCCTCTTCACTTCCTGCCATTAAAGTGGTATCATCTGCATATCTGAGGTTATTGATATTTTTCCTGGCAATCTTGATTCTGGGATTTCGTATGATGTATTCTGCATATACGTTAAATAAAGCAGGGTGACAATATACAGACATCCTTGATGTACTCCTTTGCCAATTCTGAACCAGTTTGCTTCATGTCTGGTTCTAACTGTTGTTTCTTCCCCTGCATATAGGCTTCTCTGGAAGCAGGTAAGGTGGTCTGGTATTCCCATTTCCTTAAGAATTTTCCAGTTTGTTATGACCCACACAGTCAAAGGCTTTAGCTTAGTCAGTGAAGCAGAAGTAGATTTTTTTGCCTTGTTTTTTTCTATGATCCAGCATTCGTTGGCATTTGATCTCTGGTTCCTCTGCCTTTTCTAAATCCAGCTTGTACATGTGGAAGGTCTCAGCTCACATACTGTTGATTTCTAGCTTGAAGGATTTTGAGCATAATCTTGCTGGTATGTGAAATGAGTGCATGAAGCTGACACAGGATGAGGCCCAGGAGCTGAGGGTACTCCAGCTTCACCACTGCAGACGGCCACCCTGGAGCCGCTGTGCATCACAGAGCCTGTCTGCCACCCAGGGGCCAAGGGTACCCCAAGCTTTCCACTGCTGGGGCTGATCTGCTGCCACCGCTGGCTCTGCACATGTAACTGGGGGTGCGGGCCACTACCTGACTCCTACCTCCGTCTCTGAGGTGGTCTTTCTGAAGCTGCTTCCCAAGCCAGCAATGCTTCTTCAGGTAGCCGCAGCCATGTCGTCCCGTGGTGGCCATCTCTACTCCAGAAACATGTGCTCCTCCTCGCGTCACTGTGCGCCAGGGCCCCGGCCCGCAGTCCCAACCATCGGCCGTGGCACCCGGTGGCCTAGCCCCGCGGAGACTCCGCTCTGGCCGCCCCTCAGCAGTCGGCATCCTGCGTGAGCAGCACCATGGCCGCTGCTGAGGTATTTTAAGCCTGCTATATACTAGGTGATTAATAATTATTTGCTGAATGAGTATTTGAAGCAGCTGTTCCACATGAGTTTAGGATTTCTGATCCAGATGAACTATAGTCTGGTGACAACACTGAAAAAAGAAACTGCATCACTGAAGGAACTTTGAGGAATCATAGAAAAAAACGTATCAGAAAACTAACCTGTGTAAATAGCATTTCATTGTTTATAAACTGATAAACAAGGGCTGTGGAAGTTATGAGTTCCTTAGGGTACTATTAATCCTTAGCAAATATCAGAAATAACTACTAAAGGAATAATCTGTAGATACTTAAATCATGGGATGCCTACACAGGCTCACTATGTGCAGAAGGATGAGTAATGCTCTCCATCCCAAGATGTCTCCATCTTGATCCTTGGGACCTGTGAATACATTAGGTCACATGACAAGAGGGAATTAAGGGTGGTAATTAGCTGACTTTACAATAAAGAGATTACCTTGGATTACATGGGTGAAAGTGAATATCGCTCAGTCATTACCAACTCTTTGCCACCCCATGGACTGTAGCCCACCAGGCTCCTCTGCCCAAGGACTTCTCCAGGCCAGAATACTGGAGTGAGTTGCCATTCCCTTTTCCAGGGTAACTTCCTCACCCAGGGATCGAACCCAGGTCTCTTGCATTACAAGCAGATCTTTTACTGTCTGAGGCACCAGGGAAGCCCACATGTACATGTGGGTGGGCCCAATGTGATCACAGGGTCATAAGTGTAGAAGAGAGGTAGAAGATGAGAGTCATAGAAAGCTCTGAAAAAAGCTTACTACTGATTCTGAAGAGGAAGGGGCCATGAGCTAATGAATGCAGGCAGTCTCTAGAAGCTGGAAAAAAACAAGGAAATGGATTCTCCCTCAGACCTTCTATAAGGAATGCAGTTTTGCCCAACACTTTGATTTTAGCCCAATGAGACCCATTTAGGAGTTCTCACTCCCAGAACTGTAAGGTAATAAATCTATGTTCTTTTACACCACCTGGTTTGAGATAACTGATCACAGTGGCAACAGGAAAATAACATACTATGGTTAGTTAAGCCATAAAGACTTCTTCTCCTTCCCAGCAAATCAGGAACAAAGTAAATACAATATATTTGTTTTTTTTTTTAATCAAAGAACTTGATTGGCTTTTACAACATATGACAAAGAAATATGTACAATACTAAATGCAAAGTCAATAAAATAAATTAGTAAACTGTGAAATGCCCACTCCACCCCCCCAGAAGTGTTGAATAATGGAATAATGTCAACCATCTTAGAAGGTTTTTAGCAACACACTACAAGGGTCTGTTCATTCACACTCTTTGATGTTTGATAGTTTTATCAATAACCTACATCAGTGTTCTTAACTTTCGGTCTATGGACCACACTTGAGGCTTCAAGAGTCATCTGAACATCCTAAACCTTACTGAAAACTCGGTGTATATATACATAAATAAGTACTTTTCATCAGAAAGGTCCACAGCTTTCATTAAAGTCTTGAATCCACAACCACAGAAGGTTAAGAACTACTTAGGTGAAGATACAGAAAGTATGCTCATCATGTTCATGGGTGACACACAGCTGCTACGAAGAGTAAAGACTGGATGACAGATCAGGATTCAAGAAGTATCCTGAAAGGCTGATGACCAGCCTAAATCCAGAAAATATAAAATCACTCGATTTAGGGCAACCTCTATGAAAAAGTCCTAGAAAGTCTAATCAGCAGTAATCTCAGTATAGAGTCAGTGGTTAAGGCTACCAAAATAACCTATATGACTAGGCATGTGTTCAGAATGATGAGGAAGAAAGAAAGTAGTTCTACTCTCTTCTGTACTGGTGAAACCAAACCAGTGTTGTTCAATTTTGTTTTCTCTTTGCATTAATTTCTTACGGCTGCCATATCAAATGACTACAAACCATGTGGCTTCAGTCAGTTAAGTTCAGTCGCTCAGTTGTGTCCGACTCTTTGCAACCCTATGGACCGCAGCATGCCAGGCCTCCCTGTCCATCACCAACTGCCAGAGTTTACTTAAACTCATGTCCATCAAGTCAGTGATGCCATCCAACCATCTCTTCTTCTGTCGTCCCCTTCTCCTCCCCGCCTTCAATCTTTCCCAGCATCAGGGGCTTTTCACATGAATCAGTTCTTCACATCAGGTGGCCAAAGTACTGGAGTTTCAGCTTCAGCATTAGTCCTTCCAATGAATATTCAGGACTGATTTCCTTTAGGATAGATTGGTTGGATCTCCCTGCAGTCCAAGGGACACTCAAAGGTCTTCTCCAACACCATAGTTCAAAAGCTTCAAATCTTCGGCACTCAGCTTTCTTTATAGTCCAACTCTCACATTCATACATGACTACTGGAAAAATCATAGCTTTAACTATATAGACCTTTGTTGCAAACTAATGTCTGCTTTTTAATATGATATCTATGTTGGTCATAACTTTTTTTCCCAAGAAGTGTCTTTTAATTTCATGGCTGCAGTCACCATCTGCAGTGATTCTGGAGCCCCTAAAATAATGTCTGACACTGTTTCCACTGTTTCCCCATCTGTTCCCCATGAAGTGATGGGACCAGAGGCCATGATCTTCGTTCTCTGAATGTTGAGTTTTAAGCCAACTTTTTCACTCTCCTCTTTTACTTTCATCAAGAGGCTCTTTAGTTCCTCGTTGCTTTCTGCCATAAGGGTGGTGTCATCTGCATATCTGAGGTTATTGATATTTCTCCCGGCAATCTTTGATTCCAGCTTGTGCTTCATCCAGCCCAACATTTCTCATGATGTACTCTGCATAGAAGTTAAATAAGCAGGGTGACAATATACAGCCTTGACGTACTCCTTTTCCTATTTGGAACCAGTGTGTTGCTTGTTCCATGTCCAGTTCTAACTGCAGCTTCCTGACCTGCATACAGATTTCTCAAGAGATCGGTTAGGTGGTCTGGTATTCCCATCTCTTTAAGAATTTTCCACAGTTTGTTGTGATCCACAAAGTCAAAGCCTTTGGCATAGTCAATAAAGCATTAGTAGATGTTTTTCTGGAACTCTCTTGCTTTTTCAATGATCTATCGGATGTTGGCAGTTTGATCTCTGGTTCCTCTACCTTTTGAAAATCCAGCTTAAACATCTGGCAGTTCATGGTTCATATACTGCCTTGGAGAATTTTAAGGATTACTTGACTAGCGTGTGATGTGAGTGCAACTGTGCAGTAGTTTGAGCATTCTTTGGCATTGCCTTTCTTTGGGATTGGAATGAAAACTGACCTTTTCCAGTCCTGTGGCCACTGCTGAGCTTTCCAAATTGCTGGCATATTGAGTGCAGCACTCTCACAGCATCATCTTTCAGGATTTGAAACAGCTCAACTGGAGTTCCATCACCTCCACTAGCTTGTCTGTAGTGATGCTTCCTAAGGCCCACTAGACTTCACATTCCAGGATGTGTGGCTCTACGTAAGTGATCACACCATAGTGATTATCTGGACTGTGAAGATCTTTTCTTGTACAGTTCCTCTGTGTATTCTTGCCACCTCTTCTTAATATCTTCTTCTGTTAGGTCCATATCACTTCTGTCTTTTATTAAGCCCATCTTTGCATGAAATGCTCCCCTGATATCTCTTATTTCCTTGAAAAGATCTTTAGTCTTTCCCATTCTATTGTTTTAGTCTATTTCTCTGCACTGATCACTGAGGAAGGCTTTCTTATCTCTCCTTGCTATTCTTTGGAACTCTGCATTCAAACGAGTGTATCCTTCCTTTTCTCCTTTGCTTTTCACTTCTCTTCTTTTCTCAGTTATTTGTAAGGCCTCCTCAGACAGCCATTTTGCTTTTTTTGTAGTTCTTTTTCTTGAGGATGGTCATGATCCCTGTCTCTTGTACAATGTCATGAACCTGCATCCATAGTTCTTCAGGTCACTCTATCAGATCTAATCCCTTGAATCTATTTCTCATTTCCACTGTATAATCCTAAGGGATTTGATTTAGGTCATGCCTGAATGGTCTAGTGGTTTCCCCTAGTTTCTTCAATTTAAGTCTGAATTTGGCAATAAAGAGTTCATGATCTGAGCCACAGTCAGCTCCTGGTCTTGTTTCTGCTGACTGTATAAAACTTCTCCATCTTTGGCTGCAAATATAATCAGTCTGATACTGTTATTGACCATCTGGTGATGTCCATGTGTGGCTTAAAACAACATAAATGTAATGTCTCCTAATTCAGGAGGGCAGAAGTCAAGATCAACGTATCGGTACAGTTGGCTCCTTCTGGAGACTCCAAGGGAAAAACAGTCCTATGCCTCTCTCCTAGCCTCCAGTGGTTGCCAGCAATCCTTGGCACTCCCTAGCTGTGGCAGCATAACTCCTATTTCAACCTCTATCTTCCCATGGCCTTTATCTTTGTGTTTCTCTGTATTCTCTCTTCTCCTTATAAGTCACTGGATTTAGGGTCTACCACAAACTAGTATGATCTTATCTTGATCCTTAACTACTTACATCTGCAAAGATCTTATCTGCAAATAAGATAACATTCTAAAGTGTCAGGTGGACATGAATTTTTGTGGGACATTACTGAACTCACTATACCCTTTAAGTGGAATGCTGTGTTCTGTGGTTTAAAATACTATATTCTTAAGAACAAAAATAAGAACATGAAGTCTAAGGGTTAGAGGACTTGAATCAGACAAGGAAATTAACAACTGTCTACAAATTTTTGAACCAATTTTTCTTCTGCAGATGAAAAAAAGACTTTTTAACATTCTGTTTTCCAGAGATGAATGTGGTAGATTTCCATCACTCATTTGTTCAAGTGTGAGCTGTAAAACCACTGGATAAGAATGCTGAGGCCTCAGATGGGTGGCTAGATTTGATGATTACAGATGACCATTAAGTTCTTAGATTCTGCAATTCCCCATGTCTCCATCTCCATGGCCCTTTTAATTGGCCATTATACAGAATCAAGGAGAAGGCAATGGCAACCCACGCCAGTATTCTTGCCTGGAAAACCCCATGGACTGAGGGGCCTGGTAGGCTGTAGTCCATGGGGTTGTGAAGAGTTGGACACGACTGAGCGACTTCATTATCATGCACTGGAGAAGGAAATGACAACCCACTCCAGTGTTCTTGGCTGGAGAATCCCAGGGACAGAGGAGCCTGGTGGGCTGCCATCTATAGGGTAGCACAAGAGTCGGACACAACTGAAGTGACTTAGCAGCAACAGCATACAGAATCAAAGAACCATAAAGCTCTATTATTACAGCAAACATCATGTGAACAGGAGGCAGAGGTGAGTGGGATACCAGCAAGAAGTTTTTTCTTTACACATTGTAAAGAAAACATAAGAGGCCCTAGGAACAAGAGTATCAAAATGCAAGTAGCTTCAACACAGTGAGCAAGGGAGAGATGAGTGGCCTGAGGGAGGGAAAGGCTGGAACCAGACCAATCAGGAGGTGCCTTGTATACTACAGTAAGGAGTTCAGATTTTCACTCTAAGGATTAGAAAAAGCCACTGAGAGGTAATTTAAGCAAGCAGTGACAAGGCTGGGTGAAGTTTCAAGATCGGTGTGGCTACTGGGGAGAAATGACTGACAAAAGTTAAGAAGCAGGAAGACCAGAGAGATGGCAACTGTCTGTACTAAGATGACAGGAGTGAAAATGGCAAGCAACAGATAGATATGATACACTCTGACAGTAAAATGTTAAGGATAAATCAGAAGTGGAATGTAAGAGAAAGAAGCTAGGGTGATGCCTAAATTTGTTTAAATAACAGCAGTGGACTGCGATGTCATTTGCTGAGATGGGGAAGACCAGAAAACAGGTATTAGTCACTCAATCATGTCCAACTCTTTGCAACCCCATAGACTGCAGCCCACTAGGCTCCCCTGTCCATGGAATTCTCCAGGCAAGAATACTAGAGTGAGTAGTCATTCCCTTCTCCAGGGGATCTTTCCACCCCAGGGATTGAACCTGGGTCTCCTGCATTGCAGGCAGATTCTTCACCATTTTAGCCAACAGGGAAGCCCCGAAAACAGTGGTAGTAGACAGGATATATATACATATGTGCGTATATATGTATACACACACACACATCAAAAGCTCCATTTATCAATCTGGAGATGTTCTTGGGAAATTTAAGTTAAAAATACCAAGTAGGCAGTTGACTACATGAATCCAGAGCTCAGAGAAGACTAGGCTAAAAGTAAAGACATAAGAAAAAGTGACAGGAGAAGTGGAAAGAGGAAAAGCTTACTGTAAACCAAAATGTCAAAAAAGGAAGAAACAATTATTGGAGGACACATCTTGCTAATGGACCCGCAAAATAAATCAAGATAGAGCACAGATGCTCAGAGACATGTTTCACAACTATGGCGGCTCAATGTTAAGATCCTGAGTGTTGTTCCAGGGGAAGGAGCTCTGGGGAGGCTGCTCTCACTGCTCCCTGTGTGGCTGCCTCTACAATGGCTTGCCCTGCTACAAAACAAACACTGAATGCTATTTTTGCTTCTGGCCTTTTTTCTGCTAAAAGCAAAAATCCTCTTCAGGTTTCTTTTGGTTATCAAAAATAGGTACTAATGTAGGTCTTTCATAAAAGCAAAATGGCATAAGATGAACTTTTGAAAAGTGGAGATTACCCATTGTTAAGTCTTCATGCTTTAAATACAGAACGATTTTAAATAGGGAAAACAAAAATAAGAGCATTAATATCATCATACAAATATTATAGAAAAGTCCTATCCCTTTCTGGGATTCACTAACTGCTCAAAATGATGCCACACATATACCCTGAGAAAACCATAACTATAAAAGACACATGTACCCCAATGTTCATTGCAGTAGTATTTACAATAGCTAAGACATGGAAGCAACCCAGATGTCCATTGACAGATGAATGGATACAGAAGTTATGGTACATATATACAATGGAATATTACTCAGCCATAAAAAGGAACATATTTGAGTTAGTTCTAATGAGATAGATGAACCTAGAGCTTATTATACAGAGTAAAGTAAGTCAAAAAGAGAAAAACCACTGTCATACATTAACACGTATATATGGAATCTAAAAAGATGGCACTGATGAACCTATTTGTGGGGTAGCAATGGAGACTCAGACATAGAGAACAAACTTCTGGACACAGAGGAAAAAAGAGAAGGTGGGACAAATGGAAAGAGTAGTATGGAAGAATATACATTACCGTATGTAAAACAGATAGCCAGTGGGAATTTGCTGTATGACTCAGGGAGCTCAAACCCAATGAAGAGTGGAATGGGGTGGGAGATGGGAAGGAGGTTCAACAGGGAGGGGACATGTGTATACCTATGGCTGATTCATGTTGATGTATGGCAGAAACCAACACAATACTGTAAAGCAATTATCCTTCAATTAAAAAGAAAACAAAAACGATGCCATATTTTAGCTTGATTCCTGTTAAGACAAGAATACTTGGTTTTAACTCTTTTCTTATTGGGGAAAAATATGCACTTTTTAGCATATTTCTAGTCATCTCAGTTTTCTACTCATTCTAACCATGGTTTGGAATTAATTCAATTTTTCTTGAAGCTAGGGAATAAGCTTTATTTAAAAAAAAATCAACTTTAGACACTTACTTGTTCCCTTTAGAGAGTATGACTTTCCCTCTGTGAAGAAGGTTTTATATTAAAAATAACTTCAAAAAAATGAGGGAAAAGAAAATGAGAAATGTTACCCATGATCCAACAGATATAACACAGCCATTTTTATTTTTGCTTATTACTTTGAGTCCCTGTCCACTGTAAAGATATTACGTTTGTAGTATATACCTAACTTTCACATGATCCCCTTCAATGGTTGTGTAGCATTCCATGAAGTAGATCATTCATAATTTACTAAACTCACTTGAGAAGTGGTACAAGACATGGTGGAAGTATGAGCTCTGTAGTCAGACAGACCTACATCAAATCCAAACTCTTCTGAATCACAAGATTCAGCTAGTGGATTACCTCTCTCACTTTAATTAAATTGTCCAACACTAATTACCAGTAACACCCACCTATGTTCCAGGCTCAGCAGTGAGCACTGAGTATACAAAAGTGGACACCAGGATCTCTGCCTTCAGAAGCAAGTAAGATAAATAGAAATTTTCCAACCATATTAAGTGTTATAAACAAAAAAACAAAAACACTAAGAGACTGGAGTGCCTTGAATTCCCATCCACAGAATGAGGATATTGTACCACCTAGCGCTGTTACAAGAATTCAATGATACTCCATGTATCATAGTTGGCACCATTCTTGGCAGAGAGTATGTACCCAGTATATGTTAACTATATCACTGTTTGGGATAAAGAGAGATCACCAAAGCAGGAAATATCATCCTCTCAGTGCACACTTTCTTCTTTTCTCTATCAATATAAATCCTACATTTTTTCAGGTTTGAGTTTACTGCTAGGAGTTTGATGTGGGTCTACTTTTTAAAATTTTATTTATTTTATTGAAGGATAATTGCTTTACAAAATTTTGCTATTTTCTGTCAAACTTCAACATGAATCAACCATCTGAGTGAGTGAAGTGCCTCAGTCTTGTCCAACTCTTTGTGACCCTGTGGACTGTAGCCTACCAGGCTCCTCCATCCCTGGGATTCTCCAAGCAGGAATACGTATACATATATCCCCTTCCTTTTGAACCTTTCTCCCCATCCCACCCCCTAGGTTGATACAGAGCCCTTGTTTGAGTTTCCTGAGCCATATAGCAAATTCCTGTTGGCTACCTATTTTATATACAGTAAAGTAAGTTTCCAACTCAATGGACATGGGTTTGGGAGGACTCTGGGAGTTGGTGATGGATAGGGAGGCTTGGCGTGCTGCGGTTCATGGGGTCACAGAGTCGGACACGACTAAGTGACTGAACTGAACTGAACTCACTTAAGTTTCCATGTTACTCTTTCCATACATCTCACCCTCTCCTCCCCCTCCCTCTGTCCATAAGTCTATTCTCTATGTCTGTTTCTCCACTGCTATCCTGTAAATATCTTTAGTACCACTTTCTAGATTCCGTATATAAGCGTTAGAATATGGTATTTATCTTTCTCTTTCTCACGTCACTCTGTATAATAGATTCTAGGTTCATCCACCTCATTAGAACTGACTCAAAGGCGTTCCTTTTAATGGCTGAGTAATATTCCATTGTGTATATATAGCACAACTTCTTTATCCATTTATCTGTCAATGGACATCTAGGTTGCTTCCATGTTCTAGCTATTGTAAACAGTGCTATGATGAACAATGGGATACATGTGTCTTTTTCAATTTTGGTTTCCTCAGGGTATATGCCTAGGAGTGGAACTGCTGGGTCATATGGTGATTTTATTCCTAGTTTTTTAAAGAATCGCCATACAGTCTTCCATAGTGGCTGTAACAATTTACATTCCCACCAACAGTCCAAGAGGGCTCCCTTTTCTCCACACCCTCGCCAGCATTTATTGCTTGTAGACTTTTTGATGATGGCAATTCTGATCACTGTGAGGTGATATCTCATTGTAGTTATGATTTGCATTTCTCTAATAATGAGTGATGAGCATCTTTTTATGTGTTTGCTAGCCATCTGTACATCTTCTTTGGAGAAATGTCTGTTTAGGTCTTTTTCTCACTTCTTGATTGGGTTGTTTGTTTTCCTGGTATTGAGTTGTGTGAGCTGCTTGTATATGATGGAAATGAATCTTTGTCAGTTGTTTCATTTGCTATTATTTTCTCCCCTTCTGAGGGTTGTCTTTTCACCTTGCTCATAGTTTGATGTGTGTCTATTTTTAGATTCATTTCTCTCCTCATCATGTTCAAGTTCCCTTTTACCTCCGTGAACAAACTGAGTATATTTATAATGGCTCTTTCAACACCTTTATTTGCAATTCCATCATTTGTCCCACTTCTGGGACTGTTTCTGCTGACTGTTTTCTGTTTGGTTATGGGTCATATTTTCTCTACTTGGCTTGTCTCCTCATTTTTTATTGGATGCTGGTATTGGATTTCATGTTTCGGGGAGCTGGACTTTGTTGTAATCCCTTCAGATATTGTTAGGGTTTGTTCATGATTAGGTACTTTGAATAAATCTCATCCTTTTAAGGTTTGCCTCTAAGATTTGGTAGGTGGGTCCAGAACAGGCTTTTTTCCAGGGCTATTTGGCCTTACTCCATGCCTCATCCATTAGGTCTTTCTACTTTGATTAGTGAGAATATGAACTATTCCCAGCCTTGTGTGAACTCCAAGAATTCTTCCACCTGCTAATTTCTGACAGGTCTCCATAAAACAAGCAGAACAGTACTCAATCAAAGGCTTGAGTGAACGAACCCCTTGCAGCTCCTTCCTCTCCTGTACCTGACCTCACACATTCAAGCCTACTCAAGCTGCCTTCACCTCTCTGAGCTCAGATTCTTTCTGGGTTCCCCTTCCCTGAGCTTCAGTTTAGAAACTCTCCAGGTGGTAAGCTGAGGCAGTCACAGAGCTCTACTGTTCATTTCCTTTCTCTCAAGGAGCACTGTCCTGTGCTGTTTTCTGAACTATTTCTAAAACTGCTGTTTCATAACTGTCAGGTTTTCCAGTCACTTGAGGTGGCAAGATAAACCTAGGGTATGTTATTCCATTATGACTAGAGGAAGAACTAATCAAGTTTAATTTCAACTTCCACATTTTTAATGAAACTTCTCTCTAGACTACAAGTCCAAATAATTTTTCATTTCTCTGATCTTTGTACCATTTACTGATCTAGCACAGAAACAGAGGGCCTATAGTATACTCTGTCTAGCAACACCCTACTATCCCCACCCCATCATACAGATTCCAGCAACACCTGCCATCAGTTTCACTACCAGACCAAGCACCACAGGGTTAAATGCAACCACACATTACAGTGGCTTGCTAGTGCCAGGCACAGTTTGAGGTATTTGGTTAAAACAAAGACGACGCTGTCCCTAATTTCCAAGAGCTCACAGTCTGGGACAACTTAGGAATCAACTTCTCACCCATAAATCCGTAACATAGTTTTAGTGGGAAAAACTAAGGTATAAATGAACCTTTAGAACATGGATTGTGGCTTGTCAAAAGTTTTCTTAAAGGACTAGAGAACAAGTAGTTTAGGCTTGGAAGTCATATAGACTCCTGTAAGAACTGCTTAACTGTCGGTATACCACAGAGCCACAGACACATGAATGAATGGACATGGCTGTATTCCAACAAACTCTGTTTACAATAACATGTGGCTGGTCCCCTTGCTGGTGTCTGCAGATGGCCTGCACCATCTTCCACAATGGCATGTCCTATTTGTGCCATCCTGACAAGTTCTCTTAGGCAGGAATTGCATACCATATCTTCCACACACACATACCACACAACTTGCATAATGCAAGCTCAGAGGAGTTTATTAGGGACCTGTTAATTTATTTCATTTGGCATTTGAAGGGATCCCTTTATTTTGTTCAAAATTGCTTCCAACAGTAAAGAAAGCTACACTTGCTATGACTGATGGAAAAGAAAGCAATGTTTAGTGCATAAAATACTCTAAGGATGATAAAACAAACAAATGATGATCCTGAAAACTTAATTTCATTTTGCAAATAAGTCAAGGTTGCTATACTTCAAACAACCAGCTCTGAGGATTAGTACAATTAGGTACTTCGAATAAATCTCATCCTTTTAAGGTTTGCCTCTAAGATTTGGTAGGTGGAAATGCAGCCCAGAGGTGTGGACATGGTCCAAAACACTACCAGACTTCTTTGAGAATTATCTAAAGAGAGAATTCACAAGCACATTAAAAGACTGCCTCAAAAATAATTTTCAACTGTCAAAATTAAAATCTATCCAGAAAAGACAGACATTTGATAAACTGTATGTATTTTCCAAATGGTTCAATCAAAAAATAACGTCACAAAACAAATTCTGAAAGTGTTTAAATTTTTCATTGTTGCAAAATATGTATGTATACATAGAAACATATACAACCCCATGTGACTGGCATTAAAAGAACAGTATCCTTAATGGGTATATCCGGTACTTTAACAAGGTTCGTCTTACTATTTTACAGTTACACCTTGTTCAAGATGGAGGGATCTTACAAGCCATCTAATCTAATGCTCCTTCAAATGAAGGATTTCTCTTCTATAATATGCAAAGCAATGCTTTGTAGTTTGTTCATCTCTTAAAAGCCATATTCAGAAACGAACATGTACTAAAAGTGTGCCTGGCCTATAATGAAGTGGGACCTGTGTTACCCAGGATACGATGCTCACATGCATGCAAGAGTAGAATGGGCTGGTCACTGAGTGAACAGAGGCTTTGTCCTATGACGTGCAGCTCGAAGCCTTATTTCCCCTCAACTCCTTTCACTGCAGTTAATTTTCCTTTTTACCCAAATTCAAGACTATATAATAATTTCTATTAACTTTTCTCTTAGTTTCAGCCCACCATTCCATACATTGAGATCCTGAGGATCCTGCCGTCCAATATTTCAGTTAAATATGTCACGTCTTTATCAAATCACTGGCACAACAAAGACCTTCACAATGTGAAGAATAGCAAGATGAAAACTCTAAGGCAGAAAGTACAGACAACACTTTGCTATAAAGAGAAACAGAAAGATGGAACGGAGGATGGATGTATATATTTGGTGGGGAGGTTTAAAAATATATACTCAAATTTTATATGCTAATGAATCATCCAAAAGCAAAGGAAAAATACAAAATGTAAAAATATTTTCTAAATTGTTAAAATTTAATACAAATACAATTTATCATATATTGCTTGGTTATCTCTTTTAGGTCAAAATTTGATTTTTAGAGCCTCCAGCTCCTTCTGAATTATCTTTCCTTTCAGGGTCTCTGATTCCAGGATAACACCTACTTTTTTTCTGAATATTTTTATATCTCTATATCCAGCAGCCCCTGCCTTTGGCATTATACAATCTAACATTTCATGGCCCTTTTCATCCAAGATCTTGTTTCCACATCGATTGCCTTCACTCTAAAATCAGAATTTTAAAAACCAAGTTTAGGTTTAATCCAACAAAATCACATATATAAAACATAAGAATCTAAGATTTTTTTTTTTAATGTTATGGCATCCCTTTAGTCAACTAGATGACAAAAATTTATTACTTGGTAAAATTGTTCTCCAAGGCTTAAACATCCAAGCCTGAAAATTTCTATGCAAAATTACTAGTACCAAATTCTTCCCACCAGCATATTTGCATACAAAATGACATCATCAACAACAGGGCTTCTCTCCCAACCCCCACCTCCAGGCTCAAACAAAAAGTTAGTGTGCACACACACAAAGCACATCTACAAGGTCTGTTCCACGGTAAATGCTAGCTAGATTTTACACGTTTCTAGATCTGAGCTCACCCTTTGAGTACGTTAGTAATAAGAAAGCAGCCATGAACAACCACCAGTATCTGTGAAAAAATATAAGGCATGTTCCTGCAAAAGTTCACTTCAAAAAATAAATTCTTTACAGTTAAAGTATGAAATTTTTTATCACCAAATAAATCTCCACTTAAAATGTACTCTAATGATAAAGAATGTATTTTCAAAGTACAATACTTGTTTATGAAATATTTTATAAAGTTTAACACTTTTCAAAATGTGCTTCTAAAATACCAAAGCATTTAGGAAGAAATTGCCAAATTGCTCTTTAAAGATATAGGACAAATAAATCTTGTCTAGTAATTCATACATGCCTAATTTACAGAAATGATGACTCATTGGAAAAGACTCTGATGCTGAGAAGTATTGGGGGCAGGAGGAAACGGGGACGACAGAGGATGAGATGGCTGCATGGCATCACCGACTCGATGGATGTGAGTTTGAGTGAGCTCCGGGAGTTGGTGATGGACAGGGAGGCCCGGCGTGCTGCAATTCATGGGATCGCGAAGAGTTGGACATGACTGCGTGACTGACTGAATGAACATAACTAGAAAGGTTTTTACTTTCACAACTAAGTCAAAGAATTAAAACAAGTTATCATATTAAGCTCTAGGAAAACTACTTTTGTCTTTATATTCACCAAACACTTGTCCTCAAAATTTTTATTAACTTCCCATCTACTGACCATGGCTGGTTCTTTGCCAGTAATTCTCATAACTATTTTTTTTGTAATTTGAACATCACTTTGTTTAGTGTCAACACTCAGTAAATCTTCAGTAAATACATTAAGAATTCTCTTCAACTTAAAATTACAAGCACACAAGAGTCAGAATATATTATTTTTTCTAAAACCACTAAAATTTGAGATTAAATAGAGAATATCATAATGTGAAATAACCAAATATTCAAATTTTAAGCTATTTTCTTTTTTAAAATTGAGGTATAATAGACATACGGGCTTCCCTGGTGGCTCAGATGGTAAAGAATCTGCCCGCAACGCAGGAGGCCCATGTTCCATCCTTGGCTCAGGAAGATCCCCCGGAGGAGGAAATGGCAACCCANAATCAGAATTTTAAAAACCAAGTTTAGGTTTAATCCAACAAAATCACATATATAAAACATAAGAATCTAAGATTTTTTTTTTTAATGTTATGGCATCCCTTTAGTCAACTAGATGACAAAAATTTATTACTTGGTAAAATTGTTCTCCAAGGCTTAAACATCCAAGCCTGAAAATTTCTATGCAAAATTACTAGTACCAAATTCTTCCCACCAGCATATTTGCATACAAAATGACATCATCAACAACAGGGCTTCTCTCCCAACCCCCACCTCCAGGCTCAAACAAAAAGTTAGTGTGCACACACACAAAGCACATCTACAAGGTCTGTTCCACGGTAAATGCTAGCTAGATTTTACACGTTTCTAGATCTGAGCTCACCCTTTGAGTACGTTAGTAATAAGAAAGCAGCCATGAACAACCACCAGTATCTGTGAAAAAATATAAGGCATGTTCCTGCAAAAGTTCACTTCAAAAAATAAATTCTTTACAGTTAAAGTATGAAATTTTTTATCACCAAATAAATCTCCACTTAAAATGTACTCTAATGATAAAGAATGTATTTTCAAAGTACAATACTTGTTTATGAAATATTTTATAAAGTTTAACACTTTTCAAAATGTGCTTCTAAAATACCAAAGCATTTAGGAAGAAATTGCCAAATTGCTCTTTAAAGATATAGGACAAATAAATCTTGTCTAGTAATTCATACATGCCTAATTTACAGAAATGATGACTCATTGGAAAAGACTCTGATGCTGAGAAGTATTGGGGGCAGGAGGAAACGGGGACGACAGAGGATGAGATGGCTGCATGGCATCACCGACTCGATGGATGTGAGTTTGAGTGAGCTCCGGGAGTTGGTGATGGACAGGGAGGCCCGGCGTGCTGCAATTCATGGGATCGCGAAGAGTTGGACATGACTGCGTGACTGACTGAATGAACATAACTAGAAAGGTTTTTACTTTCACAACTAAGTCAAAGAATTAAAACAAGTTATCATATTAAGCTCTAGGAAAACTACTTTTGTCTTTATATTCACCAAACACTTGTCCTCAAAATTTTTATTAACTTCCCATCTACTGACCATGGCTGGTTCTTTGCCAGTAATTCTCATAACTATTTTTTTTGTAATTTGAACATCACTTTGTTTAGTGTCAACACTCAGTAAATCTTCAGTGAATACATTAAGAATTCTCTTCAACTTAAAATTACAAGCACACAAGAGTCAGAATGTATTATTTTTTCTAAAACCACTAAAATTTGAGATTAAATAGAGAATATCATAATGTGAAATAACCAAATATTCAAATTTTAAGCTATTTTCTTTTTTAAAATTGAGGTATAATAGACATACGGGCTTCCCTGGTGGCTCAGATGGTAAAGAATCTGCCCGCAACGCAGGAGGCCCATGTTCCATCCTTGGCTCAGGAAGATCCCCCGGAGGAGGAAATGGCAACCCATTCCAGTATTTTTGCCTGAGAGGAGCCTTGTGGGCTACAGTCCATGTGGTTGCAAATATCCAGACACGACTGAGTGATTAGAGTACACTGACATAATAGATATAAGCCATTCTCTTAAACATGAAAAATTTTAACAGATTTCTGTCGCCATTCTTGTTTTTTAAAATACATTCCTAGGACTTCCCTGGTGGTCCAGTGGTTGGAACTTTGCATTTCCATTGTGCGGGCCAGATCCCTGTTGGGGAGGGGGGGTGGGTACTGAAGATTCTGCATGCTAATGATAGCGCGGCCAAGAAACAAAAACAAAAAAACAAAATACATTCTTAAATTTCTATTGCAAAAGCACAAAAACTTCTTAGATTTCATGTTAGTCCACTGACTTAGAAACAGTTTATAGGTAAACTGACATAAAAATGCCACTAAACCGTGAGCTTCAGAAGAAAAGAAAGAATTTGTTTTGCTTATTTCTGGGGCCCATCCCTCTTTCCTAGTTCTTTGGATTATGGCTGGGATCACCAGGTTTTCAATTAGTATTTGCTGGATTGAAAGAACCTATGTGTGCATATTCCTTAGGAGAAAGCCAGACCCAAACTACCTGCAGGATTCCACCACCGATGCCATGAAAAAACCTTGAGCAATCTCATGATGTGCGGATACAAAATGAGCCCCTAGAGAACAGAGGAAATGAAGAGAAGATAGACACCCAGGGGAACTGACTGCAGACTCAAGTTTCCAATGTCTGAAACTCCACCAATTTACAGAGATTCATTTAGGTTAACAAATCTCTTGTAAGAATGTAGGAACCACTTAAGCCTCTCGATAATCTTGTGTCGTGCTGTGTTTAGTCGCTCAGTTGAGTCCAACCCTTTGCAAATTGCCAGGCTCCTCTGTCCATGGGGATTCTCCAGGTAAGAATACTGGAATGGGTTGCTATGCTTTCCTCCAGGGGATCTTCCCAATCTAGGAATTGAACCCTTGTTTCCCCCATTGCAGGCAGATTCTAAGCCATCAGGGAAGCCCCTCAATAAACTTAAGGTATAACTATTTCACCATTCCCTTTTGTAGACAAAATTGAGGCCAAATTACTTTCCTAAACTCACACAGTACTTGGCCAGTGACATAAGGCTTATGTACAGCACAACTGACACCTCCTCACTGACAGAGGAACAAGACCAGCCTTTACCACCCATCAGTGTCCAATACCCTTCTATACAAACACCTAAAACAAGTTTTCTAAAGATGGGGCTTTTGCTTGGAATGACAGGCAAGAAACAAGTAGTTTCAGAACACATATCACTTATGAGGCAAGTATCCAAAGTGAGGATCATGGATTCAAGGTGCCTAGAGGAACCCAAAGACAAACCACAGATTTCAAAATACTGCACAGGGCCAGTTCTTGTTCCAGAACAGTTTGCCTCTCCCTCTTCCTCCCTGTCCACGTGACTCTCACAGATCCCAACACCAGAAAACAGACTACCATTGTCAGTGCCACAGTTTGGAAACATTTTGTGTCCCAAGCACAGTGACTGGCACAGAACAAGCAAGCAAATATTTACTGAATGAACCAAAGGCCAAAGTTGTTACTGTGGGCAAGGCAGGACCCTAACTGCCTTTTTTTTTTTTTTTAACAAAGAGGAGATGAGAAGTACATACTAAGCAACTGATTACTGATGTAAAAATGAACATTTGAAAGGAAGGTGTCAACTGAGGAAAGGCTGGTGAAAGCCATTCCTGATTCTTCTTCCCTAGCTAGATTGCCTCAAAGAAAAAAACAGCTTAGCACGTTCGCATTCAAACATATATCTCAGAAGTAGCATGATGTTCTAATAGTTTAGAGTATAAAAACAGACACCTTATGTAGATTGCCTAGTTTAGGTCATCTTGACATGAAAAGCAGCTTTAAAAAAAGTCCCCTGTCAGCGTTCTCAGGGTGAGAGTGGGTAGAGATGGAGAAGATAGTAGACATTTTTCCAAAAAGTCTGCTGTGGGCCAAAAACAAAATCATACTCCACAGTGTGGGAAAAGTTTCTTTTAAAACATTATCAGAAATTTGTACAAATATATGCTTTATACTTGGAGAAGGCAATGGCACCCCACTCAAGTACTCTTGCCTGGAAAATCCCATGGATGGAGGAGCCTGGTGGGCCACAGTCCATGGGGTCGCTAAGAGTCGGACACGACTGAGTGACTTCACTTTCACTTTTCACTCTCATGCATTGGGGAAGGAAATGGCAACCCACTCCAGTGTTCTTGCCTGGAGAATCCCCAGGGTTTGGGGAGCCTGGTGGGCTGCCATCTATGGGGTCGCACAGAGTCGGACACGACTGAAGCGACTTAGCAGTAACAGCAGCATGCTTTATACTAAATTATTAGAGCAAACGACAGGAAGACGTAAGATTAAGCCAAATGGCTTCAAAGACAACTCTCAAAAATTTTACCTATTTCCCCTCTGGCAGACTCTCATGACCTGAAGACTTGGCTACAGGTTCCAATTGGTATCGGATTCGTCGTAACCTCAGATGTTCAGGCGTCAAATTACCGCAAAGCTGGTGGGGCACAATAAGAGCCAAAAGCAACACGGAAGATACGATGCCCATTTTCCTCCTCCACTCTCCTTCCACTTGTCACATAAGAAAAACGGCACGTTTTTACGGCAGAAAAGGGCCTCATCCTTCTAGATTCAATACAGCGCAGTCTGTGATTTCGGGAAGGAACCTGTGCGGATTCCGAAATACAGGTTGAGACTTCATCCATCATGAACTAGTTTTGCGCTCTTCCACCACCTCCTTTGTCTGAGCTGTCCCCGCAAACTCGCAGTTCAATGCCTTCCTGTAAACAAGCTAACTGAACCCAGGGGGGGAAAAGCCTTTTTAAAAAGAAGAGAAGAACCCAATAACGCGTCTGGAGCCTCATTCCCAGCAGCAAACAGGCGGGGGAGTACACGACAGGAACCTCGACCCTGGGGCCGCCCGCCGAGCGGCTCATCAATCCGGGCGGGGTGGGGACGCCGCATCCGCCGCCTCCGCGCCCAGGTTGTGGCTCCAGGGGGATGAGGGCCAACCCTGCCCCCCTCCGCCTTCCACGGCTCCTCTTTTCCCTGCCAGGCACTCACCTCCATGGATAGGCAGCGGCGCCAGAACCTGGCCACGGACCTCGGCCTTGGGCGAGTCGAGTCCGTAGCGCCCGCGGTCGATGCGGAATGTAAGTGGGGCTCCACGGCCGGGCTCCTGCACCGTCACGTTGATGAGCGCAGTGTAGTACTCCTGGCTCGCGTTATCCGCCCGCGCCGGCCACAGGCTGCAGGTCAGCAGAGCGAACGCGGCGAGCCGGGCCGGGCCCGCCCGCGCCGCGCCGCTCATCGTCCCTCCGGCCGCCGCCGCTCGCGGACCGGGATCCCGGGCCGGCGCCGAGAGGAGGGGCGGGCGCGGCCGGCCCCGCAGCGCGAGCGCACGCGCGCGGCCTGTGCGCGGCCGGGCACGAGCGTAGCCCTCCTCGGCGCCGCGGCCCCGCCGCTCGCCACCCTCAGAGCCGCAGGGAGGCGCCCATGGGCGCTTCTGCGAGGACGGCGGGTCAGGGCTCGCGCAGTCGTCTCCTCTGGGTCCCTACACGGCCGTGTTGGTGGGCCCACTCCATCCCCTGGCCCGGTCCCGCCGAGTGGGGGCGCCTCGTGAGGACGCACCCGGCGGGGAAGATGCACCCGAAGGAAGGTCTCTGGAGCACCAACTCTTCAGCGCCGGGCAGCCGCCTCGGGCGCGATCTCTCCGCCGCCCCGCCCCCGGCCTGTGGAGTGGCACGGCGCAGGCCTGGGACTCAGCCCCACCCCCCTGCGCATGCGTGCGAGCCCTTGTCTGCTCCCGCCCGCCGGCACGAGGGCCCTGCAAGCCCAGTCGCTCGCTTGCTACGTCCCCGGCCATGTTTGTACGTCAGGCCTGGTGCGGTGTCTGGCTTCGAGCCTGGGGGCTTTCCAAGGGCCTGTGGAAGAGTTTGAGATGAGGATGGAAAAGAAAAATAGCTAGAACTTTAAAATTATTTTAAAAATTAAATGTCTGTGGGATTTCACATTTCAGCTAGTCACCTCCAAGTCATGTAATTGGCATCTCGGGAGTGGGTGGGGAATGCTTCTGTGCAATGAGTAAGGGGGCTCATTAGACCCAGATCTTTAAGGATATCTGGGTTATTCGGAAAGGACATCTACATATTAGATGAAATCTCCAGAAGCACTGGACAAGACAGGCTTTGTGGTGAGGCCCCCTCCACCCCCCCTCCCCCAGCACACACACACACACAGATACACATCCTGTGTCAGTCCGTGTCAGTTAAGCTATGGACTTTTCTAAGGCATAAATGAAAGGGAAAGGGGGATTCTAGCTTCAGGTGCAGCTGAATTCAGGAGTTTATATGTTAGTGGGCAGTACGCTCATCATTACAATGGAGTGGAGAGGAAGGGAAATTCCTAGGTGGCTCAGTGATAAAGACTATGCCTGCCAGTGCAGGAGACACAGGAGATGCCAGTTGATCCCTGAGTTGGGAAGATCCTGTAGAAGGAAATGGCGAGCCACTCTAGTATTATTGCCAGGAAAAACCCATGCACAGAGGGAGGATCCTGGAGGTCTACACTCCGTGGGCTCACAAAGAGTCAGACACAACCGAACAACTGAGCACGGGAAGGAAGGATGGTATCTTCTGACTAGCCAAGCTTGGATCTCCTGCGGCCTACGCTGGAAAGGGGATGAAGTCAGCCTTGCACAACCAAAAGTACTGAGAATCCGAGAGAAAGGCTACTTCTGAAAGGAAAGGTGAGCTGCTGTTTCCAGTGAAAGGGTATAGATGCAGTTCAGGCCAACACATCAGATGTCCACTGGTGCTGTCTTATCAACCTTCTTAACAAGTTCTTCCTCCACTTCCTTCCCTTCCATCCCCACCAGGTTTATCTAGTACATGCTCTGTCTTGAGACTGCATTTTAAATACTTGCATACAGTAATTAACTGCAAGGAGATCAAACCAGTCAGTCCTAAAGGAAATCGACCTTGAATATTCACTGAAAGGACTGATGCTGAACCTGAAGCACCAATACTTTGGCCACCTGATGGGAAGAACTGACTCACTGGGAAAGACCTTGATGCTGGGAAAGATTGAAGCCAAAAGGAGAAGAAGGCAGCAGAGGATGAGATGCTTAGATGGCATCACCGACTCAATGAATATGAATCTGAGGAAACTCCAGGAGACAGTGAAGGACAGGGAAGCCTGGTGCTTCAGTCCATGGGCTCCCAAAGAGCTTTAGCCGCTGAACAACAACGACAACAAATTAAGTAGCAAGATCCTGGGCAATGTATTTAAAGAGACTGTCTCACAGCTGGACCCCTCTCATAAGGCAAGGAGTCCTTGGACTCAAAGTACCCCTGCTCAGGCACTGAGAGCCAGGATTCCCTTTCCAAACAGCCCTGGACCACTTAGGACCTACATGGTAGAACTCTTCTCTGATGAGGGTTTTCTTACTCTGCTCTTGTCTTTAACCTGCCCTGCCCTGCCCCTGCTTGAGAAACTCATGCCCCCTACTCACTTGTCCTTACATAGGTCTTTCATAGGGCAAGGTGCCTATGCCCCCTGGCACAAGAGATAATTATAGAGACCCAGAGACACCATCGTATTAAATCAGTTGGAGAGAAAGTGCATCTTTTTAAAGCTCTCTTTGGACCCTTCTGAATTTGTCAAGGAGAAAGTTGGATCTAAAGTGCTTTTAACACTTCTTTGGCACTTGGTAATCCCTCTTTCAAACAAAGTGGGATTAGGTCTCTGTGCACAACCATAGCAGGCACCAGCATCTAGAACTATATTAAAAACAACCTGCATTTGGGGTGTAATTGTCTAATTTAATGGAAACCTTTCTGTTAGGGCAAGAGGTTTTTCATTTTTAAAAAAATTAATTTATTTTAACTTGAGGCTAATTACAATATTGTAGTGGGTTTTGCCATACATTGACATGAATCAGCTATGGGTGTACATGTGTCCCCTCCCACCTCCTTCCCCATCCCATCCTTCAGGGTCATCCGAGTATACCGGCCCTGAGCGCCCTGTCTCATGCATTGAACCTGCACTGGTGATCTATTTAATATATGGTAATATATATGTTTAAATACTATTTTCTCAAATCATCCCACCCTCGCCTTCTCCCACAGAGTCCAAAAGTCTGTTCTTTATCTCTTGTCTCTCTTGCTGTCTTGCTTATTGGGGTCATTGTGGTCATTTTTCTAAATTCCATATGTATACGTTAATATACTGTATTGGTGTTTTTCTTTCTGACTTACTTCACTCTGTATAATAGGCTTCAGTTTCATCTACCTCATTAGAAATAATTCAAATGTATTCTTTTTATAACTGAGTAATATTCCATTGTGTATATGTACCACAGCTTTCTTATCCATTCATCTGATGATGGACATCTAGGTTGCTTCCATGTCTTGGCTATTGTAAATAGTGCTGCAATGAACACTGGGGCACACGTGTCTCTTTCAATTCTGGTTTCCTCAGTGTGTATGCCATCATTGGGATTGCTGGGTCATATGGCAGTTATGTTTCCAGTTTTTTAAGAAATCTCCACACTGTTCTCCATAGTGGCTGTACTAGTTTGCTTTCCCACCAACAGTGTAAGAAGGTTCCCTTTTTCCACACCCTCTCCAGCAGTTATTGTTTGTAGACTTTTTGATAGCAGCCATTCTGACTGACATGAGATGGTACCTCATTGTGGTTTTGATTTGCATTTCTCTGATAATGAGTGATGGTGAGCATCTTTTCATGTGTTTGTTAGCCACCCTGTATGTCTTCTTTGGAGAAATGTCTGTTTAGTTCTTTGGCCCATTTTTTTATTGGGTAATTTATTTTTTGGTATTGAGCTGCAGGAGTTGCTTGTATATTTTTGAGATTTAATTCTTTGTAAGTTGCTTCATTTGCTATTGTTTCCTCCCATTCTGAAGGCTATCTTTTCACCTTCCTCATAGTTTCCGTCATAGTGCAAAAACTTTGAGTTTAATTAGGTCCCATTTGTTTATTTTTGCTTTTATTTCCATTACTCTGGGAGGTGGGTCATAGAGGATCCTGCTGTGATTTATGCTAGAGTGTTTTGCCTATGTTTTCCTCTAGAAGTTTTATAGTTCTGGCCTTACATGTAGAACTTTAATCCATTTTGAGTTTATTTTTGTGTATGGTGTTAGAAAGTATTCTAGTTTCATTCGTTTACAAGTGGTTGACCAGTTTTCCCAGCTGCTGCTGCTAAGTCACTTCAGTTGTGTCCAACTCTGTGCGACCCCATATACAGCAGCCAATGAGGCTTTGCTGTCCCCGGGGATTCTCCAGGCAAGAACACTGGAGTGGGTTGCCATTTCCTTCCCCAATGCATGAAAGTGTAAAGTGAAAGTGAAGTCGCTCAATNATATACAGCAGCCAATGAGGCTTTGCTGTCCCCGGGGATTCTCCAGGCAAGAACACTGGAGTGGGTTGCCATTTCCTTCCCCAATGCATGAAAGTGTAAAGTGAAAGTGAAGTTGCTCAATCGTGTCCGACCCTCAGCGACCCCATGGACTGCAGCCTTCCAGGCTCCTCCATCCATGGGATTTTCCAGGCAAGAGTACTTGAGTGGGGTGCCATTGCCTTCTCCGAGTTTTCCCAGCACCACTTGTTAAAGAGATTGTCTTTTCTTCATTGTATATTCTTGCCTCCTTTGTCAAAGATAAGATGTCCATAGGTGCGTGGATTTTTCTCTGGGCTTTCTATTTGGTTCCATTGATCTGTATTTTTGTTTTTGTGCCAGTACCATGCTGCCTTGATGACTGTAGCTTTGCAGTGTAGTCTGAAGTCAGGAAGGTTGATTCCTCCAGTTCCAGTCTTCTTTCTAAAGATTGCTTTGGCTATTTGAGGTTTTTTGTAATTCCATACAAATTGTGAAATTATTTGTTCTAGTTCTGTGACAAATACTGTTGGTAGCTTGATAGGGATTGCATTGAATCTATAGATTGCTTTGGGTAGTGTACTTATTTTCACTATATTGATTCTTCTGATCCATGAATATGGTATATTTCTCCATCTATTTGTGTCATCTTTGATTTCTTTCATCAGTGTTTTATAGTCTTCTATATATAGTTCTTTTGTTTCTTTAGGTAGATTTATTCCTAAGTATTTTATTCTTTTTGTTGCAATGGTGAATGGAATTGTTTCCTTAATTTCTCTTTCTGTTTTCTCATTATTAGTGTATAGGAATGCACGGGATTTCTGTGTGTTAATTTTATATCCTGCAACTTTACTATATTCATTAATTAGCTATAGTAATTTTCTGGTGGTATCTTTAGGGTTTTCTATATAGAGGATCATGTTATCTGCAAACAGTGAAAGGTTTACTTCTTTTCCAATGTGGATTCATTTTATTCCTTTTTCTTCTCTGATTGCTGTGGCTAAAACTTCCAAAACTAAGTTGAATAGTAGTGGTGAGAATGGGCACCCTTGCCTTGTTTCTGACTTTAGGGGAAATGCTTTCAATTTTTCACCACTGAGGATAATGTTTGCTGTGGGTTTATTGTATATGGCTTATATTATGTAATGTTCCTTTTATGCCTGGTTTCTGGAGGGTTTTTTTTTTTAATCATAAATTGATGTTGAATTTTGTTAAAGTCTTTCTCCGCATCTATTGAGATAATCATATGGACTTTATCTTTCAATTTGTTAATGTGGTATATCAGATTGATTGATTTGTGAATACTGAAGAATCCTTGCATCCCTGAGATAAAGCCCACTTGGTCATGATGTATGATCTTTTAAATATGTCATTGGATTCTGTTTGCTAGAATTTTGTTGAGGATTTTTACATCTATGTTCATCAGTGATATTGGCCTGTAGTTTCCTTTTTTGTGGCATCTTTGTCTGGTTTTGATATTAGGGTGATCGTGGCCTTGTAGAATGATTTTGGCAGTTTACCTTCCTCTGCAATTTTCTGGAAGAGTTTGAGTAGGATAGGTGTTAGCTCTTCTCTAAATTTTTGGTAAAATTCACCTGTGAAGCTGTCTGGTCCTAGGATTTTGTTTGTTGGAAGATTTTTGATTACAGTTTCAATTTTCATGCTTGTGATGGGTCTGTTAAGATTTCCATTTCTCACTGGTTCAGTTTTGGAAGGTTATACTTTTCTAAGAGTTTGTCCATTTTTTCTCAATTGTCCAATTTATTGGCACTTAGTTGCTGATAGTAGTCTCTTATGATCCTTTATATTTCTGTGTTGTCTGTTGTGATCTCCCCATTCATTTCTAATTCTGTTGATTTGATTCTTCTCCCTTTTTTTCTTTATGAGTCTGGCTAATAGTTTGTCTGTTTTATGTATCTTTTCAAAGAACTAGCTTTTAGTTTTTGTTGTTCTTTGCTATAGTCTCCTTTGTTTCTTTTTAATTTATTTCTGCCCTAATTTTTAGGATTTCTTTCCTTCTACTAATCCTGGGGTTCTTCATTTCTTCTTTTTCTAGTTGCTTTAGGCATACAGTTAGGTTATTTATTTGACTTTTCTCTTGTTTCTTGAGGTAAGCTTGTATTGCTATGAACCTTCCCCTTAGCACTGCTTTTACTGAATCCCATATGTTTTGGATTGTTGTGTTTTCATTTTCATTTGTTTAAATGGATATGTTTATTTCTTGTTTTTATTTCTTCTGTGATTTGTTGGTTATTCAGAAGCGTGTTGTTTAGCCTCCCTATGTTTATATTTTTAATAGTTGTTTTTTCCTGTAGTTGACATCTAATCTTACTGCATTGTGATCAGAAAAGATGCTTGAAATGATTTCAAATTTTTTTTTTTAATTACCAAGGCTAGATTAATGGCCCACGATGTGATCTATCCTGGAGAATGTTCCATGTGCACTTGAGAAAAAGGTGAAATTCATTCTTTTGGGGTGAACTGTCCTATAGATATCAGTTAGGTTTTACTGGTCCATAGTATCATTTAAAGTTTGTGTTACCTTGCTAATTTTCTGTTTGGTTGATCTGTCCCATAGGCGTGAGTGAGATATTAAAGTCCCCCACTATTATTGTGTTACTGTTAATTTCCCCTTTCATACTTGTTAGCATTTACCTTACATATTGTGGTGCTCTTATGTCGAGTGCATATATATTTATAATTGTTATATCTTCTTCTTGGATTGATCCTTTTATCATTTTGTAGTGTCCTTCTTTGTCTCTTTTCAAAGCCTGTGTTTCAAAGTCTATTTTATCTGATATGAGTACTGCTACTCCTGCTTTCTTTTGGCCTCCATTTGCATGAAATATCTTTTTCCAGCCCTTCACTTTCAGTCTGTATGTGTACGTTGGCTTGAGGTGGGTTTCTTCTAGACAGCATATACAGGGGTCTTGTTTTTTTTTATCCATTCAGCCAGTCTTTGTCTTTTGGTTAGGTCATTCAACCCATTTATATTTAAGGTGATTATTGATAAGCATGATCCCATCACTTCATGGCAAATAGATGGGGAATCAGTGGAAACAGTGACTGACTTTATTTTGGGGGGCTCCAAAATCACTGCAGATGGTGATTGCAGCCATGAAATTAAAAGACACTTAACTCCTTGGAAGGAAAGTTATGACCAAACTAGAGAGCATATTCAAAAGCAGAGACATTACTTTGCCAACAAAGGTCCATCTAGTCAAGGCTATGATTTTTCCAGTAGTCATGTATGGGTGTGAGAGTTGGACTGTGAAGAAAGCTGAGTGCCAAAGAATTGATGCTTTTGAACTGTGGTGTTGGAGAAGACTCTTGAGAGTCCCCTGGACTGCAAGGAGATCCAACCAGTCCATTCTAAAGGAGATCAGTCCTGGGTGTTCTTTGGGAGGACTGATGCTAAACCTGAAACTCCAATACTTTGGCCACCTCATGCGAAGAGTTGACTCACTGGAAAAGACTCTGATGCTGGGAGGGATTGGGGGCAGGAGGAGAAGGGGATGACAGAGGATGAGATGGTTGGATGGCATCACTGAGTCAATGGACGTGACTTTGGGTGAACTCCAGGAGTTGGTGATGGACAGGGAGGCCTGGCGTGCTGTGATTCATGGGGTCGCAGAGTCGGACACGACTGAGTGACTTAACTGAACTGAACCTACCCTTTGAAATATTTATTCAAGTGAAAGAAAGCGTGCGTTGATTAAAAGTAGTAAGTTGATTAAAAGCCCAAGTGGTACTTGGCTATCACAGATCTTGTGAAGGACACGTTCTGAGGCCTGACTCAGGCCCATTCTGGCCTGGGAGTGAGCTGCCCATGAGCCTCCCTCCACTATGGGGCCATTTCTCTGACTCTACTACATATAACTCTCCCCTGCTTTTGCAATAAGTTCCAGGTCACCTGGAAGCCCAAACTGAAATTCTCCTTCTCTGCAGAGCTCCAGTGGGCCCAGTTGCCAGCCTTCCAGCTTCAAGTCCTTCAGAACTGCCTTCCTAGGACTGTGAACAAAAGTATCCTGTGTATACTATATTTGTGGAGATGCTCCAGGGATCCTAGCTCAAGCCGGGTTCCCTGGGCAATGTTGGAAACCTGAAAGGATTGTGCAAAAATCTCAGTCCTCCTCCTCCTCACCCTTCTTCTCTTCCATTCTTTCTTAAATGGCACATGATCCTTTCTGGTCCTAACATGACCCCAATGTTATTATTTATATGTTCCCTTTTATCACTACCCTGCACTCTCATTCTTTACCCTACAGGCAACCATTCCAATGTTTAATATGTATCTTTGGTGTTCTTGAAAAATGATGGTGTTATTTTAGTGTACATCTACTAATTAATTATTAAACAGTATTGGTTATAGGGGTCATTCTGTTTTTCACTCTCTTAACTCAGCATTATGCTAGAGTTTTTTCCTTTTTCTTATATTTATACGTTAAATTTTATATTGAAATATAACATACTTGTACTAAAATGCAAACAAATCATAGTGTATAGCTCAACCAATGTTTAATAAGTGAAAACACCTTTGTGGCCACCATCAAGATTGGGATAGAGAACATTTCTAGCACCCTCGGAGGTTTCCTGGACTTCTTAGTTGGTAGCATCCCACTGTTCTGATTCTGTTACCAGGGATTAGCTTNAGTGCATATATATTTATAATTGTTATATCTTCTTCTTGGATTGATCCTTTTATCATTTTGTAGTGTCCTTCTTTGTCTCTTTTCAAAGCCTGTGTTTCAAAGTCTATTTTATCTGATATGAGTACTGCTACTCCTGCTTTCTTTTGGCCTCCATTTGCATGAAATATCTTTTTCCAGCCCTTCACTTTCAGTCTGTATGTGTACGTTGGCTTGAGGTGGGTTTCTTCTAGACAGCATATACAGGGGTCTTGTTTTTTTTTATCCATTCAGCCAGTCTTTGTCTTTTGGTTAGGTCATTCAACCCATTTATATTTAAGGTGATTATTGATAAGCATGATCCCATCACTTCATGGCAAATAGATGGGGAATCAGTGGAAACAGTGACTGACTTTATTTTGGGGGGCTCCAAAATCACTGCAGATGGTGATTGCAGCCATGAAATTAAAAGACACTTAACTCCTTGGAAGGAAAGTTATGACCAAACTAGAGAGCATATTCAAAAGCAGAGACATTACTTTGCCAACAAAGGTCCATCTAGTCAAGGCTATGATTTTTCCAGTAGTCATGTATGGGTGTGAGAGTTGGACTGTGAAGAAAGCTGAGTGCCAAAGAATTGATGCTTTTGAACTGTGGTGTTGGAGAAGACTCTTGAGAGTCCCCTGGACTGCAAGGAGATCCAACCAGTCCATTCTAAAGGAGATCAGTCCTGGGTGTTCTTTGGGAGGACTGATGCTAAACCTGAAACTCCAATACTTTGGCCACCTCATGCGAAGAGTTGACTCACTGGAAAAGACTCTGATGCTGGGAGGGATTGGGGGCAGGAGGAGAAGGGGATGACAGAGGATGAGATGGTTGGATGGCATCACTGAGTCAATGGACGTGAATTTGGGTGAACTCCAGGAGTTGGTGATGGACAGGGAGGCCTGGCGTGCTGTGATTCATGGGGTCGCAGAGTCGGACACGACTGAGTGACTTAACTGAACTGAACCTACCCTTTGAAATATTTATTCAAGTGAAAGAAAGCGTGCGTTGATTAAAAGTAGTAAGTTGATTAAAAGCCCAAGTGGTACTTGGCTATCACAGATCTTGTGAAGGACACGTTCTGAGGCCTGACTCAGGCCCATTCTGGCCTGGGAGTGAGCTGCCCATGAGCCTCCCTCCACTATGGGGCCATTTCTCTGACTCTACTACATATAACTCTCCCCTGCTTTTGCAATAAGTTCCAGGTCACCTGGAAGCCCAAACTGAAATTCTCCTCCTCTGCAGAGCTCCAGTGGGCCCAGTTGCCAGCCTTCCAGCTTCAAGTCCTTCAGAACTGCCTTCCTAGGACTGTGAACAAAAGTATCCTGTGTATACTATATTTGTGGAGATGCTCCAGGGATCCTAGCTCAAGCCGGGTTCCCTGGGCAATGTTGGAAACCTGAAAGGATTGTGCAAAAATCTCAGTCCTCCTCCTCCTCACCCTTCTTCTCTTCCATTCTTTCTTAAATGGCACATGATCCTTTCTGGTCCTAACATGACCCCAATGTTATTATTTATATGTTCCCTTTTATCACTACCCTGCACTCTCATTCTTTACCCTACAGGCAACCATTCCAATGTTTAATATGTATCTTTGGTGTTCTTGAAAAATGATGGTGTTATTTTAGTGTACATCTACTAATTAATTATTAAACAGTATTGGTTATAGGGGTCATTCTGTTTTTCACTCTCTTAACTCAGCATTATGCTAGAGTTTTTTCCTTTTTCTTATATTTATACGTTAAATTTTATATTGAAATATAACATACTTGTACTAAAATGCAAACAAATCATAGTGTATAGCTCAACCAATGTTTAATAAGTGAAAACACCTTTGTGGCCACCATCAAGATTGGGATAGAGAACATTTCTAGCACCCTCGGAGGTTTCCTGGACTTCTTAGTTGGTAGCATCCCACTGTTCTGATTCTGTTACCAGGGATTAGCTTGCCTGTTTTGAACTTTATAGAAATAGAACCACATTATATGTACTCTTTGGTGTCTGGTTTCTTTTTCCTAAAAGTATATCTTTGAGATTCTTTTCTTTTTTTGCATTTAGTGAAGTAGTTTACTTTCTCTTTGCCGTATACTATTTCACAGTGGGTTTGTTCGTGTTTTTGTTGATAGGCATCTGTATTGATTTCCATTTGGGGCTTTTATGAACACAGCTGTTACAAAGACTCTGCGTGTCATTTGGTGGATGTGTGTCAGCCTCTCTGAGAGTATATACTGCGGAGTGGAATGGCTGCACCATAGGGTAAGCATGTATTTAGCTTTGGTGCATACTAGCACTATTTTTCTAAGCTTCTCTCCATTCCCCCCCATTCCTAGTCTCAGCTTCTATTTTCTGTTTCTCCCCTGGGCCTCTATCCCTCGAAGGTTTTGGTCAATGTCAGTTTCCCCTGCTGTTGCTGCTGATTATCACATGCTTCTCCTGCTAAACTGTGGCCATGGCCATGAGTGCGATGATTGTGGAAACCTTGTCTAGTCCCCACGGGACAGATCATCCTGGAGAAGCTGTTCACAGTGTGTTCCTCATCAATCCTAAAGTCCCAAGAGATGCAGCAGATGAAAAGCCCTGTGGAGACATTAAGACTATACAAGACACATTTCTGGATACTGCCTGAGCATTTTTACATTCACATCACATTTGCTACCTCCTCCTTTTGGAAGACCCAGTGACGTGCCAGGCTCCTTTCCAGAGGGCAGGCGGGACAAGTCCTGTTTTCCCAGAGTGTAGCCTCTGGGTTACTTGGACCAGCACACAGAAAGGGGAAGTGCAAAGAACAGTTTTGATTTAACAATTAAGTGTTCATTTTAACATTACTTTCTTTTTTATAGCAAGTGATTTCACTTTCAATGGTAGTAATATCACCTGTCTTTAAAAACTGAGGTATCTTAGAGAAGAGTATCTAACAAAAAATAGGAGAATTCCCTGGTGGTTCAGTGGTTAGGACTTTGTGCTTCCTCTGCAGAGGGCATGGCTTCAGTGTCTGGGCAAGGAACTAGGATTTGGCAGACCTCTCAGCTCGGGGGGAAAATATATAAGGTAGAACAAGGATGTGATGTAAAAGTGATGTGCAAAAGATCAAAGTGAGGGAAATGCTGACAAAAGAGAAGGGGCTTCAGAGACAGACAGGCACAGGGACTTGTGCAGGATTCACATAGCTGCCTCGGTGAGGACTGCAGCTCTGCCCTCCTGAACGCATTAATCAGAACAGACTGTCCTGAATGGACAGCGCCTCAGCTGGTCAGTGTCCTGCATTCTCAGGCACCCAGAGCCCCACTGCTAGCAGGGGCACAGGGTAACAGCATTTGATTTAGAAAAATGTAAGCTATATTTTATGTTGGTAGTCCAAAACTCTTAATCTTTCTTAACTAAAGACTTCAAGTTACAAGACAGAGTTGGAAGTTGGCAAGGTGAAGCCCTTATATATTGTCACTTGGGTTCAACATTTTTTAACATTTGTTTACTTTACCTATTGCTTTTATTTTAAAATTGTTTCCCGGAACCATTTTATGATCCTTTGGCCTGTTCTGTATTACCATGACCAAAACAATAAGTAGTTCTATTTGCAATTTTTTAAGGAATCTCCACACTGTTCTCCATAGTGGCTGTACTAGTTTGCATTCCCACCAACAGTGTAAGAGGGTTCCCTTTTCTCCACATCCTCTCCAGCATTTATTGCTTGTAGACTTTTGGATCGCAGCCATTCTGACTGGTGTGAAATGATACCTCANACTATGCCAAAGGCTTTGACTGTGTGGATCACAATAAACTGTGGAAAATTCTTCAAGAGATGGGAATACCAGACCACCTCTTGAGAAATCTGTATGCAGGTCAAGAAGCAACAGTTAGAAGTGGACATGGAACAATAGACTGGTTTCAAATAGCAAAAGGAGTACATCGAGGCTGTATATTATCACCCTGCTTACTTAACTTCTATGCAGAGTACATCATGAGAAACGCTGGGCTGGAAGAAGCACAAGTTGGACTCAAGGTTGCTGAGAGAAATATCAATAACCTCAGATATGCAGATGACACCACCCTTATGGCAGAAAGTGAAGAGGAGCTAAAAAGCCTCTTGATGAAGGTGAAAGAGGAGAGTGAAAAAGTTGGCTTAAAGCTCAACATTCAGAAAATGAAGATCATGGCATCTGGTCCCATCTCTTCATGGGAGATAGATGGGGAAACAGTGGAAACAGTGTCAGACTTTATTTTTGGGGGCTCCAAAATCACTGCAGATGGTGATTGCAGCCATGAAATTACTCCTTGGAAGAAAAGTTTTGAGCAACTTAGATAGCATATTAAAAAGCAGAGACGTTGCCAACAAAGGTCCATCTAGTCAAGGCTATGGTTTTTCCAGTAGTCATGTATGGATGTGAGAGTTGAACTGTGAAGAAGGCTGAGCGCCAAAGAATTGATGCTTTTGAACTGTGATGTTGGAGAAGACTGTTTAGAGTCCCTTGGACTGCAAGGAGATCCAACCAGTCCATCCTAAATGAGATCAGTCCTCGGTGTTCTTTGGAGGGACTGATGCTGAAGCTGAAACTCCGATAATTTGGCCGCCTCATATGAACAGAGGCGGAGAAGCCTGGTAGGCTACAGTCCACGGGGTCGCAAAGAGTCGGACACGACTGAGTGACTTCACTTCACTTCACTTTCATATGAAGAGTTGACTCATTGGAAAAAACCCTGATGCTGGGAGGGATTGGGGGCAGGAGGAGATGGGGACAACAGAGGATCAGATGGCTAGATGGCATCACTGGGTCGATGGACATGAGTTTGGGTAAACTCTGGGAGTTGTTGATGGATAGGGAAGCCTGGCGTGTTGTGATTCATGGGGTCACAAAGAGTCGGACACAACTGAGCGACTGAACTGAACTGAATTGAATGTATGACAAGGGAGAATATTCAATGGGGGAAAAGGTAGTCTCTTCAGTAAACTGGAAATTCATACACAAAATAATGAAATTGGACTTCTGTCCTACAGCATTCACAAANTATGCAGAGTACATCATGAGAAACGCTGGACTGGAAGAAACACAAGCTGGAATCAAGATTGCTGGGAGAAATATCAATAACCTCAGATATGCAGATGACACCACCCTTATGGCAGAAAGTGAAGAGGAGCTAAAAAGCCTCTTGATGAAGGTGAAAGAGGAGAGTGAAAAAGTTGGCTTAAAGCTCAACATTCAGAAAATGAAGATCATGGCATCTGGTCCCATCTCTTCATGGGAGATAGATGGGGAAACAGTGGAAACAGTGTCAGACTTTATTTTTGGGGGCTCCAAAATCACTGCAGATGGTGATTGCAGCCATGAAATTACTCCTTGGAAGAAAAGTTTTGAGCAACTTAGATAGCATATTAAAAAGCAGAGACGTTGCCAACAAAGGTCCATCTAGTCAAGGCTATGGTTTTTCCAGTAGTCATG
Source organism: Raphicerus campestris (assembly GCA_006410735.1). Lineage (NCBI taxonomy): Eukaryota > Metazoa > Chordata > Mammalia > Artiodactyla > Bovidae > Raphicerus > Raphicerus campestris. Next base: position 1,279,834 of record SJYW01027140.1, read on the forward strand.
TATGGATGTGAGAGTTGAACTGTGAAGAAGGCTGAGCGCCAAAGAATTGATGCTTTTGAACTGTGATGTTGGAGAAGACTGTTTAGAGTCCCTTGGACTGCAAGGAGATCCAACCAGTCCATCCTAAATGAGATCAGTCCTCGGTGTTCTTTGGAGGGACTGATGCTGAAGCTGAAACTCCGATAATTTGGCCGCCTCATATGAACAGAGGCGGAGAAGCCTGGTAGGCTACAGTCCACGGGGTCGCAAAGAGTCGGACACGACTGAGTGACTTCACTTCACTTCACTTTCATATGAAGAGTTGACTCATTGGAAAAAACCCTGATGCTGGGAGGGATTGGGGGCAGGAGGAGATGGGGACAACAGAGGATCAGATGGCTAGATGGCATCACTGGGTCGATGGACATGAGTTTGGGTAAACTCTGGGAGTTGTTGATGGATAGGGAAGCCTGGCGTGTTGTGATTCATGGGGTCACAAAGAGTCGGACACAACTGAGCGACTGAACTGAACTGAATTGAATGTATGACAAGGGAGAATATTCAATGGGGGAAAAGGTAGTCTCTTCAGTAAACTGGAAATTCATACACAAAATAATGAAATTGGACTTCTGTCCTACAGCATTCACAAAAATTAACACAAAATGGATTCAACACCTAAACATAAGACCTGAAACTGTAAAACTTCTAGAAGAAAACATAGAGGCAAAGCCTTCTTGACATTGGTCTTGGCAACAATTTGTTGGATATGGCACCAAAAATGCAAGTAACAAAAGCACAAATAAACAAGTGTGTCCCATCAAATTAAAAAGATCTGTACAGCAAAAGAAACAATCAACAAATGAATAGACAGCCTATGAAATGGGAGATGTTTGTAAATTGTGTATCTGATAAAGGGTTAGTATACAAAATATATAAGGAAGTCATATAACTAATACAAAAGTAGACTATCATTCAGTCATAGAAAGAAGGAAATCTTGCCTTATTCGACAACATCGATGGTCTTGAATGCATTATGTTAAATGGAATAAGTCAAAGAGAAAAATCACATCATCTCACTTAAAGGCCTATCTTGTTTTATTATGCTTCTCTTTACTGTACTTTGTGGATACTGCAGTTTTTACAAACTAGCGGTTTATGGCAACCCTGTATCAGGCAAGTAATCAGTGCTATCTATCTCTGTGTCCCACTTGGGTAATTCTTGCAATATTTTGCTTCTGATTATTATTATGTTTTTATAATATAATAAAATCTTGCTGCTACAACTTGTGGAAGGCTCAGATGATAGTTTGCATTTCTTAGCAATAAAGCACCTTAAATTAAGGTATTCACATTATTTTCTTAGACATAATGCTATTGCAAACTTAATAGACTACAGTATAGTGTAATATAACTTTTTTATGCACCGAGAAACAAAAAAATCGTGTGTAACTTTCTTTATTGTAATGTTTGCTCTACGGTGGTGGTCTAGAACTAAACCCGCAATGTCTCTGAGGTTTGGCTGTATATATGGAATCTAAAAAACCTGAACTCACGGCTGGGTGGGAGGTGGAGTAAATGAAGACATTTTGGTCAAAGGGGACAAATTTCCAGTTATAAGACAAATAAGTTCTGGGGATCTAATGTATAGACTTGTGACTACAGTTAAGGCCACTAATTCAAGGAAACACCAAACACGCTAAAGTATGGTATGTTTCCTTTGCCACCTGTCATCGCTGCGTGCTCTGTAGGCCTTATTTGTGCTTTCATTTAGATCACTGGTTTCAACACTCAGTGAAAGTTGACTGAAAGAACGAGTAAAAGAATTCAGCCCCAGGTCTATTGTCCAGCCAGTATTTCTAGTAGGACTTTAGATTTTATTCTTGTTAGAGGACGGAAGGAATGAAAAGTGCCCACTGAATTGAGAAGGAAGGCATCTGGAGACCAAAAAAAGGAGGCAAGTATCTCCACGTAATCCATGGATCAGCTTGCTATAGGGTAGCTTATTACTGGGTGGGATTGAGGGACGACAGTCGGAAGTATTTATACTGGCACACCATATCACCAAGGGGTAACTGGGACACTACATTCCTGAGTCAAGATTTGTGGATGGGTAAACAGTCTCATGGGCACTAGGAATATGTCAGTGATGTTTTTCATCTTTGTTTGGGGCATAGAGGCCACCTGGTCCTAATGATTATTAAGCATTATCTATAAATTGCCAACATCCATTGGATCATAGAAAAAGCCAGGGAATTCCAGGAAAACATTTGCTTCTGCTTCACTGACTACTCTAAAGTGTTTGTGTAGATCACAACAAACTTGAAAATTCTTAAAGAGATGGGAATACCAGACCACCTTACCTGCCTCCTGAGAAACCTGTCTGCAGATCAAGAAGCAACAGTTAGAACCAGACATGGAACAATGGACTGGTTCCAAATTGGGAAAGAAGTATGTCATGGCTGTATATTGTCACCCTGCTTATTTAACTTATATGCAGAGTACACCGTGCAAAATGCCAGGCTGGATGAAACACAACCTGGAATCAAGATTGCTGGGAGAAATAATTACCTCAGATATACAGATGGCACCACTCTAGTGGCAGAAAGCAGAGAGGAACTCAAGAACCTCTTGATGAGAGTGAAAGAGGAGAATGAAAAAGCTGGCTTAAAACTCAACATTTGAAAAACTGAGATCATGGCATCCAGTCCCATCACTTCATGGAAAATAGATGGGGAAACAATGGAAACAGTGACAATTTTCTTGGCCTCCAAAATCACTGCAGATGGTGATTGCAGCCATGAAATTAAAAGACGCTTGCTCCTTGGAAAAAAGCTATGATGAATGTAGACAGCATATTAAAAAGGAGAGACATCACCTTTCCAACAAAGGTCCATCTAGTCACAGCTATGGTTTTTCCAGTAGTCATGTACAGATGTGAGAGTTGGACTATAAAGAAAGCTGAGTGCTGAAGAATTGATGCTTTTGAACTGTGGTGTTGGAGAAGATTCTTGAGAGTCCCTTGGACTGCAAGGAGATTCAACCTGTCCATCCTAAAGGAAATCAGTCCTGAATATTCATTGGAAGGACTGATGCTGAATTGAAGCTCCAATACTTTGGCCACCTGATATGAAGAACTGACTCCTTAGAAAAGACCCTGATGTTGGGAAAGAGTGAAGGTAGGAGGGGAAGGGGATGACAGAAGATGAGATGGTTGGATGGCATCACCGACTTGATAGATATGAGTTTGATCAAGCTCTGATGTACAGGGAAGACTGGTGTGCTGCAGTTGCAAAGAGTCAGACATGACTGGGAGACTGAACTGAACATACTGTTTTGATTGTTGTAGCTTTGGAGTAGTGTGAAGTCAAGGAGTCTGATAACTTCAGCTTTATTTATTTTTCCCTCAAGATTCCTTTGGCTATTGGTTTTTGCTTGTTTGCTTTTTGTGGTTCCACACAAATTTTAGCATTATCTGTTCTAGTTCTGTATGGTTATGGATATTTTCAGAAGGGTTGCATTAAATCTAGAGATTGCTTTAGGTAGTTTGAACATTTTAGCATACCTTCTTTCAATACATGAACATGGGGTATCTTTCCATTTATTTGAAACATCTTCAATTTCCTTCATCAATATATTATAGTTTTCAGAGTATAGATCTTTTACCTCCTTGGTTGAGTTTATTCCTAGTTATTTTATTCTATTTGGTGTGATTATAAATGGGATTGTTTTCTTTGTTTCTTTTTCTGATAGTTTGTTTTAGTGTATAGAATAGTAACAGATTTCTGTTTGTAAATCTTGCAACTTTACTGAATCCATTTACTGTACTAGTTTTTTTGTGGAGACTTTAGGGTTTTCCGTATTTATATCATGTCATTTGCAAATCAGTCAGTCAGTTCAGTTGCTCAGTCACGTCCAACTCTTTGTGACCGCATGGACTGCAGCACGCCAGGCTTCCCTGTCCATCACCAACTCCCAGAGCCTACTCAAACTCATGTTCAATGAGTCGGTGATGCCATTTGCAAATAGTGACAGTTTACTTCTTCCCTTCCAATCTGGTTGCATTTTATTTCTTTTACTTATTTGGTTGCTGTGGCTAGGACTTCCAATATTATTTTAAATGGAAGTGGTGAAAGTGGGCATCCTTTTCCTGTTTCTGAATTTAGAGGAAAATCTTTCACTTTTCACTGCTTAGTATGATGTTAGCTGTAGGTTTGGCATAAATGGCCTTTATTATGTTGAGATATATTCTCTCTATACCAACTTTTGGAGAGATTTTTAAAAATCATAAATGGATGTTGAATTTTGTCAGAAGCATTTCTTCTGCATCTATTGAAATGATCATGTGATTTTATTCTTTGTTTTGTTAATGTGATATATCCCATTGATTGAGTTGCAGATATTGAACCATCCTTGCATTCCTGCAATAAATCCCACTGGTTCATCATGTACGATCCTTTTTTTCTATATTGTTGAATTCAGTTTTGCTGGTATTTTGTTGAGGATTTTTGTATATCTACATTCATCAGAGATATTGGCCTGATATTTAGATATTATATCTAAAAAATAATAATTTTATTATTTTTTTATAATGTCTTTATCTCAGAGAAGGCAATGACAACCCACTCTGGTACTCTTGCCTGGAAAATCCCATGGATGGAGGAGCCTGGTAGGCTGCAGTCCAAGAGGTCACAAAGAGTTGGACACAATTGAATGACTTCACTTTCACTTTTCACTTTCATGCATTGGAGAAGGAAATGGCAACCCACTCCAGTGTTCTTGCCTGGAGAATCCCAGGGACGGCAGAGCCTGGTAGGCTGCCGTCTATGGGGTCACACAGAGTCGGACACAACTCAAGTGACTTAGCAGCAGCAGCAGCAGCAGCAGTGTCTTTATCTGGTTTTGGTATTGGGGCAATGATAGCCTTGTAGACCAAATTTGAGAATGTTTCTTCGTCTTAAATTTTTTGGAATAGTTTGGGGAGGATTTGGTATTAACTCTTCTTCATATGTTTGGTAGAATTCTCCTGTGAAGCTATCTGGCCCTGGACTTTTGTTTGTTGGGTGTTTTTTCATTGCTGATTTGATTTCAAAACTAGTAATTGGTCTGTTCAGGTTATCTATTTCTTCCAGATTTAGTTTTGGAAGATTATATGTTTCTAGAAAATTTTGCATTTCTTCTAGGTTGCCAATTTGTTGGCAAATAACTGTCCATAGCTTTCTCTTATGATTGTATCTATGTGTTACTTGTTGTGATTTCTCCTTTTATCTTTCTTATTTTGTTGTTTGGGTCCTCTCTCTTTTTTTCTCAATGAGCCAGGCTAAATAAATGCTTATTAATTTTATGTTTTCAAAAAAAACCCCAACTTTTGGTTTCATTGATCTTTTCTATTTTTTAATCTCTATTTTATTTATTTCTGCTCTATCTTTATTATTTTCTCCATGCTCTGGTCTTCAGCATCCTATTCTCACAGTACCACCTCACAATCAAGCAATCCCCATGTTCCCTCCAGTCCACTTCTTCAGCACTCTCTGTCCCCCTCACTTCTGCTCCATCCCATTGTTCATCCACCCACGTTTCTCTCCCTTCTTTTTTTTAATTTTTTTTAAATTTTATTTTTACTTTATTCTACATTACAGTACTGTATTGGTTTTGCCATACATTGACATGAATCAGCCACAGGTGTACACGATCTCCCAATGCCAAAGCCCCCTCCCACCTCCCACCCCATATCATCTCTCTGGATCATCCCGTGCACCAGCCCCAAGCATCCTGTATCCTGTATTGAACATAGACTGGTGCTTCGTTTCTTACATGATAGTATACATGTTTCAATGCCATTCCCCCACCTCCCTTACTTCTTAACCTCTTTCTCAGTTCTTTTCTGGCCTCTTTGTCCTCAGCTGAATCCTTTTCCACCTAGCACACTGACTATATGACCACATTTCTGGAAAACAATGTGACCCTGTCAGGGACGGGGGCCCTTGAACCCCAAGGAGTTATGGAGTAAAAGCCACAACTCTCTGTGTGTTAGCCACCTGTTTTGCTTGCTTTCTGTCCCACTCATGTATCTGTCATTTAATCACAAGACTCTTCAAGAGCTCGGCCTATCCTTTGAAAGATAGCTGTGCTAGATAAGATACTTGGTTGACTTTTTTTTTCGGCACTTTGACTACATCATCTCCCTGCTTACCATCGTCTCTGCTGGTGTTCTCTTACACATGATTGCGCTGTTTGCTTTTGCTGCTTCAAAGATCTTCAGACATTCTTCTCTTGTCTTTTAGCATTTTTACTATGATTTGTCTATAGGTGGGTGTCTGAGTTTATCCTGGTTGGAGTTTATTGAACTTCTTGGCTGTATAGATTAATATTTTTCATCAAATTTGACAAATTTTAGCTATTATTCTTCAAACAAATTTTTCTGTTTCTTTCTCTTTCCTCTCCTTCTAATCTTCGCATTATGCATATGTTTGTGAGATTAATAGAGTCACATTTTTAAAAATTATTTTTCCCCCTTTATTCTTCAAGTTGAATAATCTGTATCAACATATCTTCTTGTTTGCTATTTCTTTCTTATGCCAGTTCAGATGTATTCTTGAGCCATTCTAGTAATTGTCTTTACTTGAGTTACTACGCTTTCAACCTCAGATTTCCATTTTATTCCTTTTGTAATTTATATCTCTTATATTCTCTACTTGATGAAACATTGTCATCATTTTATCCTTTATTTCTTTAAGCATTGTTTCCTTTGGCTCTTAGAACATATTTACAATGGTCTGCTTTGAAGCTTTTGTGTATTACACTGGACATCAGGGTCCTCTCAAAGTTGGCTTGCATTGCCTGTTTTTTCCCCCTTATACATTGGCAGATGTTCCTGATTCTTTTCACATCTTAAAATTTTTGTTGGAAACTAGAAATTTTAGAAAATATGTTAGTGAATCTGGATACTAGTTTTCATCCCCCCTCAGGCTAATTGTTGTTTGCTTGTTTATTTGTTTGGTGACTTAGCTGGACTCTTTTAGAGAAGTGTATCTGTTTTAATGGCAGTGTGAAGCCTTTGATGTTTTTCCTCAGAGTATGCAGTCTTGGGCATGTCCACAGTCACCCTGGGGTGACAGTGGTTTGGCAGGGTTCTTTTTGACTGTCTCTTTCCCTTATCTCTCTGTTACCTGTCTGTCTTTGTTGATATCACACTCTCTGCTAAACTCCACTAATTCCTGGATGATTTTTCTATTGTTTTTGACAATTTCCTGGGACATAAACTGTACCTCACACAAAGAGTTGACTCATTGGAAAAGACTTTGATGCTGGAAGGGATTGGGGTCAGGAGAAGAAGGGGATGACCGAGGATGAGATGGCTGGATGGCATCACTGACTTGATGGACATGAGTCTGGGTGAACTCCAGGAGTTGGTGATGGACAGGGAGGCCTGGCATGCTGCAGTTCATGGGGTCACAAAGAGACGGACACGACTGAGTGAATGAACTGAACTGAAACTGTTCTATAGTCTGATTCAACCAAATGCAAACCCCCTTTCAGGGGTAGTTTTTAAATTTTTTAAATTTATTTTTTAATTGAAGGATAATTTCTTTACAGAATTTTGTTGTTCTCTGTCAAACCTCAATATGAACCAGCCATAGTACATCCCCTCACTCTTGAAACTCTCTCCCATCTTCCTCCTCATCCCACCCCTCTAACTTCAGGGGTATTTTTAAAGGCCAATTTTTGAGTTTTGCTCTGACCCTGGTTGGATTCTTCATTATTGCCTTTTTTCATGGTTCTTTCTGGTTCAGTTCAGTTGTTCAGTCATGTCTGACTCTGCAACCCAATGGACTGCAGCACGCCAGGCTTCCCTGTCCATCACCAACTCCCAGAGCTTTCTCAAACTCATGTCCATTAAGTCAGTGATGTCATCCAACCATCTCATCCTCCGTTGTCCCCTTCTCCTCCAGTCCTCAGTCTTTCCCAGCATCAGGGTCTTTTCAAATGAGTCAGCTCTTTGCATCAGATGGCCAAAGTACTGGAGTTTTACCTTTAGCATCAGTCCTTCCAATGAATATTCAGGACTGATTTCCTTTAGGATGGACTGGTTGGATCTCCTTGCAGTCCAAGGGACTCAAGAGTTTTCTCCAACACCATAGTTCAAAAGCATTAATTCTTCAGTGCTCAGCTTTCTTTATAGTCCAACTCTCACATCTGTCCATGACTATGGAAAACCATAGCTTTGACTAGATAGACTTCTGTTGGCAAAGTAATGTCTCTGCCTTTTAATATGCTGTCCAGAATGATCTCTGTTCGTTTCCAAGGCAAACCATTCAATATCACAGTAATCCAAGTCTATGCCCCAACCAGTAATGCTGAAGAGGCTGAAGTTGAACTAAGAAGATCTACAAGACCTTTTAGAACTAACACCCAAAAAAGATGTACTTTCCATTATAGGGGACTGAAATGCAAAAGTAGGAAGTCAAGAAACACCTGGAGTAACAGGCAAATTTGGCCTTGGAATACAAAAGGAAGCAGGGCAAAGACTAATAGAGTTTTGCCAAGAAAATGCACTAGTCATAGCAAACATCCTCTTCCAACAACACAAGAGAAGACTGTACACATGGACGTCACCAGATGGTCAACACGGAAATCAGATCGATTATATTCTTTGCAGCCAAATATGGAGAAGCTCTATACAGTCAACAAAAACAAGACTAGGAGCTGACTATGCCTCAGATCATGAACTCCTTATTGCCAAATTCCGACTGAAATTGAAGAAAGTAGGGAAAACCACTAGACCATTCAGGTATGACCTAAATCAAATCCCTTATGATCATACAGTGGAAGTGAGAAATAGATTTAAGGGCCTAGATCTGATAGATAGAGTGCCTGATGAACTATGGAATGAGGTTCATGACATTGTACAGGAGACAGGGATCAAGACCATCCCCATGGAAAAGAAATGCAAAAAAGCAAAATGTCTGTCTGAGGAGGCCTTACAAATAGCTGTGAAAAGAAGAGAAGCAAAAAGCAGAGGAGAAAAGGAAAGATGTACTAATTTGAATGCAGAGTTCCAAAGAATAGCAAGAAGAGATAAGAAAGCCTTCCTTAGCGATCAGTGCAAAGAAATAGAGGGAAACAACAGAATGGGAAAGACTAGAGATCTCTTCAAGAAAATTAGAGATACCAAGGGAACATTTCATGCAAAGATGGCCTCGATAAAGGACAGAAATGGTCTGGACCTAACCAAAGCAGAAGATATTAAGAAGAGGTGGCAAGAATACACAGAAAAACTGTACAAAAAAGATCTTCATGACCGAGATAATTACGATGGTATAATCACTCATCTAGAACCAGACATCCTGGAGTATGAAGTCTAGTGGGCCTTAGAAAGCATCACTATGAACAAAGCTAGTGGAGGTGATGGAATTCCAGTGGAGCTATTTCAAATCCTGAAAGATGATGCTGTGAAAGTGCTGCACTCAATATGTCAGCAAATTTGGAAAACTCAGCAGTGGCCACAGGACTGAAAAAGGTCAGTTTTCATTTNACTCGATGGATGTGAGTCTGAGTGAACTTCAGGAGTTGGTGATGGACAGGGAGGCCTGGCATGCTGTGATTCATGGGGTTGCAGAGTCGGACACAACTTAGCAACTGAACTGAACAGAACTGAGGGTGATCATAGCTTTTCTTCCAAGGAGCAAGCGTCTTTTAAATTTCATGGCTGCAGTCACCATCTGCAATGATTTTCGAGCCCAATAAAATGTCTGTCACTGCTTCCATTGTTTCCCCATCTATTTGGCGTGAGGTGATGGGACTGGATGCCATGATCTTAGTTTTCTTAATGCTGAACTTTTTCACTCAACTTTTTCACTCTCCTGTTTTGCTTTCATCAAGAGGCTCTTTGGTTCTTCTTCACTCTCTGCCATAAGGTTGATGTCATCTGTGTATCTGTGGATCTCTCTGGTAGCCTAGCTCTCTAATGGTTTAGTTTATAGTTCTTATGAAGCTACTAGTCTCCCACTAATTGCTTACTACCAAAATCTCTATTGTTTTTGAGAGTGTCCTTAGGCTTGAACTTTGCTACATTACATTCCAAATAAAATCATTTCCTCTGGGTAAAGTTTGAGAGTTTTCTGTTCTGATGGCTTGCCTTTCTCTTCTGGGTAAAGTTCCATCGTGGGTGATGGGGACAGTGACCTGCTTTCTTAGAGTGATATCTTTTCTTTCTGAGTAAAGCACTGGGTAGGGACTATAGCCTTTGGTCTTCTTGGCTTGCCTCTCCCAGCATGGAAACTTCACCGTACAAGTGAACTGGAGTGAGGGAAATCAGGGTTCCAATATTCTCTGACTAAAACACCTGGGGTGGAGTTTCCACTGTATGAATAGGGGCTGGTGGAGGAAGGGAGCCTCTGACCTCTCATCCATACTCACTCAGGATTTAGCCTTTACAAGATGTAACTAGGGCTTCCCAGGTGGCACGAGTGGTAAACAGCTTGCCCGTCAATGCAGGAGATGCAAGAGACATGGGTTTGATCCCTGGGTCAGGAAGACACCCTGCAGAAGGGCATGGCAACCTTCTCCAGTATTCTTGCCTGGAGAACCCCATGGATAGAGGAGCCTGGTGGACTACAGTCCATGGGGTTGCCAAGAATCTGATGTGACTAAAGAGACTTGGTACACACATGCGCAACATGGAACTGAGGTGAGATGGGGTGAGAAAGACTGGCAGGATGCCCCACCTTGGAGAGATAGGGTGACCCTTGACCAGGATCTGGGGGGAGAGGGAGCCCTATGTGTTCTTGGCTGCCCCTGCCTGGAGTGTAGTGTCCATCATGTTGAGCTGAGAGTTAAGAGTGAGGAAGTGGGTCATGGTTCAAACACCACAAACTTTGATTGTTCTTACTGAGTTTCAGGAGATTTTTAAAAATATTTTTTTCATTTATTTTATTTATTTTATGTTCTTAAGACAATTTATAGAAACTTTAAAAAACCACTTATGCTTGTTTTGCTGGGAAATGGGTCCCTGGACCGCCTTACATGACCGTTCTAGAAGTAAATATCTCTTTGATATTTCTGCTTCTGATGCTTGAAAGAGACTTTTTATCATCACTGCCCTGAGAAACTTTTCTGGTCCTTTTAGGGAAATAAAAAGGAGAAAGTCTTGTTCAAGCCTCAGAAGCAGGAGAGCAGACCTCTGACCTTGCTTCTGGCTTGCCTGGATACTGCCTGGATTCCATGGCTGCCTGCAATCAGAGGGTCAGTAGTCTACTCACAAGGTGAAATGAACAGTGTTGTAGAAACGTTAAAGTAAAACCAGAGCTGCATTTTTGCACAGAAACTGATGATGATATCAGTTTGTGACCTGGGATTATAAGCGGGAGCCCCTGAACCTACAACTTGAGGTCTCACTCATGGAGGGGACACACTGCCCGGGACCCTTTCCCAGTTGAGACTCCAGATTGCTGTTAACGAGGGACTTCCCAGTGCTGTTTAAGTTTGGATGTTGGTCGGCCCAGTTGTTGGCCCAATTTGGTGGTGTATGTGGTGCTTTGCTACTCTTCTTTCTCTTTTCTTTTAATGATTATTTGTTTATTTGTGTCCAACAAGTGGTTCCTTTTGTTAACAAGTCCTTTGAACCTGAAACAAAATTAAAACTTTTGGCAAAATAGGCCCTGCAATCCCCCACGCCAGGTATTTCCTCCTCTGGCAGCTCTGTGTGTTTGGAATCATGTTACTTTGGAAAGACATAACCTTTGAGAGACAAACCTATCTTTTGCTGTCCCTGCTGTTGCTCATTTCTTTGCTCATTATGCTAGGTACACAAGTCCTCTCAGCTTTAGGAGCCCCACTCTACCTTCTACAGTGATTTACTGTAATTTTTTGCTGTATAATGCTTGAATGGAGTTTTATAAGTTGGCTTTAGAAATTATTTTTAAAGTTAATTTAAAAAATCAAAGTACTACTTGAAAATAATTTATAGTGTTAAAGGGCATGTAATAAAGGTCAGTCGTCCTGACTGTTTTTTCATTGCCCATCTCTTTTTCCACTCCCCAGGAGCAGTGGCAGTTAGGACGGTCACATCATCAGCCAGCTGTCAGTGCAGGCTTTTCCTGGAAACTGCGCCCTCTTAGTTACTCCAGTCTGGTCTGCATGTTCTCTGGACACTGTCTGGTTCTCTCCCCTTGTGTTGTAGCCTATGATTGCTGACATCATCTTTCTAATTTGATTCCTTATTTTGTACAAGTATCTTGCAGCGGGAACATATCCTGATGATATTAAATGTTGGCAAGGATTTGGGGACCTCCTGAATCCTGTTGGTGGAAGTATAGACTGGTAAATATTCTAAAAAGTAATATTGCAATATTCTTTGAAATGAAGAATGTGCAGATCCTGTCTAGTAATCCAGGAATTGCTTAGTTCAAAAGCAAAAAGTCTTTTTCTATCCACAGCCTACATGTCCCTAAAATTAACTATTATTAGACTTTTATAATGTTTTAAAATTTTAAGAGATTTCATTTAATATAAGCAAATGTAAATATATATTTTTCTCATCTTTTTTTACACAAATGATAACATATTATACATGCTTTTATATACCTGCATCATATAGTGGATAATTTTTCATATCAATACCTAAAGAGCATCCTCATGGCAGCTGCATGGTATTCTCTGGTAGAGCTGTGCAGTGATTGATTTAACCGATTTCCTACTTATTGACACTTGGGTTAGTTTCAGTCTTTTGCCATCAAATGGTGCTGCAATGAATAGCTGTATGCAGGCTTATTCATTTGGAGGAGTACAAGCATGATGGTAAGATAAATTGCAAGAGATGGAATTACCACGTCACAGCAGATACATATTCACAAATGTGATGAAAATTGTCCAATTCACTTCCATAGAACTGTATTAACTACATGCCAAAGGGAAACATGGGCTTCCCTGGTGGCTCGGATGGTGAGGAATCCACCTGCAATGCAGGAGACCTGAGTTTGATCCCTGGGTTGGGAAGATCCCCTGGAGGAGGGCATGGCAACCTACTGAATCCCCATGGACAGAGGAGCCTGGCAGGCTACAGCCCATGGGGTACCAAAGAGTCAGACACAATAGCAACTAAGCATGGACACACATGAAGAGCAACAGAGGAGTGTCTGTTTCCCCAATTTTGCCCACGCAATTTTGCAGTTATTATTCTGTCAATCTAAGCAGTGAAAACAGCATGCCAATGTGATCCTCTCTGAGTGAGGTTGAATATTTCTGTCATCCATAAGCATCTTTTCATAAGTTTGAGTTATTTGCATTTCTTCTTCTATGAAACTGTTCATATCCTCTGCCCATTTTTCTATTGGAGAGTCAGTTTTTCCATTTTCTTTTGAATTGTCTTCAAACTTTTGTAGGAGATCTGGGTTTGATGCCTGGGTTGGGAAGATACCCTGGAGAAAGAAATGGTAACCCACTCCAGTATTCTTGCCTGGAAAATTCCATGGACAGAGGAGCCTTGGTGGGGTACAGTCCATGGGGTCGCAAAGGGTCGGACACAACTGTTCGACTAACTTTCACTCTTTTTCACCTCCAGCATTTCCCTGAAACCCCTCCTTCTGAGGTTGCTGTTCACCTCTGCTACCCAGTGTGAAGGTTAGCTCTTGATTCTTGTCTTTGACTTTTCAGTAGCATAGGACACAGCTGATCACTCCTTGCTTCTTGAGTCTTTATCAGCTTTCGTCTCTTCTTTGGTTTTCCTCTTAACTTCTAGGCACTCTTTCTCAACGTCCTTTGATGGATCTGCTTTATTTCCCCTACCTCTAAACATTCAAATGCCCCAAAGGGCTCAGTTGCCCTGCTCTCTATATGCTTTATCTGAGCCCCTGGCTGTAAACCAGCCTGCACAGGAAGCCCCCAGTTTTATATACCCAGGCCAGACTTGCCCTGAGAACCCCAGAATCATGTCAGTCTAATCTGTACTCGACATATTCACAGGGCTGCCTAATGGACATCTCAAACTGAGCATGCATGTGAGATAAGTCGCTCAGTCATGTCCGACTCTTTGCAACCCTATGGACCATAGCCCCCCAGGTTCCTCTCTCCATGGGATTCTCCAGGCAATAACACTGGAGTGGGTTGCCCTTCCCTTTTCCAGGGAATATCTTCCCGACACAGGGCTCAAACCCATGTCTCTTATGTCTCCTGCACTAGCAGGCTGGTTCTTTCCCATTAGTGCTACCTGCTGCTGCAGCTAAGTTGCTTCAGCTGTGTCCGACTCTGTGCGACCCGAGACGGCAGCCCACCAAGCCTATAAAAACTGAGCATGGGTTTTCCTCTAATCAAACTCCTTGTTTTCCTCTATAATCCTATTCCTCTCCCAGTCTTCCCATAGCTCAGGCCTCTATCTGCTAGGGCCCCAAAACCTTGGAGTCAGTTTGGCCTTTATTTTTCTTTCACATTGACTTATACTCCATCAGTAAACCTTCTGAAATTTTTACCTTCAAAATGTATCCCAAACCTGGCCATGTTTTCTATCTCCACTGCCACGCTCTGGCTGAGCCTACCTTCCTCTCTCACCTGTGTCCTGTCAGGGCCTCCTAGCAGGTCTCTTTGCAAAATGCCTGAGTGTGTGAGGTCCAGTGATTAACTGCAAAGACAGACCTAGACAGAGATGTATCTGTTAGTGTTAAGAGATCTTAATTTAAACCAAACTGTGCTCTATACTNTGTTTGGAATCATGTTACTTTGGAAAGACATAACCTTTGAGAGACAAACCTATCTTTTGCTGTCCTTGCTGTTGCTCATTTCTTTGCTCATTATGCTAGGTACACAAGTCCTCTCAGGTTTAGGAGCCCCACTCTACCTTCTACAGTGATTTACTGTAATTTTTTGCTGTATAATGCTTGAATGGAGTTTTATAAGTTGGCTTTAGAAATTATTTTTAAAGTTAATTTAAAAAATCAAAGTACTACTTGAAAATAATTTATAGTGTTAAAGGGCATGTAATAAAGGTCAGTCGTCCTGACTGTTTTTTCATTGCCCATCTCTTTTTCCACTCCCCAGGAGCAGTGGCAGTTAGGACGGTCACATCATCAGCCAGCTGTCAGTGCAGGCTTTTCCTGGAAACTGCGCCCTCTTAGTTACTCCAGTCTGGTCTGCATGTTCTCTGGACACTGTCTGGTTCTCTCCCCTTGTGTTGTAGCCTATGATTGCTGACATCATCTTTCTAATTTGATTCCTTATTTTGTACAAGTATCTTGCAGCGGGAACATATCCTGATGATATTAAATGTTGGCAAGGATTTGGGGACCTCCTGAATCCTGTTGGTGGAAGTATAGACTGGTAAATATTCTAAAAAGTAATATTGCAATATTCTTTGAAATGAAGAATGTGCAGATCCTGTCTAGTAATCCAGGAATTGCTTAGTTCAAAAGCAAAAAGTCTTTTTCTATCCACAGCCTACATGTCCCTAAAATTAACTATTATTAGACTTTTATAATGTTTTAAAATTTTAAGAGATTTCATTTAATATAAGCAAATGTAAATATATATTTTTCTCATCTTTTTTTACACAAATGATAACATATTATACATGCTTTTATATACCTGCATCATATAGTGGATAATTTTTCATATCAATACCTAAAGAGCATCCTCATGGCAGCTGCATGGTATTCTCTGGTAGAGCTGTGCAGTGATTGATTTAACCGATTTCCTACTTATTGACACTTGGGTTAGTTTCAGTCTTTTGCCATCAAATGGTGCTGCAATGAATAGCTGTATGCAGGCTTATTCATTTGGAGGAGTACAAGCATGATGGTAAGATAAATTGCAAGAGATGGAATTACCACGTCACAGCAGATACATATTCACAAATGTGATGAAAATTGTCCAATTCACTTCCATAGAACTGTATTAACTACATGCCAAAGGGAAACATGGGCTTCCCTGGTGGCTCGGATGGTGAGGAATCCACCTGCAATGCAGGAGACCTGAGTTTGATCCCTGGGTTGGGAAGATCCCCTGGAGGAGGGCATGGCAACCTACTGAATCCCCATGGACAGAGGAGCCTGGCAGGCTACAGCCCATGGGGTACCAAAGAGTCAGACACAATAGCAACTAAGCATGGACACACATGAAGAGCAACAGAGGAGTGTCTGTTTCCCCAATTTTGCCCACGCAATTTTGCAGTTATTATTCTGTCAATCTAAGCAGTGAAAACAGCATGCCAATGTGATCCTCTCTGAGTGAGGTTGAATATTTCTGTCATCCATAAGCATCTTTTCATAAGTTTGAGTTATTTGCATTTCTTCTTCTATGAAACTGTTCATATCCTCTGCCCATTTTTCTATTGGAGAGTCAGTTTTTCCATTTTCTTTTGAATTGTCTTCAAACTTTTGTAGGAGATCTGGGTTTGATGCCTGGGTTGGGAAGATACCCTGGAGAAAGAAATGGTAACCCACTCCAGTATTCTTGCCTGGAAAATTCCATGGACAGAGGAGCCTTGGTGGGGTACAGTCCATGGGGTCGCAAAGGGTCGGACACAACTGTTCGACTAACTTTCACTCTTTTTCACCTCCAGCATTTCCCTGAAACCCCTCCTTCTGAGGTTGCTGTTCACCTCTGCTACCCAGTGTGAAGGTTAGCTCTTGATTCTTGTCTTTGACTTTTCAGTAGCATAGGACACAGCTGATCACTCCTTGCTTCTTGAGTCTTTATCAGCTTTCGTCTCTTCTTTGGTTTTCCTCTTAACTTCTAGGCACTCTTTCTCAACGTCCTTTGATGGATCTGCTTTATTTCCCCTACCTCTAAACATTCAAATGCCCCAAAGGGCTCAGTTGCCCTGCTCTCTATATGCTTTATCTGAGCCCCTGGCTGTAAACCAGCCTGCACAGGAAGCCCCCAGTTTTATATACCCAGGCCAGACTTGCCCTGAGAACCCCAGAATCATGTCAGTCTAATCTGTACTCGACATATTCACAGGGCTGCCTAATGGACATCTCAAACTGAGCATGCATGTGAGATAAGTCGCTCAGTCATGTCCGACTCTTTGCAACCCTATGGACCATAGCCCCCCAGGTTCCTCTCTCCATGGGATTCTCCAGGCAATAACACTGGAGTGGGTTGCCCTTCCCTTTTCCAGGGAATATCTTCCCGACACAGGGCTCAAACCCATGTCTCTTATGTCTCCTGCACTAGCAGGCTGGTTCTTTCCCATTAGTGCTACCTGCTGCTGCAGCTAAGTTGCTTCAGCTGTGTCCGACTCTGTGCGACCCGAGACGGCAGCCCACCAAGCCTATAAAAACTGAGCATGGGTTTTCCTCTAATCAAACTCCTTGTTTTCCTCTATAATCCTATTCCTCTCCCAGTCTTCCCATAGCTCAGGCCTCTATCTGCTAGGGCCCCAAAACCTTGGAGTCAGTTTGGCCTTTATTTTTCTTTCACATTGACTTATACTCCATCAGTAAACCTTCTGAAATTTTTACCTTCAAAATGTATCCCAAACCTGGCCATGTTTTCTATCTCCACTGCCACGCTCTGGCTGAGCCTACCTTCCTCTCTCACCTGTGTCCTGTCAGGGCCTCCTAGCAGGTCTCTTTGCAAAATGCCTGAGTGTGTGAGGTCCAGTGATTAACTGCAAAGACAGACCTAGACAGAGATGTATCTGTTAGTGTTAAGAGATCTTAATTTAAACCAAACTGTGCTCTATACTGATGTATTTTATTTCTGTTTTAATGCAAAAAGACAAATAACTATTGAAATAAATGAGATCTAATTGTCTACAAAAGCATTAAGAGTAAGTCAACTGGCTGAACGGCTGAAGTGACTTAGCAGCAGCAGCAGCAGCAAATCGGCTGCGGAGCTTTCTGCATTGCTGTGCTGACCTTATCCCTGACTCAGCCCCTCACAGACAGCCCATCCAACGCGCAAGCAGAGCCAGGAGAATGCACCAGTCTCCCACTGCGGCTCCAAGAAGAGGTTCAGGCATGCCTCTTGAGCAAGAGTGGGTTTTCTAGGTTCTGGGCTGGGCTGGGGAGCACAGTCTACCTGCTGTCATAGGAACAGGAACAACGTAACCATTGGTTACTTCTCCATTATGCAAATACTGTGCTAATCAAGTTGTTTTCCTTAAAATAAATTACAAAATTAGAATTATTGTGTTAAAAGGTATCAAAGAAATCTTTCTAAAACTGACCATGTTACCTCCTGTATTAGTCTGGGTTCTCCAGAGAAACCAAGAGGAGAGATAGATAAAGAGAGAAAGAGATGGCAGATAGATGGGTGATAGAAGATGATAGATAGATAGATGATAAGGAATTCACTCAAGTAACTGTGGCGGCTGAGAGCCCCAAGATCTGCTGTGGGCAAGCTGGAGAGTCAGGAGAGCAAGTGGTGTAAATTTCAGGCCAAATGCAGCAGAATTGTGTCCCAGGGTTGAAAGTAGACAGCCAGCCAGCAATTTCTCTATTTTTTTGTTCTATTCAGGCCTCCAACTAACTGAGTGGATGCAGCCCCCTCACACTGGGGAGGATAATCTGATTTACTGAGTCCACTGATTCAAAGGGTCGTCCCGAGTGGTGCCAGTGGTAAAGAACCCACCTGCCAGTGTAGGAGATTGGATCAGGAAGATCCCCTGGAGTAGAAAGTGGCAGCCCACTCCAGTGTTCTTGCCTGGAAAATGCCATGGGCAGGGGAGCCTCGCGGGCTGCAGTCCATGGGGCTGCAAAGAGTCGGACATGGCTGACTGCAAACGGACTCAAATGTTAATTTCACTCAGAAGTACCCTCACATGATTAAATATCTGGGGACCCTGTGGTCCTGTCAAGCTGACACATAAAATTAACAATTACATCATCTCCTGAAACTCTTCAGGGTCCCTCTTGCCCCAGCCCAGAGCTTCAGGGTAAACCTGAAGCTCCTTGGTCTCCCCCGTCCCATGGAGGGGTGTTGGTCTTTCACAGTCTGGCCTCTGAGAGTCTTTCCTGCCATTGCACTCTGCCCCTGACACCATAAATTCCTGTCTCCTCTCTCTCTGCTGAACTGTTCTCCCAGCTTGCTTGCTTGGTGGAGGTCTGTTGGTCAGCAGTGGGGCCTCTAGCTTAGGCCTCAGGTCTAGTCATCCCCAGTTAATCTTCCCACCTTCTGGTCCTGCCTGGGCCCAGGGTTGGATGTCGAAGGCAGTGCCAGCCTCTCTGCTCAGCTTGAGGTCAAGGCCCTGCTTCTCCTGAGAAGCATCTTGTGTGTGTGTTTCAGTGTCTTCCAGTTGGATCTGATCCTGGGCCTAGGGATCTAGGGTTCCATTTGAGTCCTGGAAGTGAAAAACAAAGCCATTTTCACTGAAAACATTGTGTAGTGGGATGTTAACCTTAGAGTATGGATGTGGGGACAAAGGGTATTGTGATGGGGATGCAGTGAAGCCTGCTGTTTTCTGCTGCTAGGGAGGAGGCCCGACTGTGCCCACCAGGGCCCACAGACAGATGTGTGCAGTAGGGGAGCTGGGAGGTTTTGTCTTGAGCAGGATTGAGACAGTAGAGGCTCACCTGAAACCCCAGGGGATACTGCAGAACTCAGCAACCCTCCAAAGAAGAAGGGGCCAGAGTGGAGGAGAGATGCGTGCCACTGTGTTTGTGCTTGTAGGAAGACCCAGAGACCAGTCAGAGCTCCTCTTGGCTTCTCGGCACCGTTAGCAACAGAACTCTGGTGGACAATGGGCTCTACTGGGGCCACGCTCTGTCCCTGCCTGCTTGGTGTCCTTGGGCATGGCTTTGCCTTTCTGAGCCCACATTTTGTCACTTCCCAAGGTGGATGGTGATAGCACCCATGTCATGGAATTTGTTAGGCTATGTATAAAGCCTGGAAGCAATTGAGTTTTGGGGTGAAATGGAGCTTCCAGTTGAGGCGCACCCTGACTGTGGCTCTTGACTGAGTTATCTGACTCTGTGCCCCCTTGACTCACGGATGGGGTATATCAGTGGTCAGGAGTTAGAGACTGGGAAGGGCACTGCTTGGGGGGCTTCTGTGGGTGGGGTGCCTCTTCCTTTGGAAACTCACATAAGCCCTGCAGAAGAGGGGACGCAGTGCCCCAGGTCGGATACCTGCCTGAGGCATCTGAAGGACGAGGGGCCACACTTGTGGCTGGCTGTCTCTGGTTATTAGGGAAACGGCCTGTGGTGTCCTCTGGGATAACTTTGGACACAACTTTGAGAACCACTCTGGGATTTTCTGAGGTCCTGCCCTGGAGAGCTGTCAGGTGGGATAGATGGGCCTCCACAGGAGCCTGGATATGGCTGAGTTCCTGGGGTAAGTCACTGGCCACAGTGGTGTCACCCACCCCAAGAAACTAGGTGGGTAGGGAAGCAATGTAGGAGGCAGGGGCTTCAGGGACCCCTATAGATGAGCCATATGAGATGAGTTGATTCTGAACCCCAGCCAGGCCCAGGGGTCTCTGAGGAAAACCCCAGTCAGGAATATCTTCCTGTCCTAACATCCCTGTTCCTTCTCTGGAAGGCTCAGAGGAAAAGTTCAGTTCAGTCACTCAGTTGTGTCCGACTCTGTGCAGTCCCATGGACTGCAGCACACCAGGCCTCCCTGTCTATCACCTGGAGTTTACTCAAACACATGTCCATTGAGTCGGTGATGCCACCCAACCATCTCATCCTCTGTCATCCCCTTCTGCTCCCACCTTCAAGCTTTCCCAGCATCAGGGTCTTTTCAAGTGAGTCAGCTCTTCGCATCAGGTGGCCAAAGTATTGGAGTTTCAGCTTCAACATCACTCCTTCCAATGAATATTCAGGACTGATCTCCTTTAGGATGGACTGGTTGGATCTCCTTGCTGTCCAAGGGACTCTCAAGAGTCTTCTCCAACATCACAGTTCAAAAGCATCAATTCTTCAGTGCTCAGCTTTCTTTATAGTCCAACTCTCACATCCAGATATGACTACTGGAAAAATCATAGCTTTGACTAGACAAAGCTTTTTAGTATGCTGTCTAGGCTGCTCATAACTTTCCTGCCAAGGAGTAAGCATCTTTTAATTTCATGGCCACAGTTACCACCTGCAGTGACTTTGGAGCCCAGAAAAATAAAGTCTGTCACTGTTTCCATTGTTTCCCCATCTATTTGCCATGAAGTGATGGGACTGGATGACATGATCTTAGTTTTCTGAATGTTGAATTTTAAGCCAACTTTTCACTCTCCACTTTTACTTTCATCAATAGGCTCTTTTGTTCTTCGCTCTCTGCCATAAGGGTGGTGTCATCTGCATAGCTGAGGTTACTGACATTTCTCCCGGCAATCCTGATTCCAGCTTGTGCTTCATCCAGTCCAGCATTTCTCATGATGTACTCTGCATGTAAGTTAAATAAGCAGGGTGACAATATACAGCCTTGAACCAGTCTGTTCCATGTCCACTTCTAACTGTTGCTTCCTGACCTGCATACAGGTTTCTCAAGAGGCAGATCAGGTGGTCTGCTATTCTCATCTCTTCCACAATTTTCCACAGTTTATTGTGATCCACACAGTCAAAGGCTTTGGCATAGTCAATGAAGCAGAAATAGATGTTTTTCTGGAACTCTCTTGCTTTTTTGATGATCCAGCAGATGTTGGCAATTTGATCTCTGGTTCCTCTACCTTTTCTAAAACCAGCTTGAACATCTGGAAGTTCACAGTTAATGTACTGTTGAAGCCTGGCTTGGAGAATTTTGAGCATTACTTTACTAGCGTGTGAGATGAGTGCAATTGTGCAGTAGTTTGAGCATTCTTTGGCATAGCCTTTCTTTGGGACTGGAATGAAAACTGACCTTTTCCAGTCCTGTGGCCACTGCTGAGTTTTCCAAATATGCTGGCATATTGAGTGCAGCACTTTCCCAGCATCATCTTTCAGGATTTGAAATAGCTCCACTGGAATTCCATCACCTGCACTAGCTTTGTTCGTAGTGATGCTTTCTAAGGCCCACTTGACTACACACTCCAGGATGTCTGGTTCTAGGTGAGTAATCACACCATCATGATTATCTAGGTCGTGAAGATCTTTTTTGTACAGTTCTGTGTATTCTTGCCACTTCTTCTTAATATCTTCTGCTTCTGTTAAGTCCATACTATTTCTGTCCTTTATTGTACTCATCTTTGCATGAAATGTTCCCTTGGTATCTCTCATTTTCTTGAAGAGATCTCTAGTATTTCCCATTCTGTTCTTTTCCTCTGTTTCTTTGCATTGATCGCTGAAAAAGGCTTTCTTATCTCTCCTTGCTATTCTTTGGAACTCT